>JAANYP010002743.1:117936-306959 GCA_020465985.1 Centrapalus pauciflorus
TTCTGTAGCTTCCACGGCTCGCAGGGATCAATCTCAAAGGGCTCCAACAAGGGCGTTCCAAATCACAGCTGAAGAAGCAAAGGATGACCCGGAGGTGGTCACTGGTACGTTCTATGTTAATTCAATTCCTGCACGTGTACTATTTGACTCTGGAGCAAATCGTTCGTTTGTCTCCACTACATTTGCTCGTCAATTCAATATTCCTACTTCGAAATTACTTGTACTTGATATAGAGACTGCTAGCAACATGTTAGTTAAAGCAGACAAGGTATATAGGAATTGTACATTATTGGTAGAAGACGTAGTATTCAATATAGATCTGATCCCTATGGAGTTCGGGGAATTCGATATCATAGTAGGCATGGACTGGTTGGTTCATAACGAGGCCCAGATCGTATGTAAGAAAAGAATGATCAAGATTACCACTCCCGAGGGCCGAGACATATGCATTTATGGTGATAGACACAAAGGCGACTTATGCCTTATTTCAATTGCAAAAGCCCGAAAGCACGTTGCCAAGGGTTGTTCAGCTTACTTAGCCTACGCTGTCGATGCAAAGGCTGAAGTTCAATCTCCTTCTACCGTTTCCGTCGTTTCCGAATTTCCTGATGTCTTTCCAGAAGATATCTCGGGATTGCCACCTGATCGCCAAGTGGAATTCCGCATTGACCTCATTCCTGGAGCTGCTCCAATAGCAAAGGCTCCTTACCGTCTAGCCCCTGCTGAAATGCAGGAAATGATGAAGCAGTTACAGGAGCTACTTGACAAAGGTTTTATCCGCCCAAGTTCATCTCCTTGGGGCGCTCCTGTTCTGTTCGTCAAGAAGAAAGATGGCACATTACGTATGTGCATCGATTACCGAGAACTCAATAAAGTCACAATCAAGAACAAATACCCGTTGCCCCGGATTGATGATCTCTTCGACCAGTTACAAGGCGCAAGTTACTTCTCGAAGATTGATCTTCGTTCGGGTTATCACCAACTCAAAGTACATTCTGATGACATTCCAAAGACGGCTTTCAGAACTCGTTACGGACACTACGAGTTTCTGGTAATGCCGTTCGGTCTTACTAATGCGCCGGCCGCTTTCATGGATCTCATGAATCGAGTCTGCCGGCCAATGCTCGACAAATAGGTCATCGTGTTCATCGATGACATTCTCATATATTCAAAGACCGAAGAGGATCATGCTGCACATCTGAGAGAATTGCTAGAGTTGCTACGCAAAGAGCGACTTTATGCCAAATTCTCTAAGTGTGAATTCTGGTTGAGGCAGGTACGTCTCAACGTTTGAAACAATTTCATGATCCTTATACTCAATCATAAATTATTTTATTAACTTGTACCTCTTAAACAATTAATTCAGATTTAATTCTTGGGGCACGTGATATCTGGTGCTGGGATTGCTGTTGATCCTGCAAAGATCGAAGCTATCCGGAACTGGGAATCACCCCGCAACGCCTCAGAGATTCGGAGTTTTCTGGGATTGGCTGGTTACTACCGCCGATTCATCAAAGATTTCTCAAAGATCGCCGTTCCGCTAACAAAGCTTACTCGCAAGAATGCTACTTTCTTTTGGAAAGAAGAACAGCAAATAGCATTTGACAACTTGAAGAATCTGCTAAGTGAAGCACCAGTGTTAGCCCTGCCTGAAGGGAACGAAGACTTCGTAGTCTACACAGATGCATCAGGCATGGGTTTGGGTGCGGTACTAATGCAAAGAGGAAACGTCATAGCTTATGCTTCTGGACAACTCAAACCACATGAGAAAGACTACTCTACTCATGATCTAGAGCTAACTGCTGTGACTTTCGCTCTCAAGTTATGGAGACACTATTTGTACGGAACCAAGTGTCAGCTCTACACTGATCACAAGAGTTTGAAGTATATATTCAGTCAGAAGGACTTGAATATGAGGCAAAGAAGGTCAATGGAGCTGATAAAAGATTACGACTGTGAGATTCTCTATCATCCAGGGAAGGCCAACGTAGTGGTCGATGCTCTAAGTCGAAAAGCATACTGCAAGGCATATTGCTATGCCTTGACTTCTACAATTTTGACCTCAACTATTATTGATGATGTTAGGGCTGCTCAGTTACAGGCCCTAAAAGAAGGGAATGTTAAAGACGAAGATATCAGAGTTCAGTTGCCATTAATGCAAGATGATGGAACTGGACTAAAGGGTGTGTATGGCAGAGTGTGGGTTCCCAAGTTCGGGAACATGAGAGATGTAATTCTTGCGGAAGCTCACCAATCCAAGTTCTCAGTTCATCCTGGTAGCACAAAAATGTACAACGACTTGAAAGCCGACTTCTGGTGGCCAGGGTTGAAAAGAGACGTTGGTCAATTTGTAGAAAGGTGCAGAACTTGTCGTCTAGTCAAAGCAGAACACCAACAACCCTATGGTAGTATGCAACCTCTTCCTATCCCAGAATGGAAGTGGGACCATATTACTATGGATTTCGTAACCAAGCTACCTAAGACTCGTCGTCAACATGACGCCATTTGGGTCATTGTTGACCGATTAACCAAATCTGCTCACTTCATACCAATCCGAGAAACCTACTCACTGGACCGACTTGCCCAGATCTACATAAACGAAATCGTTACTAGGCATGGTGTGCCTAAGTCTATTGTCTCCGACCGAGATAGTAGATTCACTTCTAATTTCTGGACTGCTCTGCAAAACGGTCTTTGTACTCGTATCGCAATGAGTACTGCCTATAGACCTCAATCTGATGGGCAAAGTGAAAGAACAATCCTAACTCTCGAAGACATGCTCAGAGCCTGTGTCATGGATTTGGGTGGTAACTGGGACGATCACCTCCCATTGGTTGAATTCTCCTACAACAATAGTTACCATTCCACTATCAAGATGGCACCGTTCGAGTCTCTATACGGAAGAAAATGTAGGACTCCAACCTGTTGGAGGGAAACAGGAGAAACTCCAATAGCCGGTCCTGCTTTGCTACAAGAAACAAATGAAAAGATACAACTCATTCGACAGTACATGAAAACGGCACAAGATCGACAAAAGAATTACCACGATCGCCGTCATAAAGCGATAGAGTTTCAAAAGGGCGATTGGATATACTTAAAAGTTTCTCCGATGAAGGGAGTTACAAGATTCGTGAAGCGAGGAAAGCTATCGCCTCGGTTCATAGGACCCTTCAAAATACTAGAAAGAGTTGGGAATCAGTCCTATCACTTGGACTTGCCGGAAGAGTTATCAGGAGTTCACCCGGTCTTCCACGTAGGATACTTAAGAAAGAGTCTGGTGCCCGAGAGGGAACCATGGACTGATCACTCGGACATTAAGGTTGACGAACGGCTAAGGTTCGTTGATGAACCGGAGTGCATTTTGGAGACAAAAGTCAAGAAACTACGAAATAAGGAAATCAGGATGGTGCTGGTCAAATGGAAGCATCATCGGGGAGCTAATCATACTTGGGAATCAGAACAAGACATGAAGACTAAGTACCCAAGTTTGTTTAGCGCAGCATGACTTCGCGGACGAAGTATAGGCGTGGTGGAGCCCATGCTGTAACATCCCAATTTTCAAATATATGTAATTTACGATTTTAAGACTCAATTATTGTACTTTTGGATGATTGTATTAATTTAAGTTACTTATAATCATATTATCAGTTAAATATGAAAAACGAAGTTGAGGGGTATAAAGTGCAAATGGGTCAAAATAGCAAATAAAAGATGGAAAAGCCTTTCACTTTTCAAAATCCTCTCTCTCTCTACTCTCTCTCTCTCTCTCACCGGTTTCTCTCATCTCTACTCTCTCTTCCTCTCGGCTCCATCCAAGAAAACACAAGAATTCAACAAATTTCAAGTGCAAAAGTTGGAAACAAGTTGCAATTTAGGAACTATAACTGCTACAACAAACGATTTGAGGTAAGAATCACTCAAAATTTCAATATTTTGATGTTTGGGTTCGGTTTTTATAAGAAACCGAATCATAAGATTGATGATGCAAATGTTGTTGCATGTTAGAATTTATTGATGAAATGTGTAAATCGAGCATGTATAATATAGTGTACCAAATTTCAGAATCAGATTCCACTCCTAAGTACGATTTCTGAAATTATGTATGTGTTTTTAGTGTGTGTTCTTCGATGATATGTAGAAAAAAAATGGACATAAATGGGTTATTTTGGTACAATATGACATGTTATAAGTTGATATAGTGTATATAAGTTCACATTTGCAATATTAGACTCAGAAACATGCAAAATGGTCAAAAACGTAAATCTGGAAAATTTACTAAGTATGAACTCGGACTGATGAACTCGGTTCGGACCATCCGAATTCGGGTCCATCCCAATTCGGATCTATCCGAGTTCGGACCAACAATGAATTCGGATCTGTTACCATTTCGGATACTTCCCCAATTCGGATCCCCAACCTAATTCGGACAAATACCCATTTCGGACCCCCATTTCGGATCACCCCAAATTCGGACCAATGCTAATTTCGGACCAGAGACCAAATTCGGACCATCCGGACTTCGGACCATCCGAATTCGGATGTGGTTCGAATTCAGTAAGAAAT
Organism: Centrapalus pauciflorus; assembly: GCA_020465985.1. Classification (NCBI taxonomy): domain Eukaryota; kingdom Viridiplantae; phylum Streptophyta; class Magnoliopsida; order Asterales; family Asteraceae; genus Centrapalus; species Centrapalus pauciflorus. Next base: position 122,500 of record JAANYP010002743.1, read on the forward strand.
TCATTTAAATTACAAAAATTTAGTTTTAAGCAATTACTGACATTACATCACTATTACACTTACATTACAGATCATTATGGTGTTATCAAAACACACATTGATTCAGGATCAAGTCACAAAACCAATCACTGTGAGTAACAGATTGTCATTCGAACATTTATTGTTTTTGCATTCATGTTTATACATTCAATGGCATGTTCACGTTGTTCATATACTTCATTTGGCACTCATGAAATGATTTGTTGTTATGATGCACACTCGTACTTGACATGTAACACACATGTAGCCAGCGTTCATTTGAAAGTGCATCTATATACATCATGCTTGCACTGCATGATCATTACTTCATAATCTGATGCGACCTGGACTGGGGCTGACAGCAGGCCACTGTCGGGGACTGATCATCCCACTCGTATCCCATCAGGTTCGGCACATCCCCGATCAGCATATTGAACTGCCACCCCATGCTAGCACTGCATGGTTTACTCACACATTGAGGCTTTCACTGCCGTTTTCACATACATGGGGCTTACACTGCCCATGGTTAAGCATTGCATGTAAAGAAATATTTGTTGTATGCATAATCTGTTATCTCACTAAGCATTTAGCTTACTGTTGACTCACCATGTTTTCAGGCAAAGGCAAAAGTGTAGCTGGACCTTCCACTTAAGCATATCAAATCAATATCCCGGAGACTATAGAAGCTATTGGTACTTGAATGTAATAGCTTTGGGCTGGGATTCATTACTTCTAAAACAATTATGTTGATGTAATAGTTAGACTTTTATCACTGTAGACATGTATTCTATTGCTTTAGTGTGGATGTGCTTAATTCTAATTTAAGTATTCAATTTCAATTATTATGATACTCATTGGGTTGTTAGTCGATCCTGGAGATTACAATTATATCATTAATTTAGCAAGGACGTCACACAAAGGTAACTGGTAAGCTTAATTTATTTTGTAAAAAACCATCAAAGTATAAAACTTTTTCGATTAAGTCCCCCATTCATTTATTATTATTATTATTATTATTATTATTATTATTATTAATATTATTATAAATTATTAATATTATTATAAATTATTATTATTATTATTGAATATTTTTTAATTACATTAAATTATTTATTTGCGATTTAAATTTTTTCATATTAAAATTACTTTTTATATATATTTTGGATTATTAGTTTACTTTTATATTGCGATTATTTATTAGTGATTATATATAATATCATTGTTTATTTAGTATTATTATATTAACTCTTTTGAGTTTTTAGTTTTCGATAAAAGAAGATGATCCATTCTGATTTTTTTCGATCGGTTCCAATTCGATTTTTAATTTTTCGAACCAAAAAAACTTTTAACTTTTGATTATTTCGAATGGATAAATGTATGATTCGTTCTGATTTTTAAATTCTCGAGTGTATAAAGCAACAAATCATTTCATTTATACAAGCGAAAATGGTACTTAATTATTTACGACCCAAAAAACAACAAACCTTTACCTATAATAGCTATAACTATTCCGAATTTTATTATTTCTGATCAGAAAAGATGAGCACCCATCCACTTCTAAGTTGTGATCGTAAATAAATAATGTAGTTATTTTCGTTTGGAAAATGGAATGAATTGTCGTAATTTTTTGATATTTCCGAACAAAAAAACTATACCGATAGAATTTTATTTTTTTCGAATGCAACATTTTATAACTATTTATTTAATATTGAAAAATTAAATCGGAAGTCATCGTCGTTTTTAAAAGTTTGAAAAAATATAAAACGGAATTGTTCGTTTTTTTTATCGAAAAATTGAAAGTCAAAATATTTCATATTATAATTATAAATAAACAATGATATACCATATAATCATAATATAAAGTATAAACATAAATAAATGTCCAAAGTAAATACAAAAAAAATATTTTTAAATCTTAAGAAAAAAATAAAATCGTAAATAAATATTTTTAATATAATTGGGGGACTTAATCGAAAAAAGTTTTATACTTTGATGGTTTTACAAAATAGGTTTAACCATGTTAACCTATTATAACAGGTTAAATGGTGAATTTAAAAGGTTTAAGCAGTTTGGGGACTTATCAGAAATAAAAATGAAATGAGGACTTAATCGATAATTTTTCTTACTTTGATGGTTTTTTGCATAATTTTCCCTTAAAAAACTGATGACTGGATAAGAAGATGTCATGTCAATAATTTTTACCTTTCAATCCGATACGGTTATCTTGATTGACTTGATTTGGAAAGTATGTTATCTCAAATAGAAAAAAATTTAGTATGTTACCCAAATTGAAAAAACAGTGACAATAGATTATCTTTTAACGTAATTTACCCTACTTTTTTCAGTAATTAATTTTAGATTTAAATTCATATTTTGATAGGTTTCACGTATGGATAATTGTTAGGCACAAAAAGGCCTCAGTCAAACCTGTTCTACATTAGGGGGAGAATTTTTTTTGATGCACTTGAAGGTATAATTTAAGGACTGTTAATGCCTTATTGAAACCTGCAAAGTGATTTGCAATATAAGTAAAAGATGTTTACCCTGTTGCATTTGTTGCAACTAAGGCAGATTGTCCAAGCTGTTCATTCTGTTGAACAGGCTGGACATAAACTGTCTACGCTGCTCTATCCTGTTGAGCAGCTTGGACAAATTCTAAGTGTTCTTTTCTTTGTGAACAGAACCCGTTCTTTGTGAACAGGCTAAACACTTTATGGAATATGTTTCCAAGTCTTTATGTATTGTTTTGGACAACAAGATCAGTTTACAAAGTCGAAGACAAAGTGGAAAACAGAAGCTGCAAAAGCTGCCTACGCTGTTCTGTTACATGAAGACAAAATGGATATTTGAAATGGGTGACAAGCCATTTCTTATATCAAAATGGCCTTAACAGAAGATGAAAGGTTCAAAGTTGACATTCCTCTTTTGGTTATAGCCTTCTATAACAGAGACAAAAAGGAAAAGACAAAGATTCTGCCATGTAGAGACAAGTCTGCTTTATCAGAATGTGCAGAAAAGTTGTTATGTCTTTTTGGAAAGACATCCCACTATCTCCTTGTCCAATGAGGAAGCTTCACTGAGATTCTCAGTGAGAGTATAAAAGGAAGCTTCTAAGGAATGTGAGATAACCAAAAGAGTGAGAAATTCAGATCGTGCTTAGAAGTGTGTTTTCCATGCGTGCAAGTCTGCTTGAATAAAACAGTAACGTGTGTCCAAGTTGTTCTTATTCAAGCTGTCCATCTGTGTCTTGTAAACAGTGAGTTCATCTTAGTGAGTGTATTCATTGTATCTAGTCTGAGTGTGTCTTAGATTAGTTAAACATCTGTTGTATCTGTCATCTCAGCTTGAACCATTCCGCAGTTCAAGCTTGTTTGTAATTAACACTTGTTGATAATATACATAAACATTGAGAAAAGAGTGAGTTTTAATTTGCTGTATTCACCCCCCCCCCCCCTCTACAGCTTAGAACAAAACACTAGGGAAACCTTTTGGGACATACAATTGGTATCAGAGCAGATAGAGTGTGTGTTAACTCTAGATCTCTCATTCTCCCTATTTTCCCTTGGACAACAGTGCTGCTAGTTCCTCCTCCTTCTATGATAATGGTTCAATGGCCAAACCCCCCAAGTTCAATCATCAAAACTTCTCTGGTTGGAAGTGCAGAATGATGCTCTACTTAGAGAATCTGGATGTACAACTGCCAGAGATAGTAATGGAAGGTCCCTATGTGCCAACCTTTGTTACTACTATCACTCCTGCTGCTGAAGGAGCTGCCCCTGAGATTAGAACCTTTGAAAAAGAAAAAGCTCAATGGTCTGATGAAGATAAAAGGCTGGTTTCTCTTGATGCAAAGGCCAGGAACAACCTGGTTATTTCTCTTCCTGATGATGTGTTAAAACAGGTTGAGAAAATGAAGACTGCAAAGGAGATGTGGGATACTTTGTATACCGTCTATGATGGTCCCACTGTCACACTGGATAACAGGATCAACAATCTTGTTAGACAGCATGAACTCTTCTTTGGAAAGCCAAAGGAGTCTCTCACTGAAACCTATACCTGATTCACTGCTCTAATCAATGATCTCAAAGCTGTTGGGATCACCAAGGACAACTTGACTCTGGTAAACAAGTTCTTGGACATTCTGCCTGAAAAATGGAATTATTTTTCTACTATCTTAAGAAACTCAGGCACCATCAAAAGTATGTTACTTGTAAATCTATATGGATCCTTACTAAATGATGAGCAGTAAGGCAACAGAAAAGAAATTCCTTGGAGATGTCCAAAAGAGGTGCTGCCTTAGTGGCCAGCGTGAGACAACCTGTTGGTTAGGTGTGTGATGTGTTCACACAAGCTGATCAACAGGCTGATGATGAAAGGGAAGAAATGTCTAAGGAGGAAGACTGTGAAGATCTTACTAAATTATATGATGAGAAAATGATAGCAATGCTTGTCAGAAAATTCAATAAGAAGGTTTGGTGGAAAAATGCTACAGAAGAAGTCAGATGCTATAAAAAAGAAAGCATTTGACAAAACTAAGCCTGAGTGCTAAATGTGGCAAAACTGACCATATAGCTGCTGACTGTGTGTCTAGAGCTGTTGGCTCATTATCCAAACCATAGAAGACAAACAAGGACGATGTCTACAGGGTTAAGTACCTAATGGCCATGGCTAAGCTGAGGAAGTTGGAAGACTCAGGGGCTTCCAACAAGCAAAAGGGACTTACGGCTGAGACATCTGATTGGGAGGAATCTGAATCATCATCAGATGAAGAAGATAACAACTGTCTGATGGCCAACACTGATGTCCCATCAACAAGCAACTTCAAACAAGACCTGGCTGAAGCTGAGGCTCTCAGCAGCTTGGAGAACTGGAACCCAACAATGATGTATAAGGTACAAAATTTTATGGATTACAGTTCTGATGAAAAAGTTAAAATGTTTGAATATCTGCTTATTGATCTAAAAGCTGCTATTGAGAAGCATAATGTTTTGTTGTCTGAAATCTCCAAGCTGAAAACTGATCTTGAAATAAAAACTAGTAAACTAGACAGCTTCCATAAGTTGGAAACTGAACTTGATGAATTAAAACACATCAATTCCATTTTATTAGAAGAAAAGAGAGAAACAGACACAAAACATGCCAACCTTCAAAAGATTGTTGACTCATGGTGCCAATCTGCACAAAAAGTCAATCATTGTATCAGTCAACAGATCCCTGCTCAAATCCAAGCCTATCTTGGAGGGGATCTTGACAAAGCAGCTTCAATTGTTTGAGATAAATAATCTGGAAAAAGACTTATCCACTCTTGGTGAGCTTCCAAGTACCTTCATTCAGAAAGTAAATGGTAAGCTAGTCTCAACAAATAGGTTTGTCAGGCCTCAAAACACTGACAGCTTGTGTGAAAAAGCTCTAAAAACTGATGATGGAATGTGTTCTCCATCAAATCAGTATGCTAAGTGCTCAGCTGGTTCACACAAGAAAAAGAAGGGAAAACAAGCTCAAGCTGCAGCTTTGGACACTAAACCTATTAACAAGACAGGCTCTGGGTCTAAAACTGATGGTAAGAAACCTGTTAATCCCTTTGATGCTGATCATTTTGAGAAAAAGTTTTCAAAAGGTAAGCAGTCTGCTTTCAACAGGGGTAAGTCTCATGTTGAAAGTAAATCTGCTGTGATTTCAAATAAGTTTTTAAATCATAGTGGAAAATTGGTAATAAATGAAGGTAAGTCTTTCAAAACCAAAAGTAGTGATTATGTTGATAGGCAACATCCATCACATCTCAGTAAGGGCAAAGGCAAAGCCATTGCTCAACCTGAGAAATTTAGGAATAAGTTTCCCAAACCTGTGGAAGGTCAAAGGCCAATCAAACTTCCAATATTTGATATCTGTCCTCCTAAAAAGAGAAAAGAGGATATAGGTAAAGCTGTTGTCATTGTGCCTTCTACTCAAAGTGTTGATTATTCTAAAAAATGTAATAAGTTTGCTATACCTGCTTAGAAGCTCAACAAAAATGATTCAGAATGTGTTTCTGGAAGTACTTCTTCCTAAAAGACGAAAAAGAGAAAATGTTATAAATGTGGGAAGAAGACACATATGGACAAAGACAGTCCTGAAACTGAGGACATGAGGCCTGTTGACTCTGCTAGTTCCAATATTGCAAAAACCAGCAGTGTTGGAAGTAACATGGTCAATGAGGATAGTATCCAAGCTGATGCAATCCAAATAGGAAATATTAGTGTTGATATTACTGGTCCATCAACAAATGTTGATGAAGTAGGAGAACTCATCCCTATGGTGAGTTCCCTTAAAAATAACTAATATTTTCCCACCCACTCTACAGGTTAAACAACCATCCCAGGTTTGGTACATGGACAGCGGCTGCTCAGGCCACATGATAGGTTGCAAGGATCTGCTGAGTGATCTCAGGCCTGAAAAAGGGCCAAAAGTCACCTTTGGTGACAATGTTCAGGGATCCACAGAAGGATATGGAACCCTTCAAGCTGGTGCTGCTATATTCAAAAGGGTAGCCTATGTGTCTGGGCTGAAACACAATCTTGTAAGCATATGTCAACTGTGTGATACTGGCTACAAGGTTAGTTTTGATGAGCACCTGGGTTACATATTGGACTCCCAGGGCAAAGTTGTGCTGTGTGCACAAAGGAAGAAAGGTGTATATGTTGTGGACATGAAATCTGCTGATCCCACAACTGAAACCTGCTTTATCTCCAGAAGCAATGCAGACCTGAACTGGTTATGGCACAAAAGGCTATCACACCTGAACTTCAAGAATATCAACAAACTCTGTAAGAAAGAGTTGGTAACAGGTTTGCCTTCTATAACCTTTATAAGGATAAACTCTGCATAGTTTGTGAGAAAGGCAAGCAGAGAAAAACATCTTTGAAATCTAAGCATAATTTCTCTATTGATACTCCTCTCTTCTTAATCCACATGGACTTGTTTGGACCAGTCAGTGTCCCAAGTCTAGCAGGTAGAAGATACACTCTAGTAATGGGCTGAAACTGTTAACACTGCCTGCTTCACCCAAAACAGATCATTGGTGGTGAAAAGGTTCAACAAGACTCCCTATGAGTTAATCAAAGGGAGAAGGCCAAATATTAGCTATTTCGATGTGTTTGGATGTCCCTGCTTCATTCTGAATCAGAGAGACCAGCTGGCAAAGTTTGAACCCAAAGCTGATGAAGGTGTGTTTGTTGGATATTCTGCTATCTCTAAAGCCTACAGAGTATACAACTACAAAAGAAAGGTGATAGATGAATCTATCAATGTCACCTTTGAGGAGTCCAGGAGTGCTTCCACCAAAGTTGTTCCTGAATCAGTTTCAGGAGAGTTCAGCTTTGATGATCTCATGCATTTCGTCAATGAAGAAAAGGACTCAAAAGCTTCCATTACACCTAGAGTGGAACCTGTTAACCATAATGGACATGATGATGACTATGTTGATACACCCTGTGTGAATAAGTGTACTGACATAGTTAATACACCATGCCCTGAACCTCTCAATGCTGATTTCCCTGGATCTTCTGCTGATGTGTTCAACAATGGAGATCCATGTTCAACAAGTGAACAGGCTCAAGATAACAGCGTGTCTGAAAATCTTGAAAGCTGTTCAACAGGACCTGTGGGAGATGAAAATGATGCAGGAGAATTTTCATTGAGACATAATCCTAAGTGGATCAGGTTTCACCCCAATGATCAAATAATCGGTGACATCAACCTACAAACAAGATGGGACAGCTTAGGAAAGTTTTGTATGTTTTCTAGCTTTGTGTCCCTAATGGAGCTTAAGAAAATGGATGAAGCACTAGAAGATGCCAATTGGATCACTGCCATGCAAGAAGAGCTCAATCAGTTTGAGAGAAACAAAGTATGGAAGTTGGTCCCTGCTCCTAAAGGTAAAACAATAATTGGGACTAAATGGGTTTTCAGGAACAAAATGGATGAGCAAGGTCATGTTATTAGAAATAAGGGAAGACTAGTTGCTCAAGGCTACAGACAGGAAGAAGGCATTGATTATGATGAAACATTTGCTCCAGTGGTCAGGTTAGAAGCAATTCGTTTGTTTCTAGCCTATGCTGCCCACAAGAGCATGAAGGTATTTCAAATGGATGTGAAGAGTGCATTTTTGAATGGCAAGCTGCAAGAAGTAGTATATGTCAAGCAGCCTCCAGGTTTTGAAAATGAACATCATGTCTATAAGTTGGACAAAGCCCTCTATGGTCTAAAACTAGCACCTAGAGCCTGGTTTGACACTCTAACTGATTTCCTTAAGAGCAATGGTTATTCCAGAGGTAAAGTGGATACCACATTGTTCATAAAGAAGGTGCAGTCTGATATTATGCTTGTTCAAATCTATGTGGATGACATAATATTTGGTTCTACTAATGAGCAGCTATGCAAGAATTTTTCACTACAATGAAATCTTAATATGAAATGAGTATGATGGGTGAACTTACTTTCTTTCTAGGATTACAGGTTAAACAAACCTCTAATGGAATTTTTATTAATCAAAGAAAGTACACTTTAGATGTTTCGAAAAGTTTAAATTTGATCAAAGTTCTTCTATCAAAACTGTTAGAACTTATTTTGATTGATGAAATAAAATAAGTCTAGGGTATAAAGTGTAAATAGGTCAAAGTTGTAATTGACTATAAATAGGTATTTTGACTTTTGTAATTTCAGATCTGACAATTGATTTTGGATATTGCACGGAAATTGTTGAGAGAAATTAGGGCTACAGTGGTCGTTCTTGTTCATTAACTTCTCTGTAATCATTTGATCATAATGAAATCTTTCGGTTAGTAATCCAATTCTTGTCCTTAATTGTTTATGTTTGATTGTTGATTGAAAAAATTGGAATTACAATTGGTCTCAGAGCACTAGGAATGATTTTTGATTGAGAAAATTTGGAAAAACCATCACTGTTATATCAATATTTCAAGAAATTGAAAAATCGAGTTATTTGTTGAAATTTGGATCGAAGGAAGGTGTTTGCAAATCGATCAGTTTGAGTATAAACTTAAACTGTAATTCATAACACATAAAAAGATTCTTTGATTTTTTCTGAAATTTTGAAAACACACTTGTTCTTCACTGTTCTAGTGAAAAACAAGGGGTTTAATCTGGTTTTAAACTAAGTTCTTTCAGAAAAAGTGTTTGAAATCAAAAACCTCACCTTCGATATCAAATTGGGATCAATTAAGGCATTTTTACAAAATTAATTGAATTCTAGACTTGAAATTTCTAAAAACTCAGAAAACTCGAATATAACATTGTTCTTGTTATAATCGAGTTGACAACACTTGTTAATCGAGTTGAAAGAAGTGATAATCGAGTTGATCATTCTCTTCATTCGAGTTGACTTGAAGTTCATTCGGGTTGACTTGAAGTTCATTCGAGTTGACTTGAAGTTCCATTCGAGTTGACCCATACTCAAATCGAGTTGGAAACAAGTTATAATCGAGTTTTCCAAAACAAAGTGAATTTCAATCTTAATTTGAGTTTATTCTTTCATTCATTCGAGTTTATTGGCAATTGATTCGAGTTGACTTACTTTTGATCCGAGTTGACTATCATTTGACTTCAGTTGATTCATGCTTGATTCGAGTTTGATAGAAAGTCATTTCGAGTTGCATTATTATACTAATTGCTGATTTTTATAGATTCGAGTTGAGTACATTCATTAATCGAGTTTCAGTGCATACTTATTCGAGTTTGATCAATTTTCATTCGGTTGATCAACTTTTCAAATTCAATCAAAATATCATTTTAAAGATCTTGGAAGATTCCTATAATTCAGTCAACATGTCAAAAGACGCACTTGCAATGGGGTCGGAAACAAAACCTCCAATTCTCTATCGAGGAAAATATGTATAATGGAGGAAAAGATTTCTTGAGTTCATCAGTTTCCACGACCTATCAGATGACATGTTAAAGTCACTTATTGATGGACCGACTGTGTTTCTTGAAACAATACCTGCTGTACCCACCGGCAACCCTCCACTACCTGAAAGAACTTATGAGGTAACCAACCTAACAGAGGCACAAAAAACATAGAAAATTGGGGGATAAGACAGCTAGAAAATTGTTGCTGATATCCATTCCAAATGACATATACACCTGTCTGACAAATACCAAAACAGCCAAATCCATCTGGGATGAGGTTGTTAGCCCTAAAACAGTGTATAATTAAATATAATAAAACTCTAGGTTCAATTTATAATTAGGAATAGTTTACATTGGGAGAATCTTAATTTCCAAGACTTTAAGGGGAGTGTTTGGACAAACCCCCAAAGTAAGTTTAGGTATAAATGATATCATTCTCCTAGGGTTTGAGAAGAAGACACAAATGAGCCTCCATCTAGTGTGTGTTTTGAGTGTGTGAAAATTCCTAGAGATTGAGTGTTCAAATTCTCTCTTTGTAATCTTCATATTCTTAATACAAATCGTTTGATTATTGTGTATGAGTACAAAATATATTGGGAATCAAAGTTATCATTTGGTATCAGAGCAAGAATATTGGATTTAAACTTGAAATCTCAGATTTGTTCGTATTCTTCACAAAAAACGTCATGAAATTGGGCTGAAACTTCAAAATATCACCAAAAATTCATACGATATCCGTTTGAGCTGATTTATTGATATGTTGTGCAAGTATATGTCAGAAACATCCTGCCAAAATTTCAGAGGCTAACTCCAAATATCGAGGGAGTAATCACAATTTTACTATTCTGGTCATTTTCGGTTACATTTTTGTGATTATATTTTTGATTTGAGTGATATACTTGTTGAAATGATCTAAAATTTTGCATGAATGATCTTATATGTTAGATAATTTTTTCTGAAAATTTTCATGATCTAATTTGAAGTATCCAAGGAGTAATTGCATTTTTTAAATCTAATTGTTTTTCGTGTTCTTCGCAAAAATCAAAGGTTTTGCTATTCATTCTATGTTAATATTCTGTTTTTGTTTGGTTTTCTTTTCCATAATTATAAGCAATAATTTTTGTACTGATTTCGAGCATTTCTTGTTCAATAATTATAAGTTTTTCTTGTTTAGTCGTTGAAATTGTTAATCAGTAATTTCTTTAGTCTTATTCTCGGTTCATTGCTTCCAGATGCCATAAATTTTGACTCGAACATCGTTAGAAGGCCTACAATACGTCAAAACGAAGCTTGAAACGAGATCTACGACCCATCCAAATTCAGACCCATCCGAATTCAGATCATTCGAATTTCGGGTACGGGTCTATCCAAACTTTTGACATTCAGTGCTTCTAGAGGCCATAACTTTTGACTGGAAAATCGTTAGACGGCCTACAATACGTCAAAACGAAGCTTGAAACGAGATCTACGACCCATCCGAATTTCGGACCATCCAAATTCTGACCATCCGAATTTGGATAATCCAAATTTCGGGTCCGGGCCTATCCAAACTTTTGACATTCAGTGCTTCCAGAGGCCATAACTTTTGACTGGAACATCGTTAGACGGCCTACCATACGCTGAAACGAAGCTAGAAACGAGATCTGCAATCTTTAAACTTGGCAAAGTTGTTTTGTTCAATTTTAGAGGCCTAATTCCACTCCATAAAAAGGGTTATGAGCATTTTTCTACAGAAAAGCTGAAATTTCAACGTCAAAAACCCGTTTCTGATCCAAGTTTCTCCAAGTTACCAACCTCGGATACATCTGAACTTGTGAAGTTCCTGAGTTTTTCTAGTTTCCAATCTAGAAGATCCACCTTTTGCACTCCACAATCATGACTCAAGGATTTTCCACACATGAGAAGACTGTCGAGGAGGAGAAAGCTGATATATCTCTAGTCTGTCTCATGAACCACTGCAAACAGGTACAAAGTTCTTCATCTTCGTTTGATTTATTTGATATACAATCCTTATATGATTTTAAGTCTAGTGATGAATTTGGTGAACTGCATGCACAACTACATGAATTCAAGAATGAATTGATTGCTGAAAAAGAACAATCTGCTGTGTATAAAAAGAAATGGCTAAACAACCATGAGGTGATAAAGAAGATGTTAATTGAAAAGGTAGATGTTGAGGTTAGGAATAAATACCTTGAATCTTGTATGGATAAACTCACTAATGAAAAGAACTCTTTAAAATCAGAAATATCTGTTATTTCAAAACGCTTAGAGTCTGTAACCATGGAAAACATAGACAGTTTGGAAAATTACAACTTGATAGAAGAAGAAAGAATAAGTTTGTCCTCTCGCATAAAGACCCTAGATGATGAATTTCTAAAACGGGGTCAAACTGAACAAACTATTCATTTAAACCAACCCAAAGAGACTAGGTTTTATCATTCCAAACAAGGAATTGGTTTTAAAAATCCTAAGTATTTGGAAAAGGTTCAACAAGTTTTACCTATTTTTTATGACATGAGATATATGGGTGCTGGGCTTAAATCTTTCTTTTTTGTGTCATCAAAAGAAGTTTTAACCCAAGAGGATGAGAAACGCATTGAAAATAAAGAAAAAGAAATATCTTTTAAATATGAAGAACTAAACGAGAGTTATCCTTATAGAGTACCCACTCTAGAGGAAGACTTCTTGTCTAGTTATTCTGAAGCTGAAATGAAAGCAGAACCTGTAAAACCAATCCCTCGCCTTTACATTTCTACAAAAGTACTTCAACATAAACATAAAGTTTTAGAAAAGGAATTAAAGTCAACTCAAAAGAAAGCTCTTGATTTTCAAGAAGCTCTTCTTAAGAGTGAGGAAAAATTGATAAATCAAAGTTTTCAACAATCTGTAGAATTAACGGTCTACAGAGAAAAATTTGACATGGTTTCTCAAAGATTAAAAGATCATTTAAAAGAACCAAGAGTTTATCGTCCTACCAAAATCCCACTCGTGTTATCTAACAAAGGCAAGACTAAAATTGAAAATTCTTCTATCAGTTGTAAAGGTGAGTGCTCAAAATCTTTTAAAGTTGAGGTTTCAAAGAAGACTCGGAGTCAATCTAAGTCTTCCAAGAAACCCACTCACCAAGAAAAAGAAAAAATTTCAAAGTCTAAGTCTTCCAAACGTATGAACTCTCATTGTTTTGTTCCTACTGATCATGCAAGAAGGATTCCTAAAATAACACCTCTTGATTTTCAAAGTTTCTTTGTGAAAAAGGCAGTCATGCCTGAATCTTTTGTGAAAATCGATAATAGTGCTAGTGTGCCTGGAAAGAATGTTGCTAGTAATCCTTTGAAATATTCTTTTTGCAATTTGTTTCAATTATGTCCAAAAAGCTTTCGGCGTGCTGTTCCTGAAATGACTAAGTTTGTACCTTATCCTGAATAACGGAAACACCGCCAATCTAAGAAAACAAAAGTGCATGCCTCATCATTGCTTGACAAATTGGAAAAGCCATCGCCAAAGGCCAAGCCTAAGGCATTTCCAAAGTCATCCAAGCCAAAGGTTGTTCCATTACCTAAGGTTGTTTCAAAATCAGCTGGACCCATATACAAATGGGTGCCAAAAGGTTCTGCATCTAAACCTGTGTCGAATGATAAATGGATTCCTACTGTTGTGTTGTTACATGACGATGGAAATCCTAAATCTAACAAGAAAGGACCCATCTTTCGATAGGTACCAAAAGTGGTTTAATTTTATGCAGATAGTTTTCAGATCACTTCAGACTGGAACCCGGACTTCAATGTAAAGGCTTCTGATCACTCAGTTCAGGACCGATCTTCAAAGCAGTGGCTTCTACTTAATTCCGAGTGGAACCCGTACTTCAAAGCAATGGCTTCTGCATCATGACAGATCAAAACCCGATCTTTCATGTTTAGATGGTTTCTAAACACCCAGTTTAGAACCCGTGTTTACGGGACTTCTCTACAATTTTCTCTACTTTTTATGCTTATCAGTTTGAGTTTGAGTTTCATTCTTGAAAGTCACTCATAACATTTTATGTTTCACTGATACTGTTCTTATTTCAGGGAGAGTTTCAGATGCGCTTTGAAGATGACATCTTAACGAAAAGTGCGTAAGCATTATGAATACTCTAATGCACACTTTAAAATGTTTTGTTAGAACAATATGATTCTCTGACTGAATAAATTTCCACCAAGATTAATTGATCTAATCTTCGTGATGATCTTGATCTCATTCTTTCTAAGATTCTCTCAAATATTCTGCTTTCTCCCACAGAGTCTGATTCTCTCATACATCAAGTTTCTCCCATACAAGCTAATTCTTTGATGATAGTCTGATTTATTTTCAAATCTAATATCAGACTTTCTATTGAAGTTCTCTCATACAGTCTCTCAAACTTCCCAATATATTTCATTCAACTCTCATCCATCTTCTGGAATACCCCATGAGCTTAACAGCTATATCCTTCAAGATATCATGCTGACTCTGATGATGCCCAATATGTGTGATTAGGCACATATATATCGTTCTTATGGTCTAAACCAGAGCCGGAAGACCTACCCAAGGAGCAAACCACTTTAGTTTGTGTGAGTAAGGGTTGTTAGGTCAATTAGTTGAGGTGTGTTAGTTACCACGGGGTACTAGCAGGGTCGAGCATAGCTAAAATGCAAATGAGAGGGTTTATCGAAAGGAGATGGGGTGCATAACGAGCTAAAAGTGAGCTGGAGGGAGTACAGTTGAAAAATGACAAGAGCTGAGGGGTGAGAAAGGATTAAAAGAAAAGATAAATCCTACCAACACAGTGTCAGTCTGCTGGGTTTCCTACATCTGCTACCAAATTCCATGTGTTGAAATTAGGTATTGAACAAGACTTCATGGACCCAGTGACGCATGCACCTAACCTCCCTAGCTACTCAGTTGTCTCTTAAAAGACTTCTATTTCAATTCACACGGAGTTATATCACATACTCTATTGACATATCATTTGGATATCGTTGATATTGAAACAAGGAAGACATCCTCTCCGGTCTCCGACTTCAGTTGATGCACTTTGAGTCTAGAGCTTAATGTTATATACTTTTAGGACACATGGAGTCTACAGTCTGCGTGACTATAAACAGCTTGTCTACCGAGACAAAGCCAGAACAAATATGAGTGATTCTTTCATGATAAAGGATTTCACGATGAAAATTTGGAAATCCTACCAGTGTTAATGTCACGCTAGCGCTGAACGTAGGTCACATAGACTTAGTCTATTGTGCAAACAGAAAACCTATGTGGAACGGGAATGTTACTTACAAATGAATTTGTTTCATTTTCTTATATTCAGGTTGCAAAGCCAAGATCTTCACCGTAATATCCTTTTGGTCCTGAATATTTTGTAATGAGGGAGAGATTGTTGTTTCTGAAGGTGAGAGAAAATTTTATGGTGTAACTGTTTATATTCTGTTATTGAGGGGATTGAGGATGTAACATGAGAGAAATAAGTACTTCTGTGTCTGTAATGTTCTTGAATGTAATATTTTCTTTTTGAGTCTGTAATCATCTATTTCAATGAAGAAAGAAGATTTGAAGACACATTGAGGTTGTTCATTTGAAGGGGAGAGCTGAAGTGATTACATGATGATCATAATTCTCATGATCATCATGAGGGGGAGAATGTTCTGAAAATAGTTGAAATGTTTTTAAAGACCTACTAAACGCAAGGGGAGAGCCACCGATCTGAAAAATTTAAGGGGAGAGTCATCTGAAGAAGATCAATGATATACTTCAAAAGTCGAGATCAGAGTTACTTCAAAGATCAGAGATCAGAGTTTAGAGCCCAAGACTTCAGAAGAATACAAGCCTTGATTACAAGAAGGGGGAGATTGTTAGAAACTTTATTTCTTGTAATTCAAGCTTGTGTAATTGCGCTTAAGATCAGAGTTTAGAGCCCATGACTTCAGAAGAATACAAGCCTTGATTACAAGAAGGGGGAGATTGTTAGAAACTTTATTTCTTGTAATTCAAGCTTGTGTAATTGCGCTTAATTGTAAATATTTAATTATACACTAAAGGGGAGATTGTTAGCCCTAAAATAGTGTATAATTAAATATAATAAAAGTCTAGGTTCAATTTATAGTTAGGAATAGTTTACTTTGGGGGAATCTTAATTTCCAAGACTTTAAGTGAAGTGTTTGGACAAACCCCCAAAGTAAGTTTAGGTATAAATGATATTATTCTCCTAGGGTTTGAGAAGAAGACACAAATGAGCCTCCATCTAGTGTGTGTTTTGAGTGTGTGAAAGTTCCTAGAGATTGAGTGTTCAAATTCTCTGTTTGTAATTTTCATATTCTTAATACAAATCGTTTGATTATTGTGTATGAGTGCAAAATATACTAGGAATCAAAGTTATCAGAGGTTTGTAAGTTGATGAGGGGATCAGACAGGTCAGCTACAAACAGAGCACAGAACAGCTTAATGACATTTGAGAACTTCAGAGCTAGAGACGGGGAATTACTGGAGAATACTTACTTGAGGTTTGTCAGCTTAGTAAGTGAGATGAAGAGGAACGGTGTCACAAAGTCCAACTTAAACATCAATGTTAAATTTCAGAACGTACTTAATCCAGAATGGGAAAAGTACGCAATGATTATTCAACAGACAAAAGATATTGAGGACATGGATTTTCATATGGTCTTTGAAAACCTTAACAACTATCAGTAAGTTGTTTTAAGGAAGATGTCCGGTAATAAGAAAGCTGAAAAAGAAGCCGTTGATCCTTTAGCATTGTTGGCAGACAAGATATACAAGTACAAGCTAAAGAAGGAAAAACGTGTAGTTATAAGCAGTAGTTCATCTGAATCAGACTCATCGGATTCTTCTGCTGATTCTGAAATAGAGGAAATGAAGAAACAAATGGCCTTACTGATAAAGGCATTTCAAAATAAGTTTTACCGAAAACCCACCAATAACAAGATGAGATACAAAACAGGTTCACAAAAGTTTGATAAGAAGGAGAGATATGACAAGTCAGGCGAAAGCAGTGGAAAGAAAGCCGATACATATGATAAAACTGAAAGTCAGCCAAGAAGGACTCAGAGCAAAAATGCTACAACTGTGGCAAGCCGGGTCATTATGCAAGAGAATGCAGAATGCCTGTAGTGAAAAATTCAGAACACTACACTAGAAAGGCACTTCTAGCAAAAGAAAAAGAAGCTGGCAAAGCTCTAATGGCTGAAGATGATCATTGGCTGTAACTATCTGAGGATGAAGACATCTTAGATGAAGATGCACAAATCTGTTTAAAGTGAGAAGTTTTTAACGAGTCAGAATTTAGTGAGTCTGCGATGGTAGCAGAAGATGAAGTTTGGGTAGGGTTGACGGATGAGGAGAATGAAGAGAAAGTAGAGTCTGATGAGGAACTAACTGAAGAAGTAGCAATGATGGCAACAGGAGATGCTGGAGGCAGCAAGGATAGAGAAAGTGATGAATCAGATTCAGATGAATCAGAGAGTTCAGAGACACCTGAGGTACAATCTAACTCTGAATCTGAAAATGATGACTCCTGTATGCTTGAACAAAAACTAACGCAAATGGCTTTCATGCTAAAGAAATTTGAAAAATCTTTAAAAGCTGAAAAGAAAAATGTCCATTCCTTGGAAAAGAAGCTAAATCACGAACATGCGTTAGTGTTGGATTTTTCCAAGGATAAGGCATTAGCATTACGAGTTGTATCAGATTTACAAGACAAAACAAATGATCTTCAAAGTCAAATCCAGAAACTGAATAGCAATATATCTGACCTAACAGAAAAACTGAATTTGGCTGAATTAGAAGCATCAAGTTATTCTGTAAAATACATGAATTTAGGATTACAAATGTCATTTATGAAAGCATCAGATGAAATAGAATCAAGTGAAGATTCCAAAAGGTTAAGACCTGATAAAATGCAAAATTCTGTTGATTATAACAGAATAAATGAATCTAATCAAAATTCTTGCATTTATGAGGAGTATATTCAGACATATTCTAACGAGGATTTATCTGAAAATATTACTCATTCTCAAAAGCTATATTTACCAAATTCAATTCTTGAGAAGATGAACTCTGATCTTGAATTGAAAATAAAAACTTTTGAGACAGAAAATCAAAATCTTAAGGCTGAAATTAAATCTCTGGAACTAAAGTTGCAAAAACAGCCTGAAAACAAAGTACAATCAGATCAAACACCTTCAATTCAACTTGATTCTATTAATTCTAAAAAGGATTTTAATCTGTATATGAATTCAGACTTTAATTCATTGGAAGAAATGTTTATCAAAATAGATGAATTTGTTAAACCATTACATGACAAACAACTTGATAAAACAAAAGAACCTGTTAGAATTCTGCAAAGAATATCTACAGATTCAAAGGAATCATCAAAATATTCACCAATTTTACAACTGAAAAAGGAGAAAACAAAAGTTCCTTTTGTGACTCCTACTTATGAAAAAGGTGGATCAACTTCCTCAAGGGACTCTATTGCACAAAAGGTCCAAAATTCTAAAGTTAAGAGACTTTTACAGGAGAAACAAGTTTCTAAAATGACTAATTATCGTGTTTCTTGTATGTCAGATTATTTTGCGAAAGGTTCTCGGAAGAAAGAATAGAGAAAGAAGTAGCGAGGAAGGAAAAACAAGAGTATAAGACAAGAGTGGAGAGTCAAAGAAACTATTGTTACAGATAGGATTAGACGATTTGAAAAATCTGTCTGTAATAATAATTTTACTGATAAATGTTGTACTAAATACTCTCGAACTGCCTTAATTGCTTTAAATTCTGCTTCTTATAAATCAATGCATGCTAAATCTGATAAGTTCGTATGGCTACCAAAGAAAAAGGATCCATCTTTTAAACAGAAAAAGGTTCCAAAGCAGCAACTTTTAAATTCAGTTCCACATCGAACTGTACAAAAATGGATACCGAAACGTATTGTTAAAAAGTGGGTTCCTAAATTAAAAGATACATCTGATGAGAAGATCAATATCAAACCACATGATTTACCAAAATCAAAAGTACCCAACTATAAGCGGGTACCTCACGTTTTATTTCATCTTATAGGTAAATCATGTGTGGTACCTTGACTCCGGCTGCTCAAAGCACATGACCAGACAGAAAGAAACCCTCACTAACTATGTTGATAAGTTTTGTGGGACAGTCCGTTTCGGGAATGATCAATTCTGTCCGATCAGAGGATATGGGAGTCTTGCGTACGACAAGATAACAATTCAAAAAGTCTTCTACATTGACAGTCTCGGTCACAACTTGTTCAGCATTGGACAACTCTGCGACAAAGGATTAGAGGTCAATTTCAAAGCAAATCGGTGCAACATAAGATCTGGAGACGGAAAAGAAATCCTTGCAGGGAATAGGAAAACTAATTTGTACTCAATACACCTAGCCTCAATCATCTGAAGAAAGATGTTTGCTTAATGTCAAAAGCAACATCTAAAGTCTCTTGGCTATGGCATCATTGCCTTTCTCATCTGAATTTCAAAGAGTTAACGAACCTTGCAAAAGGTGGGTTAGTCAAAGGACTACCAACTCTCAGGTTTCAAAAAGAGCAGTGGTGCGTAACCTGTGAAAAAGGAAAGATGGTTAGAGCATCTCACAAGTCCAAAACTGAACACTCATCAACGAGAGCATTGGAACTGCTTCATATGGACTTGTGTGGACCAATGAGAGTACAGAGTATAAACAAGAAACGATATGTGTTGGTAATAGTCGATGACTACTACAGATACACATGGGTATTCTTCTTGCGTTCCAAATCTGATGCTACCGAGATAATAATCGACTTCATTCGTAGAACTCAAGTCAAGTTGCAGCTCTCAGTTCAAACCATCAGATCAGATAATGGGACAGAATTTAAGAACAAATCTTTCGAGTCGTTTCTAAATTCTGTGAGAATAACTCATCAGTTCTCAGCAGCTCGCACTCCACAACAAAATGGTGTCGTTGAACGAAGAAATCGCACACTAGTGGAATCTGCAAGAACGATGCTGGCATATTCAAATCTTCCCCTATTCCTTTGGGCTGAAGTTGTTGCAACGGCTTGTTTTACGCAGAACAGATCAATAATCAACAAAAGATTCAGAAAGACTCCGTACGAATTAATAAACAAATGAGTACCTAATGTCAAATTTTTCCATGTCTTTGGATGCAGGTGTTTCATATTAAATGACAAAGACAATCTGGGAAAAATTAGTCAAAAAGCTGATGAGCATATTCATTGGTTATTCGAAGGAGTCTGTAGCATTCCAAGTCTACAATAAGAGGACCAAGACAGTCAATGAAAGCGTAAATGTCAAATTTGATGAAGGCGTTGTATTGGCTTCTGAACATACCAGTTCAGGACCCGATCATAACAAGCCGACTTCTATGAAGTCATCTGAACAGAGTGCAGATAATTCTGATTTAAATAAATTGTTCGAGAATTTTTATGAAGACTACTTTGAACAGCCCAAACCTAATGTTTCAAATTTGGTGCCTGACGGGATTACTGAAGATCCAGTCGTAGTCTCAGATTATTCTCACCAACCTATTTCAGAAGAAACTGGAGAGGCTTCAACGACAGACGTGCACTTACGTGTTGATAGTGTACAACCCATTCAACCACCAGTATCTTTTTTAAACCCCCTTACCATCTGAAAACTCAGAAACCCTGATCTCAGATAATATACCATCAACATCAGAAGCTAAACCCCAATCAAGACCAAATTCAGCCTTACCCACATACCTTTAAATGGACAAGGAATCACCCAACTGAAAACATCATAGGTGATCCTTCCGCATCAATCCAAACCAGAAGAGCAACCATAGAGGAGTGCTTATTTTCAAACTTTCTGAGTAAAATTGAGCCAAAGAATGTAAAAGAAGCTCTTCTGGTTGATGATTGGATTATGGCTATGCAAGAAGAGCTGAACCAGTTTGAAAGGTTGAAGGTCTGGAGATTGGTGGAGCGACCAAAAGATAAATCAATCATTGGCACGAAGTAGATTTCAAAGAATGAGAAAGATGAACATGGTGTCATCATTCGTAACAAAGCTCGCCTCGTCGCCAAATGATACAGTCAGCAAGAAGGGATTGATTACGATGAAACATTCGCTCCAGTTGCAAGAATAGAAGCTATTAGGATGTTTTTGGCTTTTGCAGCTCATAAAAACTTTATAGTTTATCAAATGGATGTCAAAACTGCGTTTTTAAATGGGGAACTGATAGACGAAGTGTATACATATCAGCCCGAAGGGTTTACTGATCCTTCGAATCCTGATCATGTATATATTTTGGATAAATCCCTGTATGGCATTAAACAAGCACCTCGTGCTTGGTATGATGCATTTTCAACATACTTGTTGAAATGTGGATTTAACAAAGGTGCAGTGGATACAACCCAGTTTATAAAACGTCTGGGGCCAGATATTATAGTAATTTAAATATATGTAGATGACATAATATTTGGGTCTACTAATCCAGAATTTTGCAAGAAATTCGCTTTCTTAATGTCCCAGAAATTTGAAATGAGCATGATGGGAGAAATCATTTTTTTCTTAGGTTTACAAGTAAAACAACTGATGATGGAATTTTCATTAATCAGTCCAAATATATTCAAGACATGTTAAAGAAATTTAACATGGTAAACAGTACTCCTATGAAAACTCCCATGGCTCCGGATTCTAAATCCAAACTCGATGAGGATATTTCAGGGAAACCTGTAGATGTAACTCATTATCAATGAATTATTGGGTCATTAATGTATTTAACTGCAAGTAGACCTGATATTATGTTTGCTACATGTGTTTGTGCTAGGTATCAGACACATCCGAAAGAATCACATTTGGCGGCTGCCAAAAGAATCTTAAGATATCTAAAGGGAACACCAAACCTTGGTTTGTGGTATCCTAGGGAATCATCATTCAATTTAACTGCTTTTTCTAATGCTGATCACGCAGGTGATAAAATGGACAGAAAAAGCACATCAAGAGCAGTTCAATTCCTGGGGATAAACCTGTCTACTGGTCATCCAAGAAACAACACTGTGTTTCACTGTCTACAGCCGAAGCTGAATATGTTGTTGTATCGTTGTGCTGTTCTCAAGTGTTGTGGATGAAGAGTCAACTCAGAGACTACAGGTTTACACCACACAAGATTCCAATCTATTGTGATTCTCAAAGTGCAATAGCCATAGCATCTAATCCGGTGCAATATTCTATAACCAAACACATCGACATCCGGTATCATTTTATTAAAGATCATTTAGAAAATGGTAATATAGAATTATATTTTGTACCTACTGAATATCAGTTAGCTGACTTGTTTACCAAAATCTTAGATGAAAAATGTTTTAATATTTTGGTATACAAGTTGGGTATGTTGAATCGTTAGATTTAAACATTCAGTAGTTACAAATTATAATTTTAAATTTACGTTTTTTATTTTGATTTACATTTGATATTAAACTCATATGAAGTTAAAGTTTAAATTTTTCCGAGTTTAACAGATCCGGACTGTCATGTGCAGGGGAAGCAGAAAAAAAAATTTTTATTTGATTTTGAGAAATCTGATAAATTTTTATCTGATTTTTGTAGGGGAACAGAAATTTAAAATGATATATACATCTGAGGGGGAGCTTAATTGCAAACATCATGGGGGAGCAATATTTGTTTGTTAAATTTTTTTAAAATATTTTTTTTAGATAAGTTTTTTTACTATATTTTAATTGTTAAATTTTTTTTGATGTGTTGTTCATTTCTTTGTTGTTCATTTTTTTCATTGTTGTTGTTGTAGTTAAAATTGTTTTTTGTTTGTTTTAGTTGTTGTCATTTTTTTTAGTCAGTTAATTTTTTTAGTAATTTTTTTAAGTGAAATGGGCTTCAAAACAAAAACCAAATTTTTTTAATGAGAGTAAGTGGGCCGGGTGAACATTAATTTGAATTTTGGAATTTCAACTATAAAGTTGAATTTCAAAATTCAAATTCACTTTTTCAAAACTCTTGGCACTGTTCACTTTCTTCACCGACTCTCTCTCTTCTCAATTTCTCCATCACGAAGAAATCTCAAGAAAGTGATAGAAATCAGTTTTTCAGCATTTGAGATAACTATTGTATGTCCATTTCATAAAATTTTCTTTTATATATGTAGTTTCAGTTTTATTTTTTGCATTTTATTCATTATTTTGACTACTGTGTGTGTGTTCATTTACATTCGGTGTGTGTTGATGGGTTTTAATAAGTTGTTGTTTCTAATCTGAAATTGATTGTGTGTTTGCCTGCGGAATACTCTCATAAACATAAATATTAAATTTCAAGTCTCAGTTCCAAACGCACAATCATAAATTTGAAATTTTTGGTTTGAAAGTATTCGAGTTCATAAAACACTGAAAATTGAAATTGTTGGTCTGATTTGATTGTTTCTGGACAATGTTCAGTAAACAAATGTTCGTTATAATCAATTTTCGAGTAGGACTCAAGTTTTTAATAAGTGAAAAAGTCCCTGGATGGAAATTTTGAAAAATATCAGTGATGAACTTGGAAATAATCTGAAAACATTTTCTCGATTAAAGCAGTAATCGAGAATGAGTTCAGTTTTATGCGAGTTGAGTGAAGCACCACTCGAGAAACAGTTAGTTTCATTCGAGTTGGTTGCTTCTTGCTTCGAGAAAATGTGATGTTATTCGAGTTGATTCATATTCCAGACTTAGTAACGTTTTAAAATTATACTCGATAACATAATAGATTCGAGTCCCTTCAAGTTTAATTCGAGTTGGACTCATATATCATTCGAGTCCTTTCAAGCTTTATTCGAGTTGAACTCATTCAAGGACTTATAAGATTTTTCTCACATTCTTGATATATTCTTTCATTCGAGGACACAATATGTGTCTTTCGAGTCTACTCCTGTTTTAATCGAGTTGGTCTTATAGTTAGATCGAGAAACTCTTATTGATGATCGAGTTGAGTAGTGTAAAGGACTTAGAATCTTTTCAATAAAAGTCTCGATAATTCCTTCATTCGATAAAATAATTAACCTCATTCTAGTTGAGTTGTATGTACTTCGAGAAAACATCAGTTTTGATCGAGTTTGTCATAAGTATCATTCGAGTTGGTTCTTAGGTGCATTCGAGAAAGTTTTTCATCATTCGAGTTCTATTCCTGTGTCTATCGAGTTGAGTCATACAATATCTGAGAAACTTTACCTTCCATTCGAGTTTCATAATCAAATTTGTCCAAAAGTTTCTAAGTGTTGGGAATTTAAGTTTTTAAGAAAAATTTCACATTGTTCGAGAAATTTTTTAAATCTATGTTTTTCTAACATTGGACTCTTAACGATTGACTTTGGAATCCTAACAATAATATTTTAATATTATTATCCGGAATCCCAATGCTTTAAACAGAAAAACACATATTTTTCTAATTTCTAGCAAAATGTTTTTTTATTTTTCTATTAGCAGGATTTCATTTGATTATCAGTTGAGTCTAACATGTTTATTACTTTTCACAGGTTTCAAATGTCATCACCAGCTCAATCCCAACCCTCAAACTCCTCTGATTCACATTCATCGTCAAATCACACCCTTGTTTCTAAACCAGTAAAATCAGCATCAATCACCCGACCTTCACCTAACACTCTCATCCCAGATAATCAACTGGTTAAACCAAAATATTGCCTACCATTTCGTGATAACAACCATCGCCTTGGTACTAAAGTCATAAAAGTCAGCCACCCGATAATTGTAGACATTCTAAAAGGTCATCCTTTAGGACATCTTCTCCAATACAAACCTTCGATTCCCCAGGTTTGTCTACAGCAGTTTTGGCACACGGTAAAATTTGTCCCAGCTGATGGTAACCATCACTTTAAGGTTACCATCGATCAATTCAAGTCCAAGATTACCTTAGCCAGATTGAGGCATAATCTGTTTCTACCTCGTCGAATCGATACAGTGAATTTCCCAGAGTTTGCTGTTTTTGAAGATTTTGTGTCAGATGACGAATTAGTACATGATTTGATCTGTCTAGGGTATTCAAAACCTCTACCAAAGAGTTCTAAGTTCCATAGAAATGGACTTAATGGCGAATGGTACACACTTTTTGGCATCATTAACCGATGCATGACGTCAAAGCATACTGGGATTGACAGATGTAGCATTCACTGTCTGAGAATATTTCATGGAATCGCTTTTAACAAACATTACGACTACGCAATGTATATGGGAGGATCTGAAGGAAGTCGTGCTAGCAAAGACGACAAATAGATCACGAAAATTTGTAAGGTCATCTACCTATGGATCTGATCTTGACGCGAGACCTTCCAACGAGTGCGGAATCCTCGTTAGGGGTTTAACGGATCGATCACACACACGAAAACCCGGAGACGAACACTATGATAGACGTTACGACGAATGACCCGATACATGTATTTCTCCGAAACGACTCTCTGAAATCTCTCAAGTTCATACGTGCACTATACGAGCTCTAAACGCTAATTTCTGCAAAAGTCACTAATTCTAACTGATTAACTCTTAATTATAGAGGGTAAATTCGAACTTAGCTCAGACAAGTTCGTTTAGGCCCAAGCCCACGAACTTGTCCACTACATGTTCGAACTTAGCTTTACTATGTTCAAACCCTAGCCTTTGAACTTATTCTTGAACTTATCTTTGAACTTGTTCTTGAACTTGCACTTGAACTTATGTTTGAACATATGTTTGAACTTATGTTTGAACTTATCTTTGAACTTAAGTAAACATCAAACACAAAAAAGATCAAACATATATAACTTGTATTTGCAAAGCCTGATCTATTACAAAAGACTATCTATACTTAGACTGCTATCGTCACACAGGGTGCACTAACAGACTCCCCCTTGACGATAGCTTCTAACTAGATATTCAATTAATCTATAGAACTAGGGTTATTCAAAATGCTAGCGGCATACAATCCCTGTTCTACACAAACTTTTACAACGTTCTGATATTTTCTGCCTTCAGTCTTCAAATGAGCATCAAAGGAGATTTTTTGAACGTAAAGCTTGAGCAGATCAGCTTTGGATAAGTTGACCAGATGCAAGGGATCATACACTTTCAGGATCACCTTTTCTTCCAAATCTTCCATGACTTCCTCGCCTGTCTCACTGTCTATATACCACCAGTTGAGGTTGCCCAAAACATCTTAAGGCATAGGCTTCAGAGGTACTTTCTTTAAGCATCTAACTGGCTTGTAATACATCTTCGTCCACGGCTTCCAGTTAGAGGATCGATTCTTCTATGGTCCATAACTCTCTTGCCTACTCGTGGGTTTAGCCTTTCAAACTTTCTAGAGCTCCATTCCCTTCTGATAATCTTGGCAATTACTTCGGCATAGGGATCGTCTCCGATGTTCACTAGTTCCTTCCATGCTAAGGCCTTTATCTCAACTTTAGGAAGTGAATTGAAGTCCTTCAATCTTCTCCTCATATATTGTAGGCCATCCTTTCTTTTAATGATAAAAAGTTGCAGTTCTCGAACAAAGAACCAGCTAAGTATGCTCCCAGACAACTTTCCAGAATTAGGCACTCTCATCTTCTCTTTTAATGACACGACCTTCTTCTCACTTTTTTTTTCTTCAGCAGTGAGCTCCCTATCAGGCTCTTCACACTCTGATTCAACATTTAAAGCATCTTTAAACACTTCGATGTCAATCATATTCTGCTCTGCCGTCGTATATGTATTGGTGATAGGATGTTGCTGAATAATGACCTCATCAGCTTCATCTTCCTCATCGACTAATACCTCGTCATCAGATCTCCAATCCGTAATGTCTTCTGGGACGAATTCCCCTCTTCAAGATCTTCTAATTCATCTTCAAAGTCAAACATTACTTCTTCATCATCATCAATATCGGCCAAGGCTCCAAGTAATGTTTGACTTTGAAGATGAATTAGAAGATCTTGAAGAAGGGGAATTCGTCCCAGAAGACATTACGGATTGGAGATCTGATGACGAGGTATTAGTCGATGAGCAAGATGAAGCTGATGAGATCATTATTCAGCAACATCATATCACCAATACATATACGACGGCAGAGCAGAATATGATTGACATTTCTGACGCTTCGGGAGCCTTGCCTTTATCCTGACCTCCTCCTCCTCCTGTCCCAGATGATCCCGGCTCCCCCTGAATCTCAGCTGTCAAAACGTACTTTCAATATTTCACTTTCACACTTAGGAGTTTTTATTCCTTTGATTGTTTGTCGTGATATACATTCCAAGTCGATTGTCGGTATGTTTTTCCCTTGAAACATTCAACACTTTGGAAATTCCTTTGGCCTTTTTATTTATCAAGAAACTACCTTACGTGTCCCATACTTAGATATTCTTCTATGATCAAGGCAGACACACAACGATTATAACTTTTTGGTACTGCAAATTTTCTTTAAAAGGCAAACGTCGGACACAGTTCTGTATTTACATACAACAGAGTGTCTTAGTTTGTCTTAGAGTTGCTCTTGTGTTAGCAAGATAATGGTGACAGGTCTGTACTTACGTACAACAAAGCGACTTATCTTGCTAGCTTAAGTCAAAACAGCAGTGACAGGTCTGTACTCACGTACAACAAAGCGACTTTTTTTGACTTCCTTTTCTTTTCAAAACTTTTTATTTCTTTGTTTAAGATGTATTTTGATGTTGCTATTCATCCCCCAGATAAATTTGCATACCTCATTCATAATCATTGTCTGTATGTCTCTAACATAGAAATTAAGACCTTTTGGTCATACATCTAAGTTAGTTACACATATGACATTTTTATTGATTATTTTATTAGCTGTTAGGATTTCCTTCATGTATTATGCCTACCAACATATCAGACAAGAATGTGTATATCACTTAGAATTTATGGTGCATTAAATGTGAAAGCTCAACACTTAGAGTTTGTTTAGATGGTGCTAATTTTCGTCACTTTGAACCTATGATTCTAAGACTTAACTCATTTTTTGATATTCTTTTTTTTTTTTTTTTGAAATTTTTATGGTTTGCTCTCTTTTTCTTTTGTTTTTCAATTTTAAGAAAAATAAGTTGATAAACTAAACTAATAACTTATAAAAAGAAAGAAAAACTACTAACGTCAAGTTACTCTGGATTACGAATGCCATTTAGTTGAACTAACAATTCAAAGTGTGACTTATCAAATGCTTTTGTGAATAAGTCTGCGTTGTTGTCTTCCCTTGCGACTTTTACCAGTTTTATCAAATTCTTTTCAGCACAATCACGTATAAAATGATGTCTTATGTCTATGTGCTTTGTTTTACTGTGTTTAATTGGATTATTTGTTATAGCAATTGTTGCTTATTTATCTATCCTAATGGGAGTATGAGTATAAGTCAAACCGTAATCCCACAATTGTTGTTGTATCCACAAAACCTGTGAACAGAAACTACCAGTAGACACATACTCAGCCTCGCACGTTGATACGGCTACCGAAGTTTGTTTCTTGCATTGCCAGGGTATGAGCCTCCCTCCAAGGAACTGACAACCTCCAGTTGTTGATTTCCGGTTCAAGCTACATCCACCATAGTCAGAGTCTGTGTACGCCTCCAATTCCAGATCTCCATCAGCATGATACCAAAGTCCCAGCTTCGGTTTCGACTTCAGGTATCTTAGAATTCGCTTCACCACTTTCATATGCATCTCCTTTGGATTTGCTTGTAACCTAGCACAAATACATACAACAAACATTATGTCAGGTCAAGAAGCAGTCAAATACATAAGTGACCCGATCATGGCCCGATATAAAGTCAGATCCACATCAGTATCACTATTTGTACCCGGTCCGAGATTGTGATTCACTTGAATTGGATTACTAAAGTGTGCGGTCAGCTTTGTTCCTTCCATTCCGAAGTGCTCCAAACTGTCGTAGAAATACTTCGTCTGATGAATAAACATTCCTTCTTTCCTTTGTTCAACTTGCAAATCAAGAAAGAAGTTTAGCTCTCCCATAGCACTAATCTTAAACTTCGACTTCATAACCTTTTCAAAGTCTTTGCACATCTGTTCGTGTGACGAACCGAAAATGATATCGTCCACGTACACTTGTACTAAGATAAAGTCTTCGCCTTTTCTTTTCACGAATAGTGTACTATCAATTCTCCCTCTCTCAAATCCATTGTCTAAAATATGAGTTGATAGTGTCTCATACCAAGCCCTAGGTGCCTAATGCAATCCATACAGAGCCTTATCAAGTCGATATACTCTGTCAGGATACTTTGGATCAGTAAACCCTGGCGGTTGTTCGACATACACCAATTCCTTCACCTTGCCGTACAAGAATGCACTCTTGACATCGAGTTGATATACCTTAAACCCTTTGAAGGACGCGAAAGCCAGAAACAAACGAAACGCCTCAAGCCTTGCCACTGGTGCAAACACTTCGTTATAATCTATTCCTTCTTCCTGGTTGAACCCTTTTACCACGAGTCTTGCCTTGTTACGAGTAACTATACCCCAATCATCCCTTTTGCACTTAAAGACCCATTTTGTCCCTATAGCAACTTCTCCTCGAGGTAACGACACTAACTCCCATACTTCATGTTTTCTGAACTGTGACAGTTCTTCTTGCATGGCTTCAACCCAAGAATTGTCTTTCAGTGCCATTTGCACGTTTTCGGCTCTACTTGTGAGATAAAACACGAGTATAAACACGTGTGAAATGCCTCGGAGTCATTGATCATCGATAACAGTACCGTGTTATTATTCACACTGCTCCTAGTTCTCACACCGGTATTTGGATTCCCTATGATACTCTCAATTGGACGGTCCTTGTTTATCCTCGATGTCTCAATCTCATCGACCTGAAGATTATCTCCCAAGTTTGATCCTATTTCACCTAACGGAGGTATGACTTCAGACGTTATGTTCTCTTCCTCATGATCACTATCTTCAGTAGAGTACACGGTACCCCAAACGGTTCAAAGCCAGTTAAATTTGATGGTCTTTTATTCAGAACTTCATAATAGATTTTTTTCAGTGATTTGACCGTAAGGACTTGGTTTAAAACATGACAAGCGGTATTCACTGCCTCCCCCCACAAAACATGGTAGGAAGCTTTGAATCCGAGAGCATAGTCCTTGCTGCCTCAATCAACGTCCTGTTCTTACGTTCTGCCACCCCATTTTGTTGTGGCTCATAAGGTGCACTAAATTGATGCACTATGCCTTTAGATAGACAATTTACACCAATTGCGGCATTTTTTAACTCTGTTCCATTATCATTCCTGATACGTTTTACCCTTGTCCCATATGAGGTCTCAACTTGGTCTAAGAAGCCAATCAACTTTCCAGCTGTTTCGTCCTTTCTACCTACTCGATAAAGACTTCTTCTTATTCCAGTTCAGAAGACCGGGAAAACCTCTCTGCGAATGTCTAGAAGTCTCTCCATTTTTTTGGGGGAGCAGAGCAGTCAAAGAATGAAACAGATCAAACGATTGTAACCCAAGAGAAACGTGAGTAATCATCAGTAATAACTAAATAATACCAACTACCACCTATGCTCATTTTGTTGATTGGACCGAAGAGATCCATATGCAGCAAATCGAAGGTAGAAGCTATTGAGTTCTGAGTTTTTGACTTGTGTGACTTCTTATGTTGTTTTCCCTTCTTGCATGGGACACACTTGTCATCGAACTGAAAACTTTTCAGTGGAACACCTTGCACCAAACCATTTTTCGAAATGTAGTTCATTTTCCTTAGGTGCAAGTGTGCCATGCGTCTGTGGCATAGTATAGATTCGGATTCTGAAGCTTTAGATAGTAGACAAATTGTTCGCATCGAAGAGTCAGATGCATTCATATCCATCATGTACAGATCATTCTTCCTTGGGGCTCTCATCATGATCCACTCTTCAGGATTTTGAATCCCGGCTTCAGCACTAACGCTTCAGTTTCAGTAAAAATAACTGAATGCTTCTTATCACAGATCTGAGATACACTGATGAGATTGTGATCAAGTTTATCGACATGGTAAAACTTGATCAAGTGTGATTGTCCCATTAGTGACCACTCCTGTTCCATTGATATGACCTCTCTTGTTCCCAGCGAATGATACAGATCCCTTGTTCCCTCCCTTGAAGTCTATGAGTAGACTCCTTTCCTAAGTCTTCTGACGAGAGCAACCACTGTCGACGAACCATTTGTTGTTTAGACCTGTAGTTAGCTCCTGCATATGAAAGAAAACAAGTTAGTTATCACAGGGAACCCAAGCCATGACTGACTTGGTAATACCAATCTCATCCCCATACGTGAACTCCTTCAAATACCCATCTCTTCTTTCAAGTGACTTGGGTTTTTGATTGAGAACCTGTTGTGGTGCTGAGTGATTAAGACTCACCCTTGGCCTTTGGGCTGTCATTTATGGTTGAGCCCTAGAATAGTTTCTACTATAATGCATTTCATTCTGAAATCCCTGGGCTCTACCTGGTGTCTGATGTCTTTAAGGAGTATGTGACCTAACTGGAGTGTAAGTCCTTCTAGGTGTTGTAGTCCTATATCCTTGTTGTGGTCCTGACCTGGACTGACTAGGAACTCTATTCGGAGAATTAGTCCCAATCACTTCTTGCTATCTGACCGACACCGGTATTTGTTTAACAATTATCCTAGGTGTTGCATTGACATTCTCTCGATATGTTGAGAAATACTAGTGCTGGCAATACTAGGTACTGGTCTTGGTTGATCTTGCTTTCCTACAGTAGGTCTAGACCCTGGTTTAGAGGGTGTAGACTCCACTTTCTTATAAGGATAGCTAGATGCAACATGTCCTTTGTCATGACATCTAAAGCATGACATCTTATCAATTGACTTCTTATAAGTACCCTTTGATTTAGGTGTCTCACTAGTGTATTTTTATTTCGATTCAACTACAGTGATCACTTCCTCTTGCTGATTAACAATAACAGGTTTAGCTTCTCCTAGTATAGTGTCACTAGTAGACTGCACAAACTTGACTTTTTTAATCATAGAGGTAGTGGTAGAAACCTTAGTTGAATTATCCTTTCCAGATTCTGTTACTGTTGCTATCTCTGATTCAACCGGTTCAGTGGTTTTGTCCTGAGGTTGAGGCACGTAGTTATTGTTGAACGGTGGAGGACTCTCTTGATAACCTAGGCCTACTGGCTTCTTAGACTTCCGTTGAGCTTCTAAGATCTTTCCTAGGTTGAGAGACGAGTTCCTAAACTTTTCAAGCTTGCTATTTGCCTCCGCAATTTTAACTCTAGATTCGGCTAGCTCTGCATCTTTAAGAGTGAGTTCTTTGGTTAAAGCTTCAACATGCTCGTACATGAGTTCTATCCTGACACATTGTTCACTTAGCTTGTCTTTTAGAACTATCACGTCCTCAGCATCTGCTTTCAGCTTATTCCTTAAATTTTCCTTAATATCTAGAAGACTAGCGTTATCCGATTTTAGTGATTGAACTTGAGCTGTTAATGTGTTATGTGTCTCTAGAACTAGATTTAATCTATCATTTAAAGTAGCACATAAAACACATAAATCGTGGAATGTAGAAAATTTTAGAGTTACATTTTTGCGGTCCGACTCCACATTCGCCATTTGAGCTGCAAACTGTAGAATGGTTTGCTCCTCCGACTTTTCCACCAACAAAGGACTTGAATCTGTCTGCTGGGTGTCCTCTACTTCCTTTTCAGCTCTATCCTCCCCGGTCTCAATTACTTCTGCCATAAAGGCTCTGGCATTCAACTCCGGATGAGTACTCCAATCATTTGTTCCATCAAGCTGTCTGTTAGACGACACGTTGGTTAACAGTCCAGCGATGGCTGCTTGATTCCCAGAACCACTAGATTGATATCTCCCTTGGTTCTGATTCTGAAAGTTTTCCACTTTTGGTCTTTGACACTCTCTTGCAAAGTGTCCCAATCCTTGGCAATTGTAGTACTTTACCTTTGACTTGTCAAAACCAACCTTGTTGTTGCTAACGTTCAGATTTCTTCCTGTCCTCTTCATGAACCTCTTGACCCTTTGAGTCACCATGGCCAGTTGCCATTGTAGGTCCATCTCTTCCAAGTCATCAAGATCTGCCTGATCGTAGTCTTCTTCCCACAAGGCTGGATCGTTTATTTTCTCTTGAATGCAATTGTCATACACTGCGACAAATGAAGCTAGAAGATTTAGATGATCTTCAACTGATTTTGCGCTCATCGGCATCTTTGTATATCCTTGAGACGTAGACGCTGAATGAGTTGATTTTTCTTCTGGTTTGGAAAACCCTAAGAATGCCCTGCTGCTAGACTCCTCTGTCTCAACTGGAATGGATTCTTCTCCCGAGAAGAATGTTGTGGCCCCCGACTTCAGTTCACCAGCAATTGACGGTTTTGATTTTCCAAAATACATTTCTAGATCTTGAACTTCTTCAAAGTCCCGTTCTTTCTTCTGTAACGTAACGTTATATGCCCTCAGCGTTCCAATTACTCCTTCACGAGTGAGAGTCTCAAACTTCTCTTCCTCATGCTTTATTAATGTCGTGTACATCCCGCACTTCGCCGGTAAAGCATCCAGAAGTTTTTCTATCTTCTCAGTCTCTTGATAGTCGACATTGTGATTATCAAGTTCAGTTAACAGATGATAGAATCTAGTGATTGTCTCATCTAACGTCTCATTCTTCAATGCCTTGAAGATAGCAAATTGTTGCTTTAACATCTTAGTTCTACCCTTGCGAACCCTTGGATTTCCCTCACACCTCATCTCTAGAGCATCCCATAGCTCTTTAGAAGTCCTATGATTTCTTAAAGTGTGTAGGATTTCTTGAGGTAATGCCATCCTGATAATTGAGAAAGCTCGGTTCTCGGCCTCATAAAGTTTCTTGTCATCATCTTTCTTGTTCTGATAAGTTAAGACTCTTTGTGGGCCTTCAAGCTCTTGCGTGGGAGGAATATATCCCTCATTAATGCATATCCAAATACGCATGTCGTTAAAGCGAGCAAAATCAGCAAACCTATCCTTCCACCAATAATAATCCTCCTGTTTCATCAGCTTTGGCGGAGAATTTGCTTTGCCGACTTGTGTGGTCCATTTCTATAAATTTTTGCAAACTCGACATTCTTTCTAAACTTATTGTTTTCGAACTTAAACAATTTAATTTAAAAATTAATTTAAAATAAACCCTTCGAACTTATGCAAGTTCGAATAATTTAAGTTTTAATTCGTTTGAAAATTAAATTCGAATTGACTTAAGTTCGAACTCAACAAGTTTGAATGAGTGTAAGTTCGAGAAAACCCTAGAAATTCTGACAAATTCGAACATCTGGCAAGTTCGAAGAAACCCTAAATTTCTGACAAGTTCGAATCTCAGGTAAGTTCGAAGAAACCCTAGTTTTCTGACAACTTCGAATCTGACAAGTTCGAATTCTGACAACTTCGGATTTCCAGTTAAATTCGAATGAAGCCCTAAAATGTAACAACCCAACATTTGGTCCATTCTTAATTTTTGTATTTTGATCAAATAATGTAATTTTATTACATTAATTATCTTGTATCTAATTATGAATAAAATAATTAACTTAAAATTATCTGAGTTATTAATTATTAAAGATGATTAAATTATAAGATATTTAAAGATACAAAAGTATAGTGGGTTAAAATGGCAACAATAATTAAATTGATATATATATATATATGTATAAACTCAGTTAATTACATGAACGACTTTTACACACTCACTCCCTCTCTCTCTTCTTTCTCTCTCTTGTTCTTCACCTACGGTTCCCTTTTCTTCTTCATCTTCAATCTTCATCAAAAGATCATCAAAATCACAATAAATTTAGATTAAAGTTAAGATTATCACAAGCAAACATCAAGCATTCAAGGATTCTACAAGTACTTAAGGTAATTTAATGTTTAAAATATGTTCTTGTTGCATATTGATTTCACGGTTTATATGGTTTCTGTGAAACCGAAATCAACTTCAAAATTCTAAAAATTTAAGCAAGTTTTTGTGATAAAAACTTGAAGTAATACACATGCATGAAAGGATTAATGAAAATGAAACAAGCAGTGTGTGATGTGTGTGTTTTGATGTTGACCGAAACCCAAAAATTGTGGGTACCGAAACCTTAAGGTTTCGGTACTACCCACACTACCGAAACCATATGTGTGTGTATGTTTGAGTATATTATGCATGATTACTGAAACTCACAAGGGGGGGTACCGAAACTTGAAGGAGATACCGAAACCTTAAAAGGTTTCGGTATACATACTGAAACTAAGCAAAACTACCGAGACCATAAAGAGGTACCGAAACCCCAAAAGGTTTCGGTAATATACCGAAACCCACCAGAAATATTGAAGGTACCGAAACCCACATAATTTATAAATACCGAAACTATGAAAAATTACTGAAACTTTTAGAATACTGAGACCTTTGAGACTTATACCGAACCCTTTAAGGTTTCGGTAGAGTACCAAAACTCACACAAAACTTCTGAAACTTTTTGCAGGCATATATATATATATTGAAACCATGTTTAATTCCAGGAATTCTCGGTAATATATATATATATATATATATAATTACATGTGCATGTGTGTATGTGATATATATATATATACATAACTTGTGTGTGTATATATATATAAGACATACATACATATATATATATATATATATATATATATATATATATATATATATATATATATATATATATATATATATATATATAATTGTCAAATAAATGGAAATTCATGTATTTTGAAATATATAGAATTGCATAAAAATTTAAAAGCATATGAACTTATAAAAGTGATCATTTTTATAAAATAAATATCAAAACACACTTATAAATTGATACAAAGTACAAAATCTATAAACTTTTAGTTTATATATTAAAAACAGATATTATGATATAAACATGACAAAAGTCACACATGTCCATGAAAAATGGACATAAAAGTTTATAAGTTATCAGAATCAGATCAATTAAAGTTTAAGACTAACGTTCTTGCAAAATGATAAAATGTTGGACAGGTTCAGTTAAAAATTCTGAACAGAGATTTAAAGAGAGATTGACAGTGGGTTCAAGATTTGAAAAGAAAAGCCAGAGCTCTGATTAAAGATAAAACCCTGAGATAACTCAGGTGGCAGATTTATATCTGTTTGATAAAGACCCCGACCTGTGAGTTATAGATATTCAGATTGAACATGCATAGATTCCGGTTGAGATATATTGCTGCTGATAGATTTATTGACATTCATTTTATCAGCTGGATTGAAACCTGTGCACACCATGGATGGGTGCTGCCCAGTGGATCATGATAGCTATTTGATTATCTTTTCATATTGCATTTAATATTGCTTCAGACTTTGCTTTATGATTCATTGCTATCTTGACTCCTAAGACATATGCTTCCATCATTGATCAGACATTTGATAGATTGATTCAGCTTGACTAGCCCTTATGGTCTATTGTTCTAGACCCGACTATTTCACCAGTTCTTATGAACTTGGTAATGACCTCCGATGTTCCGCCATATTGACTTACTGGTAGCTAGCCCAGTATGTGGCTGATCCCCACGATTTAAGCGTGAGTGTGGCTTGAACATCATCTGATCTTATGATACTATATCTCAAATCATGAGGGCTGTAGCGGCAGCCAAGACATATCACGCTAAGACAAATGACTCCGCTTGACACGCATGTTGATATTGAAAATCTATAAACTCACTAAGCATTGCTTACAGATGTTGCATTAATATTTTACAGGAAAAGCCAACGGAAAATCACCTGCAGGACCTAGTACTTAGGTCATTCAAGATCCAAGTTTTGAAGCTTTCTTAGACCACTACTCGACAAACTTTCTGGTACTGATTGGAAGACAGCAAATGTGGTGGTTCTGGGTAGACTTGATGTGATGTATGATGTAATGACTAGATTAGATGTTACCCTTTTATAACTTTATTTTGAAATATGTAACCTAAATCCTAATTTGTAATGTACATGTAATTTTATTATTCCGCAATTTAATTACCCTATCTTAGTAGGATTGATACTGTATTGTATGAATTGGGACCTAGACTCTGAGGACTGCCCCGTAAGGGAAGGTCTTCACAGGATGGTATCAGAGCACTAGTTTGAGTGAATCAAGTATTACGTGAGTATACATGGTCTCAAACTGAAGCAATACATATGTATCAATCATTTAGGTGATTTGAACTGAGATAGGATGTACAGACTATTAGGATGGGAAAAAGGGTACATAGATCTAAGTCTATAAACTAATAGTTACATACTTTGAATTTTCAGTAGAAGATGTCAGGATCAGGATCAGGTGATATTCCCAGCAACATGAACCCACAACAGATGTTTGAAATGATGCAACAACTTCTAGCACAACACTCAAAACAACAGAACAAAATAATGCAAGAACAGTTCAGGCCAGAGATGAGGCCGAAGCTAAAAGACGTGAAGATAAAAAGAATAAAAGAAAAGAAAAGCAAGTCCAGACTAATGAATCTGATTCTGATAATTCAAATCCCGAAACCCAAATTGCTCAGCCAAAAGGCTGCAAGTTTAAAGATTTCAAAGCTAGCGGTGCTTTGAATTTTGAAGGAACAGTTAATCCGATTCAGGCGAAGGATTGGATTAGTCATACTGAAGAAATCTTCAGGATTTCTGATTGCTTAGATTCGAAGAAAGTGAGTTATGTGTCAGCATTGTTTGTCGGAGCTGCCCGTGCCTGGTGGAAAACTCAGAGGAGTATCTATGGTGAAGAAATAATTCAGACTCTAGAGTGGAACCAGTTTCTTGATATGTTTAATGCGAAGTACTGCCCGATTGATCAACAAGATAAGATGGAAGTACAACTGATGCAGCTGACTCAGGGAACGAAGACAGTTGACGAATACAAACACGAGTTTTCACGACTATGCGGTTACTCCTCATACCAAGTAGCTACCGAAGAAAGAAAGATGAATAGATTCCGTGTAGGACTCAATCCTAGATACCGGCATCCGATGAGCGCTATCAAATATAAGAGTTATTTGGAAATGGTAGAGGCAGCAAGACAGATCGAGAGAGGATATCTGGAATATGGCGATCAGCTATACGCTCCAACGACTAACCCAATGAATCCGTCTCCTCCGAAGAAACAAAGATTTGGCAGATTTTTCAAGCCAAATAAGTCGCAATCTCAGCAATCCCATCAGCATAGTTCACAGCAGAAAGCACAAGTTTACTCCCTCACGAACGAACCACGATTCTGCAAGCGATGCAGAAGATCACACATGGGACTATGTAATCCGGATGATGTCACTTGCTTTGCGTGCAACATGATCGGTCACAGTAGTGAAGAATGTCCACAACAGGGACGTGGATGCGCAAAATGTGGAAAAAGGGGACACTTTATGTATCAGTGTCGTAGCGGGTCGCGTTATCAGTCTCAGTCATCAGCTGGAGGGTCTACAGTTAAGAGTTCTGCTGCAACGCCGACTGCAAAGACTCGAGCTTTTCAAATAACAGCCGAGGAAGCAAAAGAAACACCTGATGTAGTTACGGGTATGTTTTTACTTAACTCCATTCCTGCCCGAGTATTATTTGATTCCGGCGCGAGTCGTTCCTTCATATCGACTTCTTTTGCATCAAGATTACATAAGTCTCCATCAAAGCTTTCTGTGATATTAGACATTGAGACAGCTAGTAACAATTTTATTATGGCTGATTCTGTTTACCGTAATTGCACATTACTTGTTGACAACATCATATTCAATCTCAACCTTATCCCGATTCCGTTGAAAGAATTTGACGTCATCATCGGCATGGATTGGTTAATGAACAACGAGGCTACGATTGTCTGCAACCACCGACTCATCAGAATTAAGTCCTCAGACGGCCGAGTATTGGAGATCAAGGGCGAGAAGCGTAAAGGTGCTCACTGTTTTATTTCTATCAAGAAAGCGCATAAGTACTTATCTAGAGGTCACGACTCTTATCTTTGTTATGCTCTATCTGAGTCCAGTTCTGAAAAGAGATCTCTGTACGATATTCCTATTGTCTGCGAGTTCCCAGACGGTTTTCCTGATGACATTTCCGGAGTGCCACCGGAACGTCAAGTCGAGTTCAGTATTGACTTGATTCCTGGTGCGGCTCCTATTGCAAAAGCTCCTTACAGACTTGCACCTGCAGAAATGCAGGAAATGTCAAAACAACTGCAAGAACTGTTAGAGAAGGGGTTTATCCGACCGAGTTCTTCTTCGTGGGGTGCACCTGTCCTATTTGTTAAAAAGAAAGACGGAACCTTCCGTATGTGCATCGACTACCGCGAGTTGAACAAGGTTACCATAAAGAATAAGTATCCTCTGCCCAGAATCGATGATCTGTTTGATCAGCTACAAGGAGCCAGTTACTTCTCGAAAATAGATCTCCGTTCTGGGTATCATCAGTTGAAAGTTAGAGATGAGGATATTCCAAAGACAGCCTTCCGTACAAGATACGGTCATTACGAATTTCTCGTGATGCCGTTCGGCTTAACAAATGCACCAGCAGCGTTCATGGACCTCATGAATCGCGTGTGCAGACCGATGTTGGATAAGTCAGTTATCGTATTCATAGACGATATTCTGATTTACTCCAAAACGGAGGCTGATCATTCTATTCATCTGCGGCAATTGCTAGAGTTATTAAGAAAAGAAAGACTCTACGCAAAGTTTTCAAAATGCGAGTTTTGGCTCAGACAGGTATAATTTCTATTATATTTCTCTTGAGTTATTTTCTAAGTATTCTCTGATTTACATCAAAACATGAACTTCAATTTTGATTCTTATAGATTCAATTCCTTGGCCATGTTGTTTCTGGCGAAGGTATTTTCGTTGATCCGTCTAAAGTCGAGGCCGTTCAGAAATGGCAAACGCCTCGCAATGCCTCAGAAATAAGAAGTTTCCTCGGATTGGCTGGTTACTACGGGCGATTCATAAAGGACTTCTCGAAGATTGCTGTACCTCTAACGATGCTAACACGAAAGAATACTCCTTTCGTTTGGTCTACTAAACAGCAAGAGGCATTTGACATTCTGAAACAGAAGCTTATTCAAACGCCGATCCTAGCCTTACCAGAAGGCAATGATGATTTCGTTGTCTATAGTGATGCATCTGGTACTGGCTTAGGATGTGTTCTTATGCAAAGGGGAAAAGTAATTGCCTACGCTTCAAGGCAATTAAAAGACTACGAGAAAAATGCACCAACTCATGATCTTGAGTTGGCTGCCGTTACCTTTGCACTAAAGATCTGGCGTCATTATCTTTATGGGACTCGGTGTCAGCTCTATACCGATCACAAGAGTCTCAAACATCTTTTCACTCAAAAGGATCTGAATATGAAACAGCGTCGGTCCTTGGAGCTTATCAATGACTATGATTGCGAGATCCTATATCATCCCGGCAAAGCTAATGTTGTCGCGGATGCTTTGAGTAGGAAAGTCTATCCTGAAAAGTGCTGTTATGCCCTAACTCCGGTTATATTCTCTTCTGATCTTATTGAAGATATCCGAGTTGCTCAAACTGAAGCGCTGAAAGAAGAGAACATTGATTCTGAAAATCTTAAAGGTCAGTTACAATTTCTAACTTTGAATCATTTGGGACTTCACTGTCTCAAGGGAAACCGAATCTGGGTTCCTAAATATGGTTCTATTCGCAGCACTCTTCTATCTGAAGCCCATCAGTCCAAGTTATCTGTTCATCCTGGCAGCTCAAAGATGTACTTCGATTTGAAAGCTGACTATTGGTGGCCAGGAATGAAGAAAGACATCGGTAGATATGTTGAAAGCTGCAGAATCTGTCAGATGGTTAAGGCAGAACACCAGAAACCCTTCGGGGATATGCAACCACTACCCGTTCCTGAATGGAAGTGGGAGCATATAACTATGGATTTCATCACAAAGTTGCCTAAGACCAAGAGACAGCACGACTCCATCTGGGTAGTCGTGGATCGATTAACGAAGTCAGCTCACTTCATACCGATGAAAGAGACATATTCTCTCGATAAACTGGCACAGATGTACATTACCGAGATCATCTCTCGTCATGGTGTGCCGAAATGAATCGTCTCTGATCGTGATAGTCGTTTTACTTCGAGATTCTGGCAAGCACTGTAAGAAGGGATGGGTACTCGGATTTCTATAAGTACAGCTTATCATCCAAGTGCAGATGGTCAGAGTGAGCGTACTATCCTAACTCTCGAAGATATGCTTCGTGCCTGCGTTCTTGATTTAGGTGGTAACTGGGATGACCACTTGCCGTTGGTCGAATTCTCGTATAACAACAGTTATCATTCAACGATCAAGATGGCTCCTTTTGAAGCTCTATATGGAAGAAAGTGCAGAACTCCCACCTGTTGGCGTGAAACAGGTGAATCGCCTATAGCAGGTCCTGCCCTTCTACAGTTGACTCACGAAAAGATTCAGCTGGTTAGAAGAAATATTCTTGAAGCTCAGAGCAGGCAGAAGTCATACTATGATAACCGGCACAGATCAATCAGTTTTGCAGTCAACGATTGGGTGATGCTGAAAGTATCTCCAATGAAGAATGTGGTGCGGTTCATTAAAAGAAACAAGCTAGCTCCAAGATTCATCGGTCCGTTCAAGATTATTGAAAAGATAGGAAACCAGTCTTATCGTCTTGAACTGCCAGCGGACTTAGCTGGAATACATCCTGTATTCCATGTTA
The DNA here is from genome assembly GCA_020465985.1 of Centrapalus pauciflorus. Classification (NCBI taxonomy): domain Eukaryota; kingdom Viridiplantae; phylum Streptophyta; class Magnoliopsida; order Asterales; family Asteraceae; genus Centrapalus; species Centrapalus pauciflorus. The sequence continues at coordinate 164,141 of JAANYP010002743.1, forward strand.
GTCACTTGAGAAAGAGTTTGGCAGACGAAAGAGAAGTGCAGATACCACACGTTAACTTGCAAATTGATGAGAAGCTTCGCGTGGTTGAAGAGCCAGAACGTATTCTGGACTCGAAGACCAAAAAGCTTCGGAATAAAGAAATACAGATGGTGCTCGTTCAGTGGAAACACCACAAAGGTTCGCATCAGTCTTGGGAATCGAGAGAAGTTATGAAAGCTACATATCCCAGTCTGTTCGAACATAGCTAACTTCGGGGACGAAGTTTGTGCGTGGTGGAGCCCATTCTGTAACAACCCAACATTTGGTCCAGTCTTAATTTTTGTATTTTGATCAAATAATGTAATTTTATTACATTAATTATCTTGTATCTAATTATGAATGAAATAATGAACTTAAAATTATCTGAGTTATTAATTATTAAAGATGATTAAATTATAAGATATTTAAAGATACAAAAGTATAGTGGGTTAAAATGGCAAAAATAATTAAATTGATATATATATATATATATATATATATATATATATATATATATATATATATATATATATATATATATATATATATATATATATATATATATATATATATAAACTCAGTTAATTACATGAAGGACTTTTACACACTCACTCCCTCTCTCTCTTCTTTCTCTCTCTTGTTCTTCACCTACGGTTCCCTTTTATTCTTCATCTTCAATCTTCATCAAAAGATCATCAAAATCACAATAAATTTAGATTAAAGTTAAGATTATCACAAGCAAACATCAAGCATTCAAGGATTCTACAAGTACTTAAGGTAATTTAATGTTTAAAATATGTTCTTGTTGCATATTGATTTCACGGTTTATATGGTTTCTGTGAAACCGAAATCAACTTCAAAATTCTAAAAATTTAAGCAAGTTTTTGTGATAAAAACTTGAAGTAATACACATGCATGAAAGGATTAATGAAAATGAAACAAGCAGTGTGTGATGTGTGTGTTTTGATGTTGACCGAAACCCAAAAATTGTGGGTACCGAAACCCTATGGTTTCGGTACTACCCACACTACCGAAACCATATGTGTGTGTATGTTTGAGTATATTATGCATGATTACTGAAACTCACAAGGGGGGGGGGTACCGAAACTTGAAGGAGATACCGAAACCTTAAAAGGTTTCGGTATACATACTGAAACTAAGGAAAACTACCGAGACCATAAAGAGGTACCGAAACCCCAAAAGGTTTCGGTAATATAGCGAAACCCACCAGAAATATTGAAGGTACCGAAACCCACATAATTTATAAATACCGAAACTATGAAAAATTACTGAAACTTTTAGAATACTGAGACCTTTGAGACTTATACCGAACCCTTTAAGGTTTCGGTAGAGTACCAAAACTCACACAAAACTTCTGAAACTTTTTGCAGGCATATATATATATATTGAAACCATGTTTAATTCCAGGAATTCTCGGTAATATATATATATATATATATATAATTACATGTGCATGTGTGTATGTGATATATATATATATACATAACTTGTGTGTGTATATATATATAAGACATACATACATATATATATATATATATATATATATATATATATATATATATATATATATATATATATATATATATATATATATATATATAATTGTCAAATAAATGGAAATTCATGTATTTTGAAATATATAGAATTGCATAAAAAAATTTTTAAAGCATATGAACTTATAAAAGTGATCATTTTTATAAAATAAATAACAAAACACACTTATAAATTGATACAAAGTACAAAATCTATAAACTTTTAGTTTATATATTAAAAACAGATATTATGATATAAACATGACAAAAGTCACACATGTCCATGAAAAATGGACATAAAAGTTTATAAGTTATCAGAATCAGATCAATTAAAGTTTAAGACTAACGTTCTTGCAAAATGATAAAATGTTGGAGAGGTTCAGTTAAAAATTCTGAACATAGATTTAAAGAGAGATTGGCAGTGGGTTCAAGATTTGAAAAGAAAAGCCAGAGCTCTGAATAAAGATAAAACCCTGAGATAACTCAGGTGGCAGATTTATATCTGTTTGATAAAGACCCCGACCTGTGAGTTATAGATATTCAGATTGAACATGCATAGATTCCGGTTGAGATATATTGCTGCTGATAGATTTATTGACATTCATTTTATCAGCTGGATTGAAACCTGTGCACACCATGGATGGGTGCTGCCCAGTGGATCATGATAGCTATTTGATTATCTTTTCATATTGCATTTAATATTGCTTCAGACTTTGCTTTATGATTCATTGCTATCTTGACTCCTAAGACATATGCTTCCATCATTGATCAGACATTTGATAGATTGATTCAGCTTGACTAGCCCTTATGGTCTATTGTTCTAGACCCGGCTATTTCACCAGTTCTTATGAACTTGGTAATGACCTCCGATGTTCCGCCATATTGACTTACTGGTAGCTAGCCCAGTATGTGGCTGATCCCCACGATTTAAGCGTGAGTGTGGCTTGAACATCATCTGATCTTATGATACTATATCTCAAATCATGAGGGCTGTAGCGGCAGCCAAGACATATCACGCTAAGACAAATGACTCCGCTTGACACGCATGTTGATATTGAAAATCTATAAACTCACTAAGCATTGCTTACAGATGTTGCATTAATATTTTACAGGAAAAGCCAAAGGAAAATCACCTGCAGGACCTAGTACTTAGGTCATTAAAGATCCAAGTTTTGAAGCTTTCTTAGACCACTACTCGACAAACTTTCTGGTACTGATTGGAAGACAGCAAATGTGGTGGTTCTGGGTAGACTTGATGTGATGTATGATGTAATGACTAGATTAGATGTTATCCTTTTATAACTTTATTTTGAAATATGTAACCTAAATCCTAATCTGTAATGTACATGTAATTTTATTATTCCGCAATTTAATTACCCTATCTTAGTAGGATTGATACTGTATTGTATGAATTGGGACCTAGACTCTGAGGACTGCCCCGTAAGGGAAGGTCTTCACATAAAAACAACTTTGAGAGGAGCGTATTCTGACAAGTTCGAATGAACCCTAATACCCCCTTAAGTTCGAGCGCCGCAATTTCGAGAAACGACCAAAAATTCGATTTTTTCAAGATTTCAGATTAAACCAATGCTTTTAAGATTAAAAACACTGATTTCCAATGAAAAATTGAACTAATGTGAATTTTTCTGCGTTACCTTGCTTGTAGAACTCAGAAAAACTAAGAAAACATGATTTTTCCGGTAAGAACGTCAAGAAACCAAGAATGTTTGCATGAACACGAAGAACACGATGAACACTCTTTAAGGCTCTGATACCACTTGTAAGGTCACCTACCTACAGATCTGATCTTGACGCGACACCTTCCAACGAGTGCAGAATCCTCGTTAGGGTTTTAACGGATAGATCACACACACGAAAACCCGGAGACGAACACTATGATAGACGTTACGACGAACGACCCAACACGTGTATTTCTCTGAAATGACTCCTGAAATCTCTCAAGTTCGTACGTGCACTATACGAGCTCTTGAGACTTTTAGACAAATTCATAAGAATGCTCGGATGATGATAAATCCATACACACGCATCATTAGTGGGGATCAGCCACGTACTGGGCTAGCTACCAGTAAAAGCTCTATATGGATATCATCGGAATGCTTAGCTCTAGCTACCCTCTGTGCTTTCATCACGTAAATCAGCACATCATAAGCTTAACATTAACCCAACACTGAGCAATAGTGATGGAGTTAAGCTTAACAATCAAATGACTCGTCAAAGAATCGAATCTAGAAGAATAAATGCTCAGTTCAACAAATCATAGCCAATATACTATGACAATATATCAATAAGCTCAAGATCAGAATGCCAAATAAATCAGAATCATGCAACAAAAGTCTCAATTCACATAATATGCAGTTAAAGTAAAATCTACAACTCAGAGTTACTGGTTATTTGTGCACTTTCTAGCTCTGGCTCTGTTGCTCACAATCTGTAGTGGATTAGAACCACTATCTGACTTATGTCAGACTTTCAGATGCTCGCCATCTTGTTGCTCAATCTGTTAATAATATCAGTTCTGATATTTATTAGCCTTTACATCATCTGAATCGTATATTCAGTATTTATTCGTTAAATGATGCTCGAGGTTCATTCGTTGGTCTTTTAATCTCAACATCTCATAACTTGATCACATGATCATCAATCTCATTCTTTCATTTGTATTCTTTGTTCATTATATTCTCTAAAGATCTTTGTATATTTATATATATAATCATACATATATACTTAATCATTAAAGCTTTTATTTTTGCTATTTTATGTATTGATCATATGATTTCTTCAAGATATTCAAATTTTAGGGAGTGGGGTTTGATTTTATGCAATAATATCATACATAATTCATCAAATTCGAACCTATATTCTAATATGATCTTAAATTCGAATCATGGATGATTAAATTCGAAAGTAAAGACTAAATTCAAATATGCATTTAAAATTTAAGGCAATAAATTCAAATCTTATGGAACTAAATTTGAACATCTCATTCGTATATGGGTTAAAGGTAATTAAAGATGGTTAAATTCGAAACCTTATTTGAGTTAATCATCAAATTCGAATATAGGGAACAAATTCGAATCATAGACTAAACTTGAAGCAATTAAAATCGAATGTAGGCTTGAATTCGAACCTATGTTCGAACTTGAGGATAAATTCGAAACTATATTCGAATTCAGAGACCAAACTCGAAGTCTATGAGGTTAAATTCGAAAGTCTCTTCGAACCTAAGGGCAAATTCGAAGCTCATATTCGAAGTTAATGTTAAATTCGACTCCTAATTCGATTTTAGCCAGAAATTTGATTTTGTTCCATGCAATTCGACTTTGTTCTTGATATTTCGAGTTTGTTCATTATTTACAACTTTAAATCATACATTTTCAAGCCTAAAATCATATGTTTACTAAATATTAAGCCTAGATTCAATTATATTAAACATATTCTAGTTATATCTTAAGTTGTTCTAGCTTTAAATTCATAAAAATGGTAATTTCGAATTTATATCTTCAAAACCGGAAATATAAAGCTTAAAACGTAAATTCTTACCTCAAATTTGTGTGTATTCCTACATGCAACGACATATCCTTGTAGTATTCTTCAAGATCTTCCCAATAACGTATAAATCTTGATAATCCGACGGTCGGTTTAGAAGAAATCTTAGAGAGAGAGTAGAGAGAGAAAATCTAGAGAGAGAGGAAGTTAGAGAGAGAGTAAAAATCTGATTTTTATGACCTAAATTCCGTTTATATACCTCAACTAGTTATGTTTGCTACTTAACCCACTATTACTTTTGCATCTTATATCTCTCTTATTTAATTATTTTTAATAATTTATTAATTCATAATTTAAATATTTATATAATTTAATTAAATATTTCAATACTTAATTAAATTATAATTCAAATAATGTAATAAAATTACATTATTGGTTCGATGATCAGATATTAAGTTGGGCCCAAAAGTTAGGTTGTTACAGAATGGGCTCCACCACGCACAAACTTCGTCCCCGAAGTTAGATATGTTCGAACAGACTTGGGCAGATAGCTTTTATGATATCACTTAATTTCCCAAAGCTGATGCGAATCTTTGTGGTGTTTCCACTGAACGAGCACCATCTGTATTTCATATCTTTTTATTTCTTTGAAATTCTCAAGCACAAGAAACTCAAGTTTCTCGTTGGAGTCATATTTAATTCAATGTTTCGCTATTATGTAATTGTCGATGATTATTTTAGGAAATTCTGAATTATTATTCATACTCTTAATATATGAGCTTTTTGTCTTAATCGATTCAGATAATAACTCAGTACATGAGTTAGCTCATATATCTCTTTCATTCGATCTTGAGCCAGTTATGTCTTTTTAAATCTCTCATCTGTATTATCGCAAAATTATCGTTTATATATTCACTTTATGGATTTTTGAGATTTAACTTTATATCTCATTCAATTCAGCTAATATCTCTATATATTAGTGGGTTCATATCTCTTTTTCATTTGCTCTTGAATTAACTATAGAGCTTTTCGGGAGTCTGATATCTGTACTTTATGTTTCTTTTATTGATGATGTTTCAATCATCAATCGCTTATTCTGATTTATGTTGTCTTGTTATGAAGACTTATATTTTTCGTTGCTTTGACAAACAAATGGAATCAATCATCCGGCACAACAACCGGAGCCAACTCTTCGTGTAACGACTCCACCTCACCTACCTTGGTCTCCAATTGCGCTGCCATATCCGCCAAATCCTTTACATACGCAACCTCTCGAGAAGCAAAACCCTCCAAGATAATCGAGTGTTTAGAAATTGAGAATAAGAGATTGAGGCAAAATGTTGAAATGCTGTATTTAAAACTCACCGAACAAAACATGAGTTCGAACAGAGAATCAAAAATTTGGAGTTACAGTCCACCACATCTTCTTCGCAACGGTTTCGGCAGTTGAGGGATATTTCAGGCAATTCAAACATGATCAAGAACTTGAATAGATCATACGCTTTCAAATTTTCCAGCAAATAGGAATATTAACGACATAGAAAACAAATGCTATACAGAATCGAATTCTAAGGAAATGATTTGATAGAAATCGACAATTTACTTAGACTTTCTCGGTGTGATTCGTTAGACATGACGGCAGATTCTGTTATTGAAGTCAGGTCTCGAGTTACCAGGGTTCCAAAAACCGTCTCCACGACCATTTACATCATCTTCTATTTTATCGTCATCGCCTTCCTTTATTAATTCATTGTGCAATTCGGTCAAGAGGCTTCGACAAAACAATAATCTTTGATTCTGTTTAGTTATACGTAAAGAGTTATGTTTAACTTTTCATTGGTGAATTTCTGAATTTGAAATCACTTTATTCTTTTAACGGAAGCTTTTATTTTATGTGCAGTTAAGTAGATTAAATATTCTATATTGGATATCTTACTAGTCTCGCATCGACATAGTGAGAATGCATTCTTACATTTATTTTGACACATAACAGACTTTTCATTGGCCATTTATGACCAATCGCTTGACTTTACAAAATTTCAGTCTAATTTCTTGTCACTCTCGCTTTGTGCCTCTGACTTCTTTGATTCTCGTTCAAGTTGTCCTCGGGCGTTTGTCAATTTGATTCAAATACTTTTCTCATTAATATTTATTGAATCAACTACTTCTACCTCTGTCTCATTATAAGACACGCTGTAATCTTTCTGATTACAAGGATTTATGAAGTAGCTGGTGTTTAGGATTATATTTTGATTTCTCTCGGGTTTTGAATCATACATGATTCAGATTACAATACCTATATTGTCTATAGGTATAATTTCTTATTGGAAATGTATTTATATCGTAACTTCAACTGATACAACCCATATGTCATCCGCATTATTCACTATCGATGACAGGGTTGTACAGTTAACTCACTACTTATTTTAGATTTGGAATTCATATGGTAACAGAATTAAATCATTTTATCATATAAGAAAGTTATTGTTAGTTAACATTGGGGTCTTTTGGCGTTTCTGGCGTCTCCTCAGCATCCTCAGCAGTTATATGGAAAGCTCGCGCCTTTGCTGTAGGTATCATTGTACTACTCTGTTGGATTGGTCTGCCAACTGGTTGTTCAGGATTAGTAAGCACGCGTGCATTTAGGCAATGCTTGGCATAATGTCCACGCTCACCACAGTTGTAGCATATGTCGTTTCTTTCTGGGCACTCATCGCTTCCATGTCCAATCCGGTTACAAGTGTAGCAGGTCACATCTATAGGGTTGCAGCGTCCGCTATGAAATTTCTTAGAGTGTTTACACGGTCGCGCTCCTGACTGGATGGAATAAACTCTAGTCTTCTGAGGTGTAGAGGACGCTTGGGATTTCTGCTGACTGGACTTTGATGAACCGGAGAATCTACTGGATTTCTGTTTCTTAGGTGGAGATGGATAAGTAGGACTTACAGCCATCATAACGGGTTCACAACTAGAATCTGTGAATTCGCGCTCCACCATTCTTGCTGCTTCCACAATACTGAGATACGTTTTGAACTTTATGCTACTCATTTGTCTTCTATATATTGGATTCAGACCCAGTCTGAATCGGTTTATCTTACGCTCTTCTGTTGCTACTTGATATGATGAGTAGCCGCAAAGTCTCGAGAACTCATGCTCGTATTCATCAACGGTCGTAGTTCCTTGTTTCAATTGCATCAACTGCATCTCGAGTTCGTCTTGTTTATCTGTTGGACAGTATTTGGCGTTGAACATCTCCAAGAACTGCTCCCAGTCCAGTGTCATGATTACTTCCTCACCATAGATGCTCCTTTGTGTTTTCCACCAGGCTCTAGCAGCTCCAAAGAACAGTGTTGTAGCAAACTTAACTCTATTGCTATCCAAACATTCTGAGATACTGAAGATCTCTTCAGTATGACTTACCCAATCTAACGCTTGTATTGGGTTTACTGTGCCTTCAAACGTCATGGCACCACTCGCTTTGAAGTCTTTAAATCTACAGCCTTTTGGCTGTACAACTCGTTTATTGACATGTTCATTATCGGATTCCGATTCGCTTGACTGTTCAGTTTGCTTCTTTTTATGTTTATTTCTCTTTTCAGTTTTCTTTATTGATTCAATTTGCTCTAGCATAAACTTGTTTTGTTGCTCATTATTCTGGGTTATTAGTTGTTGCATCATTTCCAGGACTTGCTCTGGGGTCATGCCACCTGATGGTCCTCCTTCTCCAGACATAGCTCTGAAATTCAAATCACTAAACATTTAGATCATTAGCCTAGCACATTGTACCCTTTCATGCCCCGTCCTACTAGTCTCTGAATACCTATCTTAGTTCAAGACATCCTGTCATGATTGATACTATAGCATTGCACAAGTTTGAGATCATGTATTACAAGTAATACAATGATTCACTCAAACTATTGCTCTGATACCATCCTGTGAGACCCAAGATTTCTCAAAGGTCTCAAGTCTAGGCCCAGTAGCAATGCAATATCAATCAAGAAACTAAGATAAAATTAACAGTTGCGGAATAAAAGTTAATTACAATCAGAGATAATATTAAGTAATAGGGACAGACTTCTAGACTATTTCATCAAAGCACCAATGTAAACTAGCCCAAACCCCAAAGCTCTATCTTTAATCAAGTACCAAGGTATTGGAACAGGTTCTAATGCACTTCAAGCTCTTTCAAAGTCCTGACCTATGAACTAGGTCCAGCCAATCCTTTGCCTTTACCTGAAAAATAATGCAACAACGGGTAAGCTTATTTGCTTAGTGAGAATGTAGAATTTCACATTTAACATGCAATTATGAACGCGGAAGCACATGCACTGCACTCGGCTCATGCACGGCTCAGCTCTATTGCTCATGCACTGCACTAGGCTCATGCACAGCTCAATCTCGAAGGGACATTGGCCAATTAATGCTCTATTGATGCGCGACTTTGCTCAGCTCCCAGTTATAAAACTGTTGTTGCTCTTGAGACTTTTAGACAAATTCATAAGAATGCTCGGATGATGATAAATCCATACACACGCATCATTAGTGGGGATCAGCCACATACTGGGCTAGCTACCAGTAAAAGCTCTATATGGATATCATCAGAATGCTCAGCTCTAGCTACCCTCTGTGCTTTCATCACGTAAATCAGCACATCATAAGCTTAACATTAACCCAACACTGAGCAATAGTGATGGAGTTAAGCTTAACAATCAAATGACTCGTCAAAGAATCGAATCTAGAAGAATAAATGCTCAGTTCAACAAATCATAGCCAATATACTATGACAATATATCAATAAGCTCAAGATCAGAATGCCAAATAAATCAGAATCATGCAACAAAAGTCTCAATTCACATAATATGCAGTTAAAGTAAAATCTACAACTCACAGTTACTGGTTATTTGTGCACTTCCTAGCTCTGGCTCTGTTGCTCACAATCTGTAGTGGATTAGAACCACTATCTGACTTATGTCAGACTTTCAGATGCTCGCCATCTTGTTGCTCAATCTGTTAATAATATCAGTTCTGATATTTATTAGCCTTTACATCATCTGAATCGTATATTCAGTATTTATTCGTTAAATGATGCTCGAGGTTCATCCGTTGGTCTTTTAATCTCAACATCTCATAACTTGATCACATGATCATCAATCTCATTCTGTCATTTATATTCTTTGTTCATTATATTCTCTAAAGATCTTTGTATATTTATATATATAATCATACATATATAGTTAATCATTAAAGCATTTATTTTTGCTATTTTATGTATTGATCATATGATTTATTCAAGATATTCAAATTTTAGGGAGTGGGGTTTGATTTTATACAATAATATCATACATAATTCATCAAATTCGAACCTATATTCTAATATGATCTTAAATTCGAATCATGGATGATTAAATTCGAAAGTAAAGACTAAATTCAAATATGCATTTAAAATTTAAGGCAATAAATTCAAATCTTATGGAACTAAATTTGAACATCTCATTCATATATGGGTTAAAGGTAATTAAAGATGGTTAAATTCGAAACCTTATTTGAGTTAATCATCAAATTCGAATATAGGGAACAAATTCGAATCATAGACTAAACTTGAAGCAATTAAAATCGAATGTAGGCTTGAATTCGAACCTATGTTCGAACTTGAGGATAAATTCGAAACTATATTCGAATTCAGAGACCAAACTCGAAGTCTATGAGGTTAAATTCGAAAGTCTCTTCGAACCTAAGGGCAAATTCGAAGCTCATATTCGAATTTAATGTTAAATTCGACTCCTAATTCGATTTTAGCCAGAAATTTGATTTTGTTCCATGCAATTCGACTTTGTTCTTGATATTTCGAGTTTGTTCATTATTTACAACTTTAAATCTTACATTTTCGAGCCTAAAATCATATGTTTACTAAATATTAAGCCTAGATTCAATTATATTAAACATATTCTAGTTAAATCTTAAGTTGTTCTAGCTTTAAATTCATAAATATGGTAATTTCGAATTTATATCTTCAAAACCGGAAATATAAAGCTTAAAACGTAAATTCTTACCTCAAATTTGTGTGTATTCCTACATGCAACGACATATCCTTGTAGTATTCTTCAAGATCTTCCCAATAACGTATAAATCTTTATAATCCGACGGTCGGTTTAGAAGAAATCTTAGAGAGAGAGTAGAGAGAGAAAATCTAGAGAGAGAGGAAGTTAGAGAGAGAGTAAAAATCTGATTTTTATGACCTAAATTCCGTTTATATACCTCAACTAGTTATGTTTGCTACTTAACCCAGTATTACTTTTGCATCTTATATCTCTCTTATTTAATTATTTTTAATAATTTATTAATTCATAATTTAAATATTTATATAATTTAATTAAATATTTCATGTTAAAGAAGAGGTTGAAGAACAATTTCCGATGGAGAATGTTATCCCACAAGAGGTTACTGAGTTAAATGAAGTTGAAGTGATGGAAAGGTTCTTTAATGAATAAATCTTGGTTGACGAACCAGAAAAACAGCACAGATTAAGATTTGAAGCTCAGCAGGTAGTTCAAAGAGAAATCAGAGATATGCTAACTTTGCTCAACAAAGATGAAATCAGTAAGAAGAAGGTTAAAGCATTAGATTTATCTGTGAAACAAACAGCCGAGTATATCAGGAAAAGGAATAAACTTCCATATCTTGAAGATTACTTGGAGAAGAGAATATTCTGTAAGAAGCAAGCTCCCTGTATGTTTTTGAAACTATTCAGAGTTCTGGAGCCAAATATGCCAAACCTAGTGAATTATGCGAGTTTCTTGCAGAATAAAACTCAGCCAGTGGATAAAGTCAAAAGTGAATTTAGGATAGTTGATTTAATCAAGATTGAAAAGGATCGTTTTGTTCAGATCTTCTATCCTACCTTTACTGTGTCAAGAGCTGATGGAAACACCTATTCATTCACTGAAGCTGACATGGTCAATATGCATCTGGTACATATTGAAGATTTATTTGATGAGTTGTGCCGTAATAAGAGGAATGAATACTGTAGATTTGCACTCAGGAAAATTTTTCACTTCATGCATACCAAATTGGTACTAATGCCTGTGCAAGATCTACAGATTGGAGTCGAAAGAGGAATGAGAAAGATAAATATTACAGCTCCAAATCGGTTTATCAAGTTTGCGGGAGATTTGAAAGAATATCAAGTTATTATGGTAAAGCATCCTACGGTTATGTATAAAGACAAAGATAGAAAGCTAAGAGCTATGCGTAGCGTTGAACTCTATGAATTCTGTGATGGAACACTTCATAAGGTGCTGAATGGATTGAAAGGAAAGTTGGCATCCGATAAGAAAAGGAAGACGAAGAATGGAGCGTTGAGTGCTAATGACAGAAAACTGATGGTTGAATTCATTTCTAAAATCAATTGGAGACTGTCTGACAGAAAGAGCGTCAGGCGGTTTGAGATGAAGTTGTGGCTATCAAAGTGAAGACTTAGTTTATTTCGTCAAAGGCGGAGAATGTTAGAACTTATTTTGATTGATGAAATAAAATAAGTCTAGGGTATAAAGTGTTAATAGGTCAAAGTTGTAATTGACTATAAATAGGTTTTTTGACTTTTGTAATTTCAGATCTGACAATTCATTTTGGATATTGCACGGAAATTGTTAAGAGAAATTAGGGCTACAATGGTCATTCTTGTTCATTAACTTCTCTGTAATCATTTGATCAAAATCAAATCTTTCGGTTAGTAATTCAATTCTTGTTCTTAATTGTTTATGGTTGATTGTTGATTGAAAATATTGGAATTACAAAAACCCCAATGGCAACCAATGTAAAATTGGATGCTGATGCTAGTGGCAAAGCTGTTTCTATAACAGCTTACAGAGGCATGATTGGGAGCTTGCTGTACTTAACTCCTAGTAGACCAGATATTATGTTTGCTACCTGTCTATGTGCTAGATTTCAAGCTGATCCTAATGATCACATCTAGCCGCTGTAAAAAGAATCTTCAGATACCTTAAGGGTACACCAGGTTTGGGTCTTTGGTATCCAAAAGACTCAAGTATTGAACTAACCGGTTATTCAGATTCTGATTTTGAAGGCTGCAGGTTAAACAGGAAAAGCACAACAGGTGGATGTAAACTTTTTGGCGGTAAGTTGATCAGTTGGTGTAGCAAGAAGCAGAACTCAGTTTCTACTTCCACTGCTGAAGCTGAGTATATTGCTGCTGGAAGCTGCTGTGGGCAGATTCTATGGATGCAGCATCAGCTTGAAGACTATGGGCTTGTATATAGGAAGACTCCTATTCTGTGTGATAATACAAGTGCCGTAGCTATCTCCAAAAATCCACTGTTTCATTCCAGAACAAAGCATATAGAAGTCAGAGATCACATCTAGAAAGGAAATGTGGAGGTATGTTTTATTTCCATAGATGAACAGCTTGCAGACATTTTCACCAAGCCTCCTGATGAAAACAGGTTTAATTACCTTGTAAGCAAGCTGGGCATGTTAAATAAAAGTGACTAAGTGTCATTAATGCTCTAAGATATCATATGTCTCAAACTGCTCAAGTTTCTCAGAACAGCTTAGACAGAACAGGCTCTGCATGTTCTACACTTAGCCAATTTCTGAAAACTTGGACAGCTTGGACGTATAACAGGTTTGACAAAATAAGTTTTAACTTTAAACATGTTCTGTTGAACAAACCTCGAACCTGCTCACTCTCTCTATATGTCATACAAGACATTTTCTTGTAACCTGATCAGCTATTGAACAGAACCTGTTATCATATAGTTGCACAGGTTGACTGTACAGCTTGACGAATGAACGGCTTTTGATGAAACCTGCCCATCACAGGTTTGAACAACAGCTTAGACCATTAATTTTAATTACCTTTCTTCATAATTAAGTTACTTAATTTCTATATTTATTTAACTTAATTACATGCGGATAATGTGTGTTAACGTGTGTAAGTGACTAAAGAGGTTCAAGTGGTCTGACAACCGTTCTGACATGGCAAACCGTTCCGTTTTCCGTTAAAGAACATTTCAAATCAACCGCCCAAATCCTTTCTCTCTCCTACTCACTGACATTCAAATCCTATAAGTACCCCCTTTCACTTTTTCATATTCTTCTTCCTCTACTGCTTCCATAACTATCCAAAGAACCCTAAGTCGACTAAGTGTCCAGTATTCTTCATTCCACTATTCTCAAATGGCTCACCAAAACAACCCTTTGCTTCCAGTGTTAGTTGGTAAGGATGTTGAAAAACATCCCTCAGTCACCACGATGCTCACTTTGAAACCCACTAACTATATTGCCAACCTAACCATTCCCAAAAACTACGTGGGTAAAGGTTATGAAAACATGGTGGAGTTTCTGAAAGTTCATCCCCTATACTATGCTATGACTGCCTCTCCTGATGTCGTGTACCAGGAGACGGTGTATGAGTTTTGGTATACCTGTGCCTATGATCCATCAACCAAAACCATCAGGGGAACCATCCTTAATGGGACTTAGACCATTGAGATAACCACTGCTCTTCTCATGGAAGTTCCTCATCTTCTTGTTGCTGAAACATATGACCAGCCACAACCTGAGAATGATCAGATGGGCAATCTGCTTCGCTTCTGTGGTGTAGCAGAACCCAAAGTTGGAGCCACTTTGTTCAGAAGGGATTTATCACCTACCTGTAGCTTCTTGTTTGCCTTAGTGGTGATGTGTTTTAGCAGCAAGGTTGGTTCATTTGACCAGCTTAGCAGAGATGAAATCCCCATAGTCCTACCGCTTGTGGATAAGACTACACTGAACATGGCTCGTTGGATTTTTGTGAATCTGAGGAACTTGATGCAATAGGAAACTCGCCTAGCTGCTGTCAGATATCCAGGGTTTCTGAGCATCATATTTAGACATGTTTGTGGTGAGCACCTTTACAACTCTCAGCCCCTGTTACTTACTGTTGCATTCCCTGTAATTAGGAATAGAGTTTTCTACACCCCCTTCTTCCCAATGAACCTCCTCTCTCTACACCAATGAGGAGGTTACTTGGTTTGGTGGAAGGACCCTCTGCTGTGAGGGTGGATCCATTGGTTTCTCCCAAAGGAAAATCCAAATCCAGGCCTAAGGTTATCAAAGGGGCTTGGAATCGATTGAAGCTGAGCCTGCCCTCAAGAAGGCTAAATCAGTTAAGTCCAAGTCTGCCCCATCAGCCTCAGTGGCTGAGGGGGAGCAGACTTCTCATCCTGGTTCATCTGTTGAACCTGAAGCTTTCGTGGCTGGTGCCTCAGTGGCACCTGAGACCATGGAACAGGTTAACCCCCCTGTTTCTGACCCAATCTCACCACCAGTCCAAACACAACTCCCTGCTACTTCTCCTCAATCCCTTACAATGTCACAATACTCAAGGAGAAAATCTTTAGCTAGGAAGAAACCATCATCCCAAACCAGCCCCTCTAACCCCTATCAACAGGAGTCAGTTAAAAAAGAAGCAACCCAGACTGCCTCTCTTATTTTGGGAGAAGGTTCAGCACATTTGGAGCAGGCTTCACCCTAACATGAGTCCACCCAGGGTCAGCCTAGACCCTCTGGTTCCTCCCAACAGGAACCAGTTGTACACAAGGAGACCACCACATCAACTATCCCAGCCTCCCAGCAGGCTGAGGGTATTGAAAGACAGGAGTTCACTCCACTCCACACTGAGTCCACACAGTCTCCACTTCATACTTCTCCTACACCATCTGAGTCTGCACGAGGTGCCAAAACTGCTGGAACAGACCATCCAGCAGATCAGCCTCAAACTTTTGCTCCTGGTGATGCAGCTGCTGTACACCTAACAGCTGTTGAAGGACCATCTCCCCAAGCTGATGAACCACAGGGAAAGGACCATCCCTCCGGTGAGGCTGCCCCTCAATTGCAAACTCCATCAGCAGGTTTCACCACTACTAATGTTGAAATGCACATCCCCTCTCCCCATGAAGAGGTACCTACTAACCAATGTACTGCTGAGGGAACCACCCCAGGTCTTGATGTAGGTGTTGCAACATAAGCAGCATCTGAAAGGTCACCAACTCCTACCACCTCTCCTGATGATACGGATATAGCCACTGCTGAAGGATCTCTTGAACCCTTCTAAGCTGGGTCATCTCACCTATGCCCAGGCTATGGAACTTTTTCTAAAGTATCCCTACCTTCCCTCACACATCCTCAAACACCTGCCTCATCATCCCATTCACATTCTTCACTACCAACCTAATCCAAACAATCCCCACATACTCCTCCATCCCCCAAAGATCTTCCTTTGAAGGATCAACTCTCTTTGCTGACCATCAAAGTTGGCTCTTTGGAAAATTCCATGACCCCCTACCTTCTATAACCTCAGACTCTATGTCTACACTGCTTAAAGGATTTTTTTTCTTTCGTTCAAGACTTCCTTTCCATCCCCTCCTCTTCAAGCTGATCAATCCTCACAGCTGCTTGCACTTACTGCACAGCTGTAAACACTCTATGTCCTCTCTGGCAGTTGTCTCCCAATAGTTGTCAACTCTCTTAAATACTTGCACAAATATTCTTCCTTCCACGTTGGCCAGCTTGACCACCTTAGTAGTCTCTCTGTTAAATTCTGTGTCATCAAACCTTGATGATATGCAAGATTCTCTTGAATTAAATCTTGAACAACTTCAAAGTTTGCTGTTCACAGCTTCTGATAGGGAAGCCATCTCTCAGCTGTCATCTCTTGCAACTTCCCAATCTGCTTCTCTTCAAACCTGTCTTGCCCAACTTGCACAGGATAAGGACAACATGGCTTTCTTAGTGCATAGCCTGGTTGTCCCCAAACCTGCTGCCAAAACTGCTACTAAGCCTGCTGAATTCATTTCTCCAGGCAGCCCCAGTGTTGAAGGCCATGTGCCATCTCCTTCAAAGGGGGAGAAGATATCTACCTCTAATACCAAGTCTAAAGGGTAGAAATCTTCATCTCCCTCTAAGGATAAATCATCATCTATAGCTCAAGCAGCAGGTGCTTCACAAACAGGTCCTACTGTGGATGTCTCCCAATCAACTGAAGCTGCTCAGGCTACTCAGGCTGGATCTCCAAACCATGCACCATCTAAGGGGGAGGAATCCATTCCTATGGAAAGGCCAAGCAGAAGGAGACATCCAATACTACAGCAAACAGAAGAAGAAGAGGAAGAGAAACCTGAAGCTGTTCCAACCAGAACAGCTAAAGGGAAGAAGAAAGCCTTCGTAGACCCTGACTACCTCAAAGCTGCTCAACTGAAGTTTGACAAGGCCAGAGCCAAAGATTTGAGTGTCTCTATGGAGACCTATTACAAATACAAAGAGGAGCAACTTAGAGCCTTTGAAAAGCTTAAGAAAGATGAAGCCTCTGCCAAAGCTGCAAGGGCCTTTGCATACAAAGAGGCACAAAAAGTTAAAATGCCTTCTTTGGATGTCCAAAGGAAACTGTTAGAGGCTGCCAAAGAGTCAGTGGTTGAGAAGGAAGGAGAGAAAGAACAGGGTGCTCTGGTCTCTGTGACAAAATCTAAGCCAGCATCCCCCTCTGCAAGAGCCCAGATTCACTTTGACAACTTGGCAAGAAAGAAGTTCTTTGATGTTGCAAACAGAAGACTTGCCAAGGAAACAATTGTCAAAGCTGTTCCCATTTCAAAGAAAGGCAAACAGTGGAAACTAGAGATAACCAGAATGGGTGCTGAAGGTCCAGAACTGGAAGCATATGAACACACTGATGTTGCTCAAAAGGGATTAAGAGAATGGGTAGAATTGGCAGTTGCCCTGAGCCAGTCTATGTCTGAAACTGCCAAGACTATCAGGGCATATGTCAAAAATGTTAATGGAGAGAGTGAAGAATCTTGGCCTGATTCTAGAAGAACAAATTAAGGGAACCTCAGTGGTTAAACCCAAGATAAAGGCCAGGAGGAGGAGAAAGGATACTGAGCTGGAAGAACTCCTGATAATGATTGATCAAGGTGATGTAACCGTTGAGATCAAAGGAGTAGATCACAGCGTGCCCAGGGGAGTGGAACATGAGGAAGACAAGCTGATAGAGGAACCTGAGCTTGGGGTATTTTTTGTAGATCCTCTAACAAAGAAAAAGTGTTTCCAGAGAGCATCAGATTTGCACAAGGTTGGTTTTAAGCAGCTCATTTCTTTTATACTTGCAAACTCCTTTAGAAAATCTGTAAAATGGAGAGCAGCTATCTGGAACAGCTCAAAGGGTTCCATGAGAGAGGAGAGCTTCAACATCCCAACTTCTGATTCCTAAGGGTTGAAATGGAGGAAATTCAAGAAACTAGGGAGGAGCTCGAGAAAATTTTCGATGAAGAAACACCATGTTAGGCACAAAAAGGCCTCAGTCAAACCTGCTCTACATCTTAGGGGGAGATTCTTAATCAAACCTGTTTGATGCACTTAAAGGTATAATTTAAGGCCTGTTAATGCCTTATTGAAACCTGAAAAGTGATTTGCAATATAAGTCAAAGTTGTTTACCCTGTTGCATTTGTTGCGACTAAGGCAGATTATCCAAGCTATTCATTCTCTTGAACAGTCTGGACATAAACTGTCTACGCTGCTCTATCCTGTTGAGCAGCTTGGAATAATTCTAAGTGTTCTGTTCTTTGTGACCAGAACCAGTTCTTTGTGACACGTTAAACACTTTATGGAATATGTTTCCAATTCTTCATGTATTGTTTTGGACTACAAGATCAGTTTACAAAGTCGAAGACAAAGTGGAAAACAGAAGCTGCAAAAGCTGCCTACGCTGTTCTGTTACATGAAGACAAAATGGATATTTGAAATGGGTGACAGACCATTTCTTATATCAAAATGGCCTAACCAGAAGATGAAGGGTTCAAAGTTGACATTCTTCTTTTGGTTAAAGCTTTCTGTAACAGAGACAAAAAGGAAAAGACAAAGATTCTGCCATATAGTGACAAGTCTGCTTTATAAGAATGTGCAAAAAAGTTGTTTTGTCTTTTTGGAAAGACATCTCACTATCTCCCTGTCCAATGAGGAAGCTTCACTGAGATTCTCAGTGAGACTATAAAAGGAAGCTTCTAAGGAATGTGAGATAACCAAAAGAGTGAGAAATTCAGATCGTGCTTAGAAATGTGTTTTCCATGCATGCAACTCCGTTTGAATAAAACAGTAACATATGTCCAAGCTGTTCTTATTCAAGTTGTCCATCTGTGTCTTGTAAACAGTGAGTTCATCTTAGTGAGTGTATTCATTGTATCTAGTCTGAGTGTGTCTTAGATTAGTTACACATCTGTTGTATCTGTCATCTCAACTTGAACCATTCCGCAGTTCAAGCTTGTTTGTAATTAACACTTGTTGATAATATACACAAACATTGAGAAAAGAGTGTTGAGTTCTATTTTGTTGTATTCACCGCCCCCCCCCCCCCCCTACAGTTTAGAACAATACACTAGGGAAACCTTTTGGGACCTACAATAATTAAATTAAAACATAATCTATAGTTACATTTTTCTTCAGGTAACATTTATTTTATTTCTATTTAAGGTTATATACTCTTTAAATCAAGTCGATCAAGGTAACGATACTATATTTTATACCTTCCAATTTGATATTGTTGTTACTATGAAGTTATAATCAAATTCTTGAAGATAGAGTGCCAAAAAATAGTCAACTAAAACAATTTAACGAATGACACCTTATCGAGACACAACCTTTGTTATCTTGTAAGATCTAGCACTTGATGCAACGACCATAGTTGGTGTTGATCTTGGTTAGGGACTTAGATAAGTGCATATTAAGAAGTATATTAAGGTGGATTGAATCCTTGGTGGTCAATTTGAAGATTATAATGTAAAGAAGATTGACAAATCAATCTATAAAAAGAATATATATATATATATATATATATATATATATATATACACATATATATATATATACATATATATACATATATACATATATATATATATATATATAATAACATACGGTGGTCGCCAATTACCACTTGAGAGCTTTCATGATAACAAGGGACGAAGCAAAACGTCGTTGGAGGAGGGGATTGTTGATTAGCATGGTCATCAACTTGAAGGCTACATGTGTATTTTGTTGGGATTTAGTAGGGTGTAAATGAGCCAAACTAGTTGTTGCTAAGGGGTATGCACAACACCCAGACATTTATTTTAATGTAATGTTCTCACTAGTTGCAAGGTTTGAAACGGTAAGAACTCTTTTTATGTTTTGCTGCAAAAAGAGGTGTGTGAATTATCAACTGGACATGAAATCTGTGTTTTTAAATGGAGAACTAGTAGAAGAGGTTTATGTTGTTAGCGTGAAGGTTTTGTTAAAGGTGATGGCCAACAAGTGCACAAGCTTAAGAAAGCCCTTTAACGCTCGTACAAGTGGATCGACTTGTTTTTTTTTTTTGGCGGATGAGTTTGTAAGAATTGAGAATGAACTCACACTTCATGTTAAGAAGACTAACAATAGAGATTTCTTTGGTGTGCATTTATGTTGATGATATGATTTATTTTGAGTTACATATTAGAGGGTAGAACCATAAGAATCTTTATTGATCGTTATTCGTTCTTTATAGTACATTGGAGGGCCATATTTATAGAATACAAAAAACATATACAAGGAAAGAATGAGCATGATTCCAAGCTAGAGAATAGCTAAACCAACTGTGATTGATCATTGAATTTGGAAGGTAATAAATTACAAATCATTTCCTTTTTCCTTCTTTCTAAAACTCCCCCTCAAGTTGAGCAGTGGGATCCCCAAAACTCCTCTTGGCAAGACAGTGGTTTAAGATTCTTCTATTGACCGCCTTTGTCAGAATGTCTGCCAACTGGTATTCTGATCGGAAGAATGGAAGTTCGATAATACCAGCTTCCAGTTTTTCTTTGATGAAGTGTTGATCGATCTCCACATGTTTTGTTCAATCATGTTGAACATGATTTTTGGAGAATTGAATTGCAGCCTTATTATCATACATTATTCTACTTGTGCCTTTTGGACGAAAACTAAGTTCAGTTTAAATCTTCTTGATCCATAGGACTTCTGTCACACCTCGAGTTATTCCTCTGAACTTGGATTCTACACTTGAAAGGGCAACAACCTTCTGTGTCTTGCTTCTCCATATTACTAGGTTTCCGCCAACCAACGTGAAATAACCTGAGGTTGACCTCCGGTTCCCTTTATCACCTGCCCAGTCAGCGTCAGTGTATGCTTGTATCTCTAAGTGCCCATTTAATTTGAATAACACCCCGTGGTTAGGTGTTCCTTTAAGATACCGTACAATTCTAATAACTGCCTCCATGTGAGCTGTCTGAGGTTCATGCATGAACTGGCTGACAACTCCAACAGCATATGCTATATCGGGTCTAGTGTATGATAGGTATATTAGTTTTCCCACTAGCCGTTGATACCTTTCTTTATCAACTAATTTAGCCTTAGGTTCTATATAGAGCTTGTGATTTGTCATCATCGGAATTTCCATGGGTTTGCAGTCCATCATTCTAGTCTCTGCAAGGAGATCAAGAATTACTTTTCTGGCAAAAGAAAATTCCCTGTTCTGATCTTAAGACTTCAAATCTGAGGAAATACTTCAAACTTCCCAAGTCTTTCATCTCGAATTCTACAAATAAGTTCTGCCTTATCTGCTCTATTTCTTTCTCATTGTTACCAGTAATGATCATATCATCAATGTATATGATCCCATTTCTCCATTTTCGAAATAGGGTGTGATCAGAGTTGCTTTGTTTATACCCATATTTTCTCATTGCAAGAGTGAATCTGCCAAACCACGCTCGAGGGGATTGTTTTAGCCCATACAGAGATTTTTTTTAAACGAAATCCTTGCCTTTCTTTAAAGTCTTTGAGGAATCCAGGTGGTGCTTCCATATAGACTTCTTCTTTTAGTTCGCCATGTAGAAATGCATTTTTCACATCAAATTCATGGAGAGGCCACCCTTTATTGGCAGCGATTAAAAAGAGAACCCTTATTGTATTGATCTTGGCAACCGGAGAAAAAGTTTCAGAGTAGTCAATCCCATATTTCTGGTTGTAGCCCTTGGCTACTAGCCGAGCTTTGTACCTCTCAATAGTTCCATCTGGCTTGTGTTTAATAGAGAAGACCCACCTACTAGTTTTTTTGTCCGGTGGGAGTACACACTTCTCCCATGTGTTGTTCTTCTTGAGTGCTTCCATTTCAGTACGCATGGCTTCTTTCCATTCTCTCGATTCCAAGGCTTCCTGAGTTGTGGAAGGAGTTTGTTCGTAGCATAAGGCGGTGACGAATGCTTTGGCTTATTTGGACAAGTTTTCTTTAGCGATGTTTTCCATAGGGTATTTTGATCTTGTAGTTTCCTTCTCTGGTGAGTATCTTTTGGGAGGAACTCCTCTATTTGCTCTTGGTGGTAGCACATACTTTTCAGTCACGGTCTCTTGAACGATATTGTTATCTCTTGCTGAAGTTCTGCTTCTGGCTCTGCAATCTCAACCTGTTCAGGAAATTCTTCTTGTTCTTTTGGAAATTCATTGTCCGAATAAAGGTGGGTCAGGAACGGTTTCAAAGTTCTGAAAATCACTTACCTCGGACTCCAGGTTGGGCGGATCTTACGTGGCACTGATTGGCGGTTTAGTGTGAGGTGACCCATTTGACATGCCTCCATTACTGTGATCAACAACATTGTCAAAAGAAGTGGTCCATTTTAACCAACTCAGTGGGTCTTTAATTTCCTCCCCCTGACCACTGTGTTGGGAGCGGTAGAAGTACTCGGTTTCAAGCCAATCACAATTCAATATTCATAGTGGTGATCATAGTGTCGCGCTTTTGATTGTAACATCTGTACCCCTTCTGGTTCACTCCGTACCCAACAAACACACATTTTTCAGCACATGGATTAAGTTTGGTACTGTCGACTTCAGGAATATGGGTAAACACGTACCGAACATCTAAAAACTCGTGGTTCAAGGGTAAGGCTAGGTGGTATTTTAGGGTAAGGCTAGGTGGTATTTTTGTGAATTTTGATAAGGTGTGCAATGTGGTTTTAAGGTTGAGTGTTGCGGTCGGTAGTCTGTTAATAAGATAAGCAGCAGTAGCAAGGGCTTCAGGCCAAAAAGATTTTGGTACAATAGATTCAAGCATAAGAGCCCGAGTTATTTCTAGTAAAATCCGATTTTTCCGTTCGGCAACGCCGTTTTGTTCTGGGTGTCTTGGGCATGTGGTTTGGTGAATCATTCCTTTTGAATGAATGGATTCTTTCATAGAATTGTTCACAAATTCGCCTCCATTATCGGACCGCATAATTTGAATGTTGGTTTTGTATTGGGTTTGAATCATTGCATAGAACATGGTAAACAATTTAAAAACTTCAGACTTGTGTTGTAGGAAGTATACCCAAGTCATTCGGGTACAATCGTCCCCAAACAATAAGAAAAAATGGAAACCTTACCCCCGGTAACTTCTGCCGCCCCCAGATATCAGAATGAATCAAAGTTAATGGTAATTTCACATGAGTGTTATTTTGTTTAAACATTTGTCTATGAATTTCGGCAAGAACACAAGTTTCACAACTTAAAACATTATTTGAAGGAAAAACTTTAGGAAATAATTAATGCAAGAGCCGGTGGACGGATGTCCCAACCTTCGATGCCATAGCCATGCTTTCCTACTTGGTGTTCCATGAGCAAGCATCATAGTGCCGTGTTGAGTCACCTCATCCACATGGTATAATCCGTGTCATTCAGTGACACACCCAATGATCATCCCAGTCCTGATGTCCTGTAAAATACAGAAGGTCGGGTGCATTATAGCAAAACAATTCAACTCTTTTGTGACGTGGCTAATTGATAACAATTTATGAGATAGGGAAGGAACAAAAAGACAATTATGAAGTTTTAGTTTTAGAGATATCTCAATTGTCCCCCCCCCCCCCTAACATGCATGCTACCCCCATTCGCAGTTTGTATTTTTAAAATTTTAGGTTCAGAATTAGAAATAATGTCAGAAGATTCAAAAGTCATAGTCTCAGTGGCCCCACTATAAAAAATCCAAGAATTATTTTGAGCTTTATTAGATTTTAATAAACAAGGGTCTGAGGATAAACCCGCCGGAATCGTATGACTCGCCAGCAACAAGGTCGACCGTCGCGCCAGGGTTTTCAGTGGTGGCTCCAAGGATTCCTTGGTGAGCCATTTCTTTTCAAATAGCTGAGTAGGCCCCCTCTGCCGAGGGCAGTGGATCCCATCGAAGGATTTCCCGTTTCATAGGATTGAGTTTCTGATCCAATGCATTTTGAAAGAGTTTTTGTTCAGACTTGATGTTGTTGTATGTGGCTATATCGATGGCACACTTCGTCGGATTCAGATCTCTTCTCTCGATTTCTCCCCATATGCCTTGCAGGACTATCCTAAAATCTTCAAGAGGAGCCCCATTTTGCTTGATTTCGTTTGCTTTGACGTGTAAATTGAAGGTCTGTAACTTATCCTTCCTGCTACTGTACGTGACCACCAATGCAGCATCCCATAGGGTTTTCGTCATGGGAAACTATGTGAGATTACTAGCAAGAACAGGTTCGATGTTTTGTATTAGCCATGAGAACACGATTAAATCATCTTGTTCCCATTGCTCGTACCGCTCGTCTGATGGATCTGGCGGTGCGGGATCACCTAACAGATGGCTTTGTAGACTTTTGGATTTTCCTACAATCGCAACTCAGATCATCCGAGCCCAAAGGGCATAATTCTGGCTGTTAAGCTTGAGACTAATCTTCAAGCTATCGGATAAACTCTGTTTTGTGGTCTGGTTTTGGTTTTTGAAAAAGTTTGTAAGTTGTTCGGTAAAATCTTCGTTGGTATTTCAGCTCTCGGTGTCGGCCATAACGGCTTGGTTTTTTCTGGGTAGAAGATGAGTTTTAAAAAAAATCTGGAACGTCTCACCGCTCTGATACCATGTTACAAATCAGAGGGTAGAACCATAAGAATCTTTATTGATCGTTATTCGTTCTTTACAGTACATTGGAGGGCCATATTTATAGAATACAAAAAACATATACAAGGAAAGAATGAGAATGATTCCAGGCTAGAGAATAGCTAAACCAACTGTGATTGATCCTTGAATTTGGAAGGTAGTAAATTACAAATCATTTCCTTTTCTCTTCTTTCCAACATTTTGGGTCTAATGAAACTTTAGTTGCTAAGTTGAAGTCATGCATGATGAAGAAGTTTGAGATGATAGATTTAAGAGAATTGAAACACTTCTTGGTCTTGAAGTGAATTAGTGAAGCAAGTCGAAGATGACATTTTTTTGTCAGAAACAAATATGCAAGACATGTTGCACACATTTGGCATGCAAAATAGCAAGGCGGCAGCTACACCTATGAATACTCGTGAAAAATTTCAGCTTGAAGATGGGACAGAAGCTGTAGATCCAAGCTATTATAAAAATCTAATTGGTGGGTTGAATTATCTAACACACACTCGTCCTGATATTATTTATTCCAGGGGCGGACGTAACAACTACTGGTGCAGTCATGTCTTCTCAGTAGTGTATACTTTGCTTGTCTTTCTAACTGTGCTCAAAAATTTTTTTTGGTGCTGCTACCAACTCTCGTTCGTTGAGGGCAAAGTGCTCCAACGAAGAAACCCAGAAAAACCAAAGAAGCTTGAAGAGATAACCAAGAGAAAAACAAGGATATATTCCACTACCATCTATTCATCTTCATTACTTAATCGTACGTCACTGTAAAGATAAGAACAAAGAGAATGAGAGGAGAGAGTGAGAGAAAGAACACTTTGAATCCCCTGCTATCAAAAAGTTGAAAATAATTTGGTAAAAAGAAGATCATGGAAAAGTGGGAATGTTAGATTAGGTAGGTGAGAGAAGTTTTGGAGTGTTGTGTAGAATTTAAAATGGAGCTATATTATATTATATAAAATTGGAAATAAAAAAAATGAGAAATCTGGTACAATTTTTATATTGATGATAATTGATTATGAGTTAGACCAAATTATTTATAAATGAAAATTATAGATCATATCCTTAATTCATGACTAGTGGTTCAAAATCCTTCATTCTTAATTCATGACTAGCGGTTCAAAAAGATCTTTCGGTTTAATTTCTTTTTGACTAGAAAAGTTAACGTTCGTTTATCGTCTTAGTTTGCATTTACGTTACATTTCTGGTTTTCCCGAACCGAAAGATCCTTTTAAACCGAATTCCATCAACACAGGGTGCCACCAGTGGAGAGATGTTCTAGATCCGCCACTGATGTATTCGGTTAGTGTGTTGTCTACATACATGCATAGTCCTACCATGCAACACATTCGAGTAGCAAAAAGGGTACTTCGTTACATTTTTGGAGCCGTTGAGTTCGGTGTTTGGTACTCTATGGATGCGTCTACTATCTTATATGGGTGTAGTGACAGTGATTGGACATGTATTGATTATAAAAAAACACATCTCATCTTAGGAAGGTGGTGCGATCTCTTGGAGCTCAAAGAAGCAAGATGTTGTTGCCTTATCAATGTCGGAGGCAGAGCATATCGCAGTCACTTCTGGGGCTTGTCAAGCTATCTGGTTACGGAAGTTGTTGATTAATGATGCTATCAACAAACAAGATGGTTCAATGAAAATACTTGCGACAACAAAGCAACCATTGAAATGACTAAAAATCCAGCCTTTCATAGTCAACTAAACACATTGATATCCGATATCATTACATTCAGAAACTCACAACAGGAGGAGATATTGAGCTCAAATTCTGTCCAACCAATTATCAAGTAGCTGATGTGTTTACTAAGGCTCAAACCACAATCATTTTCAACAGAAGCTTGGGAGTTAGCAATTTTGAAGCAAGTTACGGATACCAATTAATCAATTGTATATTCTAGAATTATTAGTCAAAATCATGTTTATATTTAGGTTGATTTGTATTGATTAGTTACCATGTATATTCTAGGCTAATTCCTCTCCAGATTGTACGCATTGTATATGGCTATAAAGCCAAGTGTTCTCTTAAGAAATAATTATCAATTCCATAATATCAATACTCTCTTTATGGTATCAGACCTACACAGCTCCACTTAGTTTTTTTTTATCCTAGCCTTCTCTCATCTCCATCACCGCAAGAACCATGACCGGCGAATCATCGGTACCTCCTACCACCATCACTCCCATCACTGCAACAGCCCACTTTCCAATCAAACTTACCTCCTCCAACTTTCCTGTCTGGCGCAAACAGATCCAATCCACCCTCATTGGATTCAATCTCGAGAAATTCATTGACGGCTCCCTCACACCATCGACACAATTCATCAACAACAAATCAAGCGAAAAGAACCCGGAGTTCTTACCTTGGTACGTCAAGATCAAATCATCCTTAGTGCAATTCTTGGCAGTTGCACCGACACCATCCAACCCATCGTATCATCAGCAAACACGGCTCGTGAAGCCTGGGAACGTCTCACTTCAAGTTATGCGAGTGCCTCTCGCTCACGGATCATCTCACTCAAGACCAAACTCACAAAGAACCCAAGAGGTAACCGGTCTGTTACTGAATTTATCCAAGATATGCAGTCCATTTCCGATGCACTAGCACTAGCTCAAAGCCCCATTGATGACGAAGATCTCCAAGTCCATATCCTCAATCAACTGGGGATTGAGTTCAATTCCATCGTCGCCGCTATTAGGGTCTGTGAGACCATTTTATCATCCTCCGAACTCTTTGACATGTTGGTCGATTGTGAACAACAACTCCATGATAAAGCACCCACATCTGATCCAGTGATCGTGACAGCACACTACACTCAGCGCCAATCGGAAATCAATATCGATCCTTCACCCGTTCCAATCAGAATGGACAGCCCTCAAATACTCGTGGAAATTGGTCGAACAACAACAACAACAATCACAATGGAGGTAATCGCTCCTCACGCACCACAACTTACTGTCAATTTTGTAACATTCCAGGTCGTGTGACTCGCGATTGTCTAAAGCTTGCCCGCTTTCTTAAGGAAAATAACATCTCGATTGGTCACGCTCCTATCATGCATGCTCCCCAAACAGCACCGGTTGTGAATGCCACTTCATCTCAATCTACTCAGTCCTCCCCCACTTGACTTTTCGACACAGGTGCCTCTCACCATGTCACCTCTGATCGCTCCACTCTTCACTCTGTCTCTGACTATAGAGGTCCCGATGAAATCTTTCTTGGTGATGGTACATCTCACTGTGTTTCTCATGTTGGTCACACTTCTCTTTCCACACAATCTCGCCTACTATCTTTACCCGATGTTCTTTGTGTCCCTTGTTTAAAAAAGAATTTGATTTCCGTTGCCAAACTCTGTAAAACTAACAATGTCTCTGTGGAATTCTTTCCCACAGATTTGTTTGTTAAGGATCTTTGCACGGGGGCGCTCCTTCTGCGGGGGGAGAACGAAGGTGACATCTACCATACTGCCTTACAAACTCTACCCCAAATCAACTATGCTGCCAAATGGTCATTGCTCGAACTTCACCATACGCTGGGCCATCCCTCTGTCAAAATCTTGCAATCTATTGTCATCATCTAGGACCAAAATTTAAGTCATTATCTTTTTCAAATTTTCATTGTGACTCTTGTTCAATTAATAAAAGCCATAAATTACCATTTGGATCCACTTCTTTTACTGCAACTAAACCATTGCAACTTGTTTATACTGATGTATGGGGTCCTACACAAAAATCGATTGATGGCTTTTCTTATTACATTATCTTTGTGGATTTTTATTCTAAATATGTTTGGTTGTATCCCATCAAAAAAAAAAGTCTGATGTTACTAAATTCATTCCCACTTTCAAACGAATGGTTGAAACATACTTCCAAACACCACATGTATCCATCTTTTCTGACAATGGGGGTCAATACCAAAGTCTCATTCCTACCTTCCAGACGATGGGTGTTTCACACTTCACCACCCCACGACCTACACCCGAACAAAATGGTACGGCAAAAAGGCGTCATCGCCACATTGTGGAAACTGGCATAGCCTTACTTCATTATGCTGGCCTCCCACTTACCTACTGGTCACATGCATTTCAAACAGCGGTTCATCTCATCAATCACCTTCCCACGCCAGTATTCGCCAACAAAACACCCTTTGAACTCGTGCATAATAAGCCACCCCTCTACTACAAACTACAACCCTTTGGGTGTCTGTGTTACCCATGGCTTCGCCCATATTCCACCTCCAAGCTTCAACCCAGATCTGCCAAATGCCTATTTCTTGGATACTCATCTTCAAAATCAGCCTACAAATGTCTTGATCTCTCCACTAACCGTCTCATTCACTCACGCCATGTCCAATTCATAAAAACTCAAATTCCCTTTCAAGCCTCTTCCATTCAAACCTCACCTCTTCCTGATGCCACCACTTTCCTTAATATCCCCTCGTCGGTCCCCCGACCGAGCACCCCACTCCACATGGCCATTCCTTTCTAGACACCATCCCTCTTGCATCACCTGAACCCACTTCACCTTTGTCGGTAGCTAATCCCGAGCCCACTCCTACCACTCCTCACCCTCAACCCAATCAACACACACCCATGCCTCCCTCACCTCACCATGTGGGCAACCTATCCTCTCCATCGACTTCTTTGTCGTCTTCCACGACTCAATCTGAAACACCCACTCCCTCCCCAGTACTTCCAGTTCATCGTATAAGAAAACCCAATCCCAAATATTTCAATGACAAATTTATTAACACCACTACACGTCACCCTTTACCTTCTACCATCAAACCTACCACCCACACCCAAGCTCTCAAAGACCCAAAATGGTGCAAAGCAATGGATGATGAGTTTAATGCTTTACTTCACAATGACACTTGGGAACTCACTTCTTCCACCAATCACAAACCTATAGGTTGCAAATGGGTGTTTCGTATTAAACGCAATCCCGATGGATCCATTGCCAAATACAAAGCCCGCCTTGTTGCCAAAGGCTTTTATCAAGCGTATGGTGTTAATTACTTTGATACCGTCAGCCCTGTTACAAAGCCTGTCACCATTCGCATAGTTCTTTCCATTGCTCTTTCTATGAACTGGCCCCTCAGACAACTCGATGTAAACAATGCATTCCTTCAAGGTACATTGCACGAAACTGTCTATATGGCCCTGCCTCCAGGATACACTCATCCCCAATACCCAAATCACGTCTGTCACCTAAGAAAATCCATCTATGGGCTCAAAAAATCCCCACGTGCTTGGTACTTAGAACTCACCAACTTCCTACTTTCCTTCGGCTTTTAAAAATCTCTGGCTGATGCATCCTTATTTATTTATCGTCAGAATGGTCTCGTTACCTACTTCTTGATCTATGTTGATGACATTGTTCTTACAGGCAATAATAACGCATTTCTGGACCATGTGGTTAACTCCCTTGCTGCTCGTTTCTCTAAAAGGACCTTGGTTCCCTCCATCACTTCCTTGGGATTGAAGTTATCCCTCACCGCGAAGGTCTCTTCCTCTCTCAACACCGCCACATTCAGGACTTGCTCTCCCTCTTCCACATTGATGGCGCGAAAGATGTTGCCACTCCATTAAGCTCATCTATTAATCTATCTCCCACAGATGGCTCCTCCTCTATTGATCCTACACCCTATCGAAAACTCATTGGCTTCTTATAATATCTTGCATTTACTCGGCCAGATTTATGCTTCGCTGTCAATAAACTATCCCAACTTATGCACTCTCCCTCCGACATTCATTGGCAATCACTCAAGCGTCTTCGTCGGTATCTCAAAGGTACTATTCACCATGGATTGTTTCTCAAACGCAACTCCTCAATTCAGCTAACGGCATTCTCCGATTCTAATTAGGGTGACATTTCTGATGGGGTCGATCCACTACAGCATACATTCTCTACCTTGGTACCAATATCATCTCGTGGAAATCAGCACGTCAAAAGTCGGTATCTCGGTCCTCCACTGAGGCCGAATATAAAGCATTAGCTAATGCAACTTCAGAGATATCTTAGGTTGACAACCTTCTATTTGAGCTTGGCATTCGCACCACCACTCCTCCCACACTCTCTTGCGACAACACGGGTGCTACCTATCTTTGTGCCAATCCGGTATATCACTCGCGTATGAAACATGTTGCTCTTGACTATCATTTTGTTCGAGAACGACCAATGGCTCCCTTCGGGTGTTACATGTTAACTCTCATGACCAACAGGCCGATGCTCTCACCAAACCACTTGGAAGAGGTGCATTTCTTAAGCTTCGATCCAAGATTGGCGTCTCTGATGGAGTCTCCATCTTGCGGGGGGGGCGTGTTACGGATACCAATTAATCGATTGTATATTCTAGAATTATTAGTTAAAATCATGTTTATATTTAGGTTGATTTGTATTGATTAGTTACCATGTATATGCTAGGCTAATTCCTCTCCAGATTGTACGCATTGTATATGGCTATAAAGCCAAGTGTTCTCTTAAGAAATAATTATCAATTCCATAATATCAATACTCTCTTTAGGGGTGTGTTTAATAATGCTTCAAAAAGTGGTGGTTAATTTCTTGAAATTTGCTGGTTTTAGTTTGTGTCTTTTATGTTGTGTTTATGTTTTATTTGCTGATTGATAGCTGTATATTCTTCATTATTAGAAAGTAATGGGTCTATCATCTTTTTTGTTTGGTTGTTCTTTCATTAGTAGAGTCAGTTACTTTGTAAGCCTATACATGTGATGTGTTTATGAATATATGCATCATTGTTTTTCTACAATAAAAGTGTTCACTGTCCTCTGTTTTTCCTTTATTCCAGTTCTGTCCTCAACATGCCAGAATCCAGTCCCCCGACTTTATGTGAAAAATGCATTCTTAAATGGTAACTAGCTTACATGAGTGACAATTTTTGTGAAGAACGAGTCACCAATGTCATTATGCATGTCACCATTTTTAGCGACATTCATGTACAAGTCACTACACACGTCGCTAATTTTGTGACACACACACAAAAGTATCTATACACGTCACTGATTTTGTGACATTTATATATAAGACACTATGTGTGTCGCTGAATTTGCAACATATGCGTTTATGTCACTAAGTGTGTTGCTAATTTTGTGACATTAATATACAAGACACTATGTCTATCGCTACTTTTGTGACATTTATATACAAGACATTATGTATGTCGCTAAGTTTGCAACATCTACACACAAGTCACTGAGTGTGTCACTGAATTAAATAATAATAATTTAGTATTTTGGTAAATTAGGAATGAAAATTTAAATATTATGTTTTGTACCTTATGTAGGAATATTATATATTATAGATAAAAAAATAAAATTTAAATGTTTAAATAATTTATTTGATTTTTTTTCATTATAAAAATAATGGGCATATACCAACAGTTCAACAAATATATAATTAATTTAATGTTTTTTCATTCCAACAATTACCCCCAAAATTGACCTAGCTAGATCGACTTTCTTCCACCATCGCTGCTCAACAGGCGGTTCGAACATCGCTGCTCAACGATTCCTCCTCCGACCATCGCTGCTCAAATTGATCGCTACTCAATTCTGTCGCGTCCTCATCAATTGGATCGAATTTGCTGGTTGAATCTCGTGTGCTCTCTGGTTAGATTGAACTCAAATCTGGAGATTGTTGCCGGAGGACGAAGAAATTAGCATCAGGTATGTTGACGATTCTCTCAATAATCATGAAACCATAACACGAATCATCGAGGTCGTTTATCCTGTAATTTGATGTATCTTACTTCTTCGCTAGTTTGTGATCTTGTTGACGGATATTTTGAGCTCCGAACTGATATTACTTCTGATGTTTCTCACTTCAATTGATAAACTCGTGCGATTAATTGTTACATTTATAGATTAGTATAACATGTAGTACTGTACTATATTCGTTTTGATGTCAAAACCTAATTGCAGAAATGTTTTTGGTTTTGTATATGTTAATACAAACAGTTTTCAATTACATAGATAGATTAACATGGCATGGATCGCATCTAAATTTCAGCGTTGAATGCTTTTTCTTCATTCATTCATTCATTCGCCATCACAGATTCAATATACCAGGTATCATCTTCTTCTAGATTCTTCTGTTTCTCTACTTTCCATTTGTGCGTTTCGTTTCTTCTCATCAAAGTCTTCTCTTGCTTTTTTCCGGATACTCATTTCATTTTCTCAATCAAAGGTAAACCAATTTCATGATTTATTTATGGTTGGGATTTTGTGCTAGTAAAAAATCTATTCTGCTGAATGCTCGTTTACTTTTTGTTCATATTTTTTATGATTGTTTTTTGGTGATGAAAACTCTGTATTTGATTTTACTTGTTACTTGTTTTTTTCTTTTCTCCCTCGTGAATTGTTGGATTTATCTAGCAAATAGTTTATAACAGACCTGTATGAATAATATGTTGGTGTTTTATATATTATAAACAGTGTTAATGATTGAATTGACCAAATTTATTGCTTTTAATGGAAATGGTTGGGATTATGGGAATTTTGTAAGTTTAGTGTTAATATGTTCATATGCTATTGCTTACAAATGCTTGTATGTGATTGAATTCAACCTCAAATTTCAAATTATAAATGGTTCTTGGTTCGCAAGATCATCTTTCTTCTCATAGTATCCTGAAAAAATAATTTGTAACTGCAAGTGGAAACTTTGAAAAGTTTTGGCCCTAAATTTTACAAGTACACTAGTTTTAAGCAATTTTAAAAGCTAAATCATTGCAATTGTTTTTCAATTGATTATTTGCTCTATGATCAAAGTATCAAACTAATTTGATAATATTAAATGATTCTAATACATTTTATAGTCAATCTGATGTAGTGGTACATTCAGAATAGTATTATATTCTCATGTTTTAGCATGTTAATCTATCTATGTAATTGAAGTCAACTGGTTGACTTACATGACATTGACTTTGATTATGTCTAATATAGATTAAATCGTTGAGGTTTGAATGAATGCTACTTTGTTCTCAAAGCTATTAAGAGGCTAAACGAAATTGAAAGTACATTAAATGAAGTGTGTAAATTATAGAAAAGATTTTCTGTATATAATAGCAACCTAGTTGTTTGGAATTTTTTATTTAAGATCTATATATATAGTTGATTGTATATTTATGTTGTATTACTTGCTCTAATACTATATATAAGATTATTAAATTGCAGAAAAAATGACACTTAATCGTGAATGGATGTATGAAATGGACACTCCTGAATTTTATAAGGGAATTGAGGAATTCGCAAAACAGGCAAATTCTTTTGCACAGTCTCAAGGTTTCACAGATGGTACAATACAATGTCCATGCAATAGATGTCAAAACCTAAAGTGGAAAGATATAGAGGAAGCCAAGTATGATTTGAATAGATATGGGTTCATCCCTAATTATTATGTATGGTCCATACACGGAGAGAAACATTCTCAAAGGCACATTCAACAAGTGCAAAACCGTGCTGAAGCTATTAATTTAGCTCGTAACATGGTCATTGATGCAGCTGGTCCAGATTTTTATCCACCTGAGTTTCATGATTCAATTCCTGAAACTCCAAATCCTGAAGCGAAAGAGTTTTATGACTTGTTGTCTAAAGCAGATCAACCATTGTATCAAGGATGTGAGAAGCATTCTACTTTATCAGCAATGTCAAGGATGTTAAATATCAAGTCAGATTTTAACATGAATGAAAGTTGCTTTGATCGTATGATGCAAGCATTCAAGGAATTTTTGCCAAATTTAACATTGTGTTCTAGTTTTTATGAGTCTAAGAAGATGGTTTCAAAACTAGGTCTTGGGTACAAGAAGATAGACGTTTGTCCAAATGGTTGTATGCTTTATTATGGGGTTAATGAGGTTAGGAACGAGTGTCATCGTTGTGGTCATCCTCGATATAAGCCTAAGGAACAAGGGAATGCGAAATGGAAAGAAAAATGATACAAGTACATGCATTATTTGCCACTAACACCAAGATTGCAACGACTTTATATGTCTAAGGAGACTGCCCGACATATGACATGGCATCATGAAAATCAGAGAGAGCCTGGTGTATTATCACACCCTTCTGATGGGGAGGCATGGAAGCATATTGATCGAAATCATCCAACGTTTGCTGCGGAGCCACGAAATGTAAGGCTAGGTCTCTGTGCTGATGGTTTCACACCCTTCTCGATGTCATCTACTTCTTATTCTTGTTGGCCCGTCATCGTGACACCATATAACCTACCCCCTTGGATGTGCATGAAGATTCCATACATGTTTTTGACGTTAATTATTCCAGGCCCTCATAGTCCAAAGAGGAACATTGATGTGTTCTTGCAACCTTTAATCGATGAATTGATTCAATATGGGAGGTCGGTGTGACTACCTATGATGCATTTAGGGGGCAAAATTTTCAAATGAAGGCTAACCTTATGTGGACGATCAATGATTTTCCAGCATATGGCATGTTATCGGGATGGAGTACACATGGGAGGCTTTCTTGCCCATATTGTATGGATAAAAGTAAGGCTTTTTCTTTGAAGCACGGGAGGAAGACTTCTTTCTTTGATTGTCATCGTCAATTTTTGCCCATAAATCATTCATTCAGAAGAAACAAAGATGCTTTCATGAAGGGACGAGTTGAGAAGGATACACCTCCACCTCGATTATCTGGCCAGGAAATATGGAGTCGAGTTTGTCGGTATCCAAAGGTCACTGATCAACATTATTCGACAGGAAAAGAACTTGTGGGGTTCGGAGTTTTTCACAATTGGACGAAACGAAGTATATTTTGGGATTTACCTTCATGCGCACTAATCTTATTCGACATAACCTTGATGTCATGCACGTGGAGAAAAATGTTTTTGACAACATCTTTAACACAGTGATGGATGATAAGGATAGGACCAAGGATAACATCAAGGCCAGACAAGATGTGAAAGAGTATTGCAAGCGTCATGAGTCGGAATTGGTTATCCAGACCAATGGAAAAGCCTTAAAGCCAAAAGCTTCATACTCATTAAATAACGAGCAAAAACAAATTGTTTTACAGTTGGTCAAAGACTTGAAGTTTCCAGACGGATATGCTTCCAATTTGTCCAGGTGTGTGGATATGAAAAAATGCAAAATGTGGGGCATGAAGAGTCATGATTGTCATGTATTCATGGAGAGATTGTTACCAATTGCATTTAGACAAATGTTGCCAGAACCAATATGGAAGGCAATGACAGAAGTGAGCCTTTTCTTTAGAGATTTATGTTCAACAACATTACAAGAGGAGCAGTTGGAGAAGATGGAGAGAAATATTGTGGTAACGTTATGTAAACTAGAGAAGATACTTCCTCCTGGATTCTTTAACCATATGGAGCATTTGTTGGTTCATTTGTCATACGAAGCAAGAGTTGGTGGTCCTGTACAGTACCGATGGATGTATCCTTTTGAAAGGTATTTATTTCAAAATTCATTCCTTTTCAGAATATTAAAAGCTTCCATTCATGAGATTTTTTAATTCTATAGGTATTTGTATCGCCTAAAGAAGAAGGTGAAAAACAAGGCTCGAGTAGAGAGTTCAATATGTGAAGCATACATCATGGAAGAAATCTCAAATTTTTTCTCACATTATTTTGAGTCACATGTACAAACCAACTTGACAAGAGTTGGTCGAAATGATGATATCGGCAACATGAGTATCAAAGGGGATCACTTATCAATTTTCAAGAACCGTGGAAGGTCTTTAGGAAGTTGCAAACGTCGTTACTTGATGGATGAAGAGTATCATGTTGCAATCTTTTATGTTCTTCAAAATTGCCAAGAAGTTCGACCATTTTTCAAGTATGTTCATTCATTTTAGTTGCTTTTAGGTAAAATATGTAGCCTGAAAAAAGTATTTACCATTATGACACACATTATAGGATTTTTTTAGGAAGATTTAAAAGCAGAAACACCAAGTATAACTATCGATCAACTTACAGATGCTACTGAAAAGAGGTTTGGAAGCTGGCTAAGAGAGTATGTAAGGATTTGGATCAGTTAGTTTGTAATATCTTAATTGAATTCCTTGTTATGATTGTTGATTAATTATCTACTTTTCAGGCCCTCAATCCAATAAATCGTCATTTGCTCAATGATGAACTCATAAATTTAGCCATTGGTCCGACTCGATATGTACGAACATGGCAAATGTACTATGTGAATGGATTCAACTTTCACACATTGCATCATGGTTCTGGCAAGAAGACCACAAATACCGATGTTTGTGTTATTGGTGAAGAAGGAGATTAATATGGTCGCCTTGTAGATATTATCGAACTAGATTATACCGGTTGCTCCCAACAAAATAAAATTGTCCTATTTAAGTGCAAGTGGTTTGACCCTGTTAAGAATCGTGGATGGAAAATACATAATGAATTTGGGCTTGTAGATATCAACCACAAGAAGAAACTATTAAAGTACGACCCATTTATTATGGCACATCAAGCACAACAAGTCTACTTCATGAGTTACCCTAGCATATGGAGAGAAAAGTTTGATTGGTGGGTAGTGTGCAAAACAAAGGCTAGAAGTACTATTGTGGCACCTACTCGATCAATAGACTTAGCGTATCAAGAAGATTGTATTTCAGCACCTTTCATTGTCAGTGCGCATGATGAAGTTGAACATTTACTTGATGATGTAGACATGGAAGAAGTGGAACTACAACAAATGGAAGTACAGCCGGAAGATGATGATGTTATTGAAGAAGAAGATGAAGATGTTATTGAAGAAGAAGATGAAGATGAAGATGATGAGGGGGAGGGGGAGGATTATGATGATGATGAAGATGATTTCTAAAAATTTCTTATTGTGTGTTTTTTCTTAATGTTTTTGTTTTCTAGTTGGCATATCAAGACTATATGAATATTTATGTAGTCATATGGTTTATTAATCATGAAATTTTAAAATTGTAGTCTTTGAACTTTACAATGTTATATAGTTTGCATGTGTAATTTGATACTAATGAAATTTCTTCGGTCGTTGTTCGACTATCTAGATGACAAGTGAAGAGTTAAATGATATTGATGCACATCCCGATGATGAAGATAGACGTGTTG
The DNA here is from genome assembly GCA_020465985.1 of Centrapalus pauciflorus. NCBI lineage: Eukaryota > Viridiplantae > Streptophyta > Magnoliopsida > Asterales > Asteraceae > Centrapalus > Centrapalus pauciflorus. The sequence continues at coordinate 202,278 of JAANYP010002743.1, forward strand.
TATTAAAAATTCAGGGGAAGGCGTAAGTTTAGAAAAAACCATATACACACGTATGTATATGTTTGCATGTATTTTTTTAAAGAATCTATGTTTTTTTCATAGGTTTAACCCCTCTCATAGTGTGACAAGTACCATCACTCGCATTTGGAAGTCGCAGCTCACGCAAGAATGGGATACATGGACAAGCGTTCCCCAAAATGAAAAAGACATCTGGTTTGATACGTTTAAGGTAATGAATATATACGTTTAAGATTTACTTGATACTTGTTAAAAGATGCATTTTTTCTCTTTGTTAATCTATTTAAACTTCCTTTTGAATCTGATCATCTTTTTGAACCTTTCTTGTTCTAATCTGTAATTTAATTTTTGGCTTTGATTGACTTTGTTAAGATTTACTTGATACTTGTTAAAAGATGCAGCCTTTGTTTCCATTTGGAAGTGTTGCATGTTTGTTTAAATCAGAATTGCTATTAATCATTTCGTATTGTTGATATTGTATATGCTGCTCATGTACAAAATTGGTTATTAATACAAAATTGCTATTCATTATCCACTTTTTTTGGTTATTAATATTGTACGAACTAATAATTTTACATTATTTTATATCTCATTTGCATTATCTTGGAGTATAATAAACCCAACATAAATACATATATAAAACAGAGAACACTTTTCTTTGTTTCTATACATAATTAGTTTATATAAAAGATCTGTTTCTTTGCCAAGGCTTCTTGTTCGATATGTTCAGCAATTATGAGTATGGGGTAGCCATTTTTGATAGCATCTTCCAACACACTTGAATTTGTTACTTTTTTGTCTACCAAAAGCAACTGCACAAGTATAAACTAATGAACACTTTAATTAAAAGAACTGCACATGATTTTCTATCTTCCACCTATAACACCAAGACTTTTAGGTGATACAAAAAAAACCGCACATGATTTTCTTTCGTTTGTTTATGTAATAATCTCCAATAAGCCACTTATTGTTGTGATCATTACCATGCTAGTTTGATAGTTTTGGAAACCTGATTAAGTGATTAGTAACATGTTTACCTCTTTCTCATTGTCCAAAACATATATAAAACAGAGACCATTTTTCTTTGTTTCTATGTATAACTATGAGTTTTTAAGTAATTTTAGTTGGAGATTTGCATAGTTTTGGGGCTTCTGTTTTCTGTAGTTTTCTTTTGTTTTGTTTCATGGTTTTTAGCTTGTATTTTTTGTTAATAGGATCACATGTGTAGCTGATAGCTTTTCATGGTTATTGCTTGCAAGAATGGTCTAGAAAAACGAAGTTTCGGATCCAGGCTGGTATGTTTCATTTAATGGGTTCATATATCAATTTCGTTTTACCAAGTTGTCTAACAAAATGGTTTTTACATTAAATTTCTTGAATCGAAAATTTTGGGGCGTTGTAAAAAAAACTGGAATTGTAGAAACCTAGAAACATAAACAGGAGTATGCACACGTAGAGGCGTTGTAAAGTGGGTTTATATATCTTTTGTATTGCGTGGTTCTTAAGATATTATAAAGTGTGTTTTTCATTATTTGTTTAACAAATAGGGAAAGTACAAATGGGATCCAAAGATTGACTTTGAAGTTCGACGCATGTTCAACATTGTTGGATCAAAGAGTTTTCGGAGCTATATGTGCAGGATAAAGCAGCAATCTCCTACACAGAAGCCCGACTTTATGAATCTTAATGTTTGGTTGGCACTGCGTAGGAAGTGGGAATTACCAGAATTTCTTGAAAAATCGAACAAAGAGAAAGTTGCGCGACTTGCAAATAAGCGTTTGCATATTGGTGGTTCAATTTCAAATGCTGAGCACAAGAGAAGATTGGTATACAAACTTTATTATATTGTTGTTTGCTTATGTACTTCAATATTTTGCTTATATGTATTTTAACACACACACATATATAGCAAAAGGAACTGAAGAGGGTACCTACTGCCCTTGAACTGTTTGAACGGACCCATAAGAGAAAAGACAGCACCTTTGTTGACAATGAAGCACAAGACACATGGGTAAGTAACTTATTCTATACTTGATTGGTGTCTTTACTTATTTTATTGCTATTTTCTGCTGCTACTACTTAAGTTCAATTTTAGTTATAATTTAATATTTAAATGTTGGAATGATAATTCTGCTCTGATTGATTTGTAATGTGTTATGGTTTATTTGTAACTTTTTATAATTTGTAAATTGTTTTCATTGTTAGGATCGATACAAGGATAAATATGGTACAGAGGACCTCGATGCTCAATCCGGGAATGTGGACGCCTCATACCCAAGATGGCTAGACATTGTCAGGTCAAAAAATGGCAGAGTCTACGGATTAGGGTCCAGTGTTGATGATTTTGTTCTTCACAACAATAATGAGGAACCTTCTGTCAACAATTCTGGTAATACGGAATGGGAAAGTATACGAGAGATGGTGCAACGACAACAAGAAGAACAAGAAATCATAAAAGCTACACAATTGGAACAAGCACAAAGAATTGATGAGTTGGAGGAAAATTTACGACGCACGGTGACCGAAGAGATGCAAAGGGCAACCAAAAGACTTCTAAACGTTCTCCAGTATCGGCCAAGAAGAGCATAGATATATAGTGTAGTTGATATAAAATGCTTTTGTTGTTTTGAGTACAAACAATCTACTTTTTAAATAATTGTTAATAATATAGTTTGATGAAATAAATAAAAAATAGCTTTTCTCAATTTTAGTTTTTGATAAAATATAATTGTGATTTTGATAAAAATAGCAATAGTATTAAGAAAAATAATAATAATAGCGACATCATATAATAACAGTGACTTAAGTAGCGACACACATAGTGACATAAATCAAATATAGTGACAAATATAGTAACATGAGTAGTGACACCACTTAAAAATAGCGACACATGTTGCAACATTAATCAATAATAGTGATGCAAATAATAACACAATTAGCGACATCATTTAATAATAGCGACACACATGGTGACATACAACAACTCAACTAGCGACATCATTCAACAATAGCAACATAAATAGTGATGCAACTAGCGACAACATTCAATAATAGCGACATAGATAGCAACACAACTAGCAACATTATTTAAGAACAGTGACACAAACAGTAATGTCATTAGCAACAACATTCATTTAACAGTGAGACATATAGCTACCTAAGTAGCGACATCATCCAAAAATAGTGACATAAACAATAACTCAACCAGCAACATCATTTAAAAATAGCGACACAAATCGTGATTTTTACTAGTAACAACATGCGATAATAGTGACACAGATTACAACACAGCTAGTGACATAATTAAAGATTAGCGACACAAACAATGACATCAATGGTGACATAACTCTAGATAGCGACACTTTTACCGGAAGTCGCTAAAGGTGTCAAAAACTTTAGCGACGTGTCTTTTGATGTCACTAAAATCTGTGACACATTTATAGCAAAACTTCCTTTGATGTCACTAAAGATGTCACTGACAAAAAAAATAAAAATGTCGCTGACTGTGTCGCTAAAGGCCTTTTTTTGTAGTGTCTATATATGCATCATCCTCCAGGGTTCAAAGATTCCTCTCTCGTCCTAATGGTGTGTGCATGTTACGGAAGTCTTTATATGGGCTCAAGCAAGCCCTAAGGACATGGTTTCCCCGCTTTGACCAGTTTGCCTCTCGGGCTGGCTTTATTCGTAGTCAGGCTGGTTCGTCTTTGTTTATCCATCATTGTGGCTCCTTATCTTCTCCCATATGTTGATGACGACATTGTACGCCTTGAATGCCTCGAATGTCATGTTGATGCTTCTCCACTACTTTATACACTTACTGTGCAGAGAATTCTTCATGACGGACTTGGGCTCACTAAACTGTTTTCTGTGCATTGCTATCACCCGTAACAATGACGGAATTTATCTTTCAAAGTCCATATACCCTGCAGCTTCCATCCTTGATCGGGCTCACATAACCAATTGTATGTTGGAATTAATGACAAAAACATAAAGTATAGGATTTATTATGTAAATAGTTTAAAGTATTGTATTGTTTATGTAATTATAGAAGGTGCAAGGACCAAAATAGCACTTAGTTAAAACCGAAAGGGTGTGTCTATTCGCAAAGACATAACCGTTCGTGAAAGGGTTTTATGAAGAGTTGCAACATTTCGTCGCACCTCTTAGACTAGTATAAATAGGAACCTTATTCAAGATTGTAGTGTGTGAATTCAGTTCGATCAATAAAAGAATATTAGTTTGATTATTTCGATCCTGTGCAAATTCCTGTGCAAGTTTATTAGTGTTTTCGGGACCATTTTCCAACATTTGGTATCAGAGCACCTGGCTTAATCAAACCATTCGGATTTCATCATTAACCGGTCGATCAAACGAATTACACCAGAAGGTGATTCAAAGGGAAGAATCATCATCGGTACCAAGGGCAGCAGAACAGAGGATTAGTTCTACAAACACCCGGCACCAATTCATCAAGTTTTGTTCCAGATTTCAATAGGAATTGAAATAAAAACTTCCCAACAGTATGCAAGCCCACAGAACCAAAGGCAAAAATCAAAGCAACGATTTTTATCAGAGAAGTAACAGTAAGCCCTATCGCATTTCATAGATATTAAGCAAACCGTAGAATCCAACAGAAATAGCATACTGAATCGAAGGCAACAAGAAATCAGAGAGATAGTACCTAATTTCAGAGGCACCGTAGAATTGTCCACAGAGATAAGTGCCACAACCGTAGGAGAAACCCACGGATCGCCATACACACAACCACTGTAGAAATACCCACAGAGAAGTGCCACAACCGCAGGAGAATACCCACAGACAGAAATCCAGAACCACCAATCGCCACCACCGGAAGCACCATTCGCCATCATCACTTAGAAGTAGCAATTAGGGTTCCAGAATTCCAGAAGTTCAGCGATTGACATATCAGAATACCTTAGGCAACAATTAGGGTTTTTCAGAAGAAACCATAGCCATCGATTAAGAAATCTCAGCGGGTATAGAAGATCAGTTGCACCGATTCATAAAAAGAAGTCCATCGATTCACAGAAAGGGGTTACAACGATTCATACAAGGCAACGATTAAGAGTGATTAGCATCGGTTCATCGATTAGAAGGGGGAAAAGCACCGTTTGAAAAGAAACAGTGGATAAGGAAGGGAACATCGCATCGTTTCATAAGGGCAAAGAAAAAAGGTCGTACAACGTTTCACTAGAAACGTTTCAAAGAAGAAGAACTGGATAAAGCAGTAACCGGACTCAACAATTGAAGGGAAGTCCACCCGGATCAATTAAAAGGCCCAAGCAGAAAAGCCCGTGTTTGCATTTTTTGATCCAGTACGGATCACATCAGCCCAAGTCCAAAGAGGTTAGGTATTCTTAATACCTTATTTTAATTTTATTATTAGAAAATAAAATTAGATAAAAAAAACCTTAGTTTTTAATTTTATTATAACGTAACTTATAATAAAATTAGGTTTCGTGAGAAAATAAATTATAACGTAACTTATAGTTTATTATTGGTTTTATGTTTTTTTTTTACATAACTTATAGAAGTTTTATTTAAGTGATTTTAAGTTTTTTAAGTATACAAGTGTTTTAAGTTTAATGTGTGTGTGAGGATTGAAGCACATACAAGTGGTTTTATAAAGTGTTTTTAGTATATGTGAGGTTTAACACATATACAAGTTTTTAAGTTTTTTAGTATGTGTAAGGTTTGACACACATACAAGTTTTTTAAGTTTTTAGTATATGTGAGGTTTAACACATATACAAGTTTAAAGTATTTATATGTGTAAGGTTTGACACACATACAAGTTTTATAAGTTTTTAAGTATATGCAAGGTTTGACACATATACAAGTTTATTAAGTTTTAAGTTTCATTTCAAGTTTTAGATTTAATAAAAGGTTGAAAATTTAAAGTTTTAAAGATTTAAAGCTTTTAAGGTTTTAAGATTCAAAGTATTTACAGTTTTATAAAGTTTAAAGTTTTAAAGATGTTAGTGTTTAAAGTTCTAAATTTTCATAAAAGTTTAAGTTTTTTAAGAAAAAGATTATGGGTGAAAATCCAAAAGGTGATCAAAGTAATCAAGTTAAGGATCCAGGATCCTTAACTGTTTTTCAATGTCCATTATTAAATTCAACAAATTATACCATATAGTCCATTAGAATGAGAACCATACTACAAGCAAATAGTCTTTGGGATATGATTGAACCTACCCCTCAAACTCAACCAGATGATAAAAGAGACAAGACTACGATTGCATATCTGTTTCAAGCTTTACCTGAAGATCTAATACTACAAGTAGCAAATTGCAAAACTGCAAAAGAAATGTGGGATACGTTGAAGATTAGAAATATTGGTATAGATCAAGTTCAAAAGGCAAGACTACAAACCATTAGATCAGAATTTGAAGCACTACAAATGGAGGAAGAAGAGTCTATTGATTCATTCACCACGAAATTGACAAGTATTATATCAAGGATGACTAGCCTCGGAACAACAATTGATAACCAAACCCTTGTGCGGAAGATTCTAAATTCTGTACCAGAAAAGTTTATACAAATTGTTGCATCAATCGAACAATTCTCTGATCTAGACACAATGACACTGGATGAGACTATTGGAAGATTAAAAACATTTGAAGAATGGGTGAAATTCAAGAAAAACAAGCATGCCGAAAGTCTAGACAAGCTCTTGTTGACACACGACAACAATACTGGCCGTGAACGTCATTACAACAGTCAAAAGCCAGGAAAACCCACGCTGAAGGATTATAATGAAGAGAAGAGATACACAAGAGACTTCAGCAAAATAAAATGCTACAACTGCAATAAATATGGACATTATGCCTCACATTGCCGTGAAGGAACTCGAAGATTTCAAATACTAGAAGAGACGAATTTGGTTGAAGAAGATTTAGAACCAACTCTCTTATTTGCAAAGTTCAAGTTTACAAGATTTTAAAGATGATGAAGAAGTACAAGAAGAAGGAATCAACACTGAGTAAGATTGCTCAAGGATTACTGTTTTTGTCATTAGAGGGGAATGTTGGAATTAATGACAAAAACATAAAGTATAGGATTTATTATGTAAATAGTTTAAAGTATTGTATTGTTTATGTAATTATAGAAAGTGCAAGGACCAAAATAGCACTTAGTTAAAACCGAAAGGGTATGTCTATTCGAAAAGACATAACCGTTCGTGAAAGGGTTCTATGAAGAGTTGCAACCTTTCGTCGCACCTCTTAGACTAGTATAAATAGGAACCTTATTCAAGATTGTAGTGTGTGAATTCAGTTCGATCAATAAAAGAATATTAGTTTGATTATTTCGATCCTGTGCAAATTCCTGTGCAAGTTTATTAGTGTTTTCGGGACCATTTTCCAACATTGTAAGCCAGTTAGCACGCCTGTTGACTCTAAATTAAGCAAAATTGGTCCCGACAATCCACCCGTCTCAGACCCAACTCTATATCGCAGTTTGGCAGGGGCTTAAGGCTACTGTGGTTGACTCTAAAGTTAAAATTGGTTTCGAATTGCTTCACCAACTTTGATCATTCTTATCTAAGGCTACTGTGGTTTACTTGCGACAATGTCAGTGTCTGCTATCTACCAATCTTGTTTAACATCAGCGCAACAAACACATTGAGATTGACCTTCATTTTTGTTATGGACAAAGTTGCTATGGCCGGGTGAGTGATTGATACCTTCGCTCCACGTTGTTCAGTGAGTTACGTTCCACTTTGAACGATAATCAGGCGACCCATGATCAAACTACAGGGGTGTATTAGTCATGTATATATTATTATCCTTGGGCCAAGCCAATTGATGTATAGCCCATTGTATCTTGCACATATAAATGTTCCTTGAATCTGTTTAACAACATTATTACATTCTTAGCTTTATCATCTCAAGTCGATTCAATGAAAACGATGCACAACAAATGACAAATACATATACACAATACTATCTCACACAACTGTACTCAATGTCAACATTCAGATATCGTTACTAAATACATTATGTATGTGAACACTTAACGATCAGTAACAAGTCATATACGGCTTCAATTAGGTCGACGATTTTGCCGTTGGTTTCTTCCTTGATTCGTTGAGCCAATCGGTTAAAGCTGATGTTGAGGTGAGAAAAACTTTGAGAATTAAAAGTGCCTGTTAAAAAACAAGTAATTAAGGGTGTCATATGTGCAATATATATAAAACTAGATATAATGTCCAAAAAACGCAGTAATTGATCGATCTTACGTCTTGTTCTCCAACGCTCACTTCCAAAACATCGATATCACCAACAGGAATGCCAAGATTGTTAAACTTTGAAATTACAGATATAGATGGAGAGACTGTTACTTCCAGATCGTCTGAAACTACGAATGTCGCTTGTTCCCTAAGGAAACTACCTGGATGTGTATTTACTTCATAGATTGGCAGAAAATCAGTCACACGAAGATAATTAGCGGCAAGCTTTGGGCAAAGCAAAATGGTCTTGATCACATCCTCTGATTTCAAGTATTTTCCATCTCGCAAACATGAAATACTACTGTAAAGATTACTTATACCCGTTGGAGACGAAGAACCATCCTTCGTTAAACGTTCCGCAGTACCCAATGGAATGGTTAGGAAGCTAAAGAGAAGTTCCACAAAAAAGTTCTCCACTTGTGCACATAATACCTTATTCTTTGATTTTTGTACTAGTAGTTTCACTAAATGTGTTTGTCCCGAGTTACTCAAACTCGAATTTGAATTATTCAATGTAGACTTCTTGTCACATAACGAGCATAACCACGAGCACGAGCATGGTTTACTTCCCCCAAGCACCAGATTTGTCAAGGGATTACTTGTCATTAATGACCACTTGAGTAGATTCGAGAACTGAAATAATAATTTGAAGGGTACGTTAAAAATATCTTTAAAACTTAACGCTGCGAGATATTATTAAAACATTACCTCTTCTAAGCCGAAACAGATGGTTCTTTCCTCTAGCAAATCAATGTATTCGACACCAAGAGAATTAAGGAGTACGATTGTTGAATCGAGCATGACAGGTACTACATTCAGATCATCTGTTATGATGAACGATGCTTTGTTTTTAACAAATACCGCATCACTGCTAGCGCTAATGGGCTTTGTGTCATCTAGATTTACTTTGAGCTTTTGGCAAATAGAAGCCGACGAATTGTTTGGATTCACCAACGCATCCTTACAATGTTCGTTAGCGAAATGCTTAACATCAAGATTCACAACACTTTCATACAGAGAAGTCAAGCTTCCAACTTTAGGATCTTTCGAGTCTGCATGCTTGCTCGAAAGTCTTGCGATTTTTCCGAGTGGCAAGGTGAAAAAACTAAATAGAATCTCCACAAAGTCTTCCTGTGCTTCGGCAAACATCACTTTTTTCTTCTTTTTGTCGATGAATACTTTCAGGAAAACTGAGTTTGGATTGCTTCCCATTTGCGGATCTCGATCTGATATCAAGTTAACAACATTCATAGAGATTGTAGGTTTAAAACTTCAAATAGATCTATCATATATACTTGTTCTTCAAGTTATATATTTAAATGTATGTGTTAACTCCATTTTTTTCTTTTAAAGAATGATTATGATCAAGTACATCTAAGCTAGGAAAATGTGATTAAATAACAAATTTTAGTTGGTTCATTTTGATGATTATATTCTCGCGATAGTAGTCTATTAGTTGAGGACATGAAATCCACAACGAAGATTATATGTCCCTTTTACGCGATTTACCTCCTTCATGTTGGCTGTGGGGCCGGTCGGTGATGACCCAAAGGGTTAACACCCTTTCTTTTTATGATTGTAATTTTATCTATCTGATAAATATAATTATTAAAGGTTTTGAAATAAGTATAACATGACAATGTGAAACTCAATTTATTTTGTATAAGATGTCACAGAAATATAATGAACACATTATGCTATATTTGTATTATTTTTTGGATACTTATTACAACAATATTTGCATTATTTATTTATGTGATAAATATATGAATAATAATAAATAATTATGATCTAATTATGGATAATTAGTCTTTTATTTATTTGATATATAATATGGTAATATTTAAAAGATACATCTCTTTATTTTATGGATGATATATAAGATTTAAATTTATGAAAATCAGATGATGTTCAAATAAGTTCATAATTTATATTTGTATCCAAATTTTGTTAGAGATAGAATAATTGGATTATTAAATCATATATACTTATTCATAAAATAAACGGATGAAACTTTTTAATATTACCATTTTATTTATCAAATAAATAAAAAACTAATTATCCATGATTAGATCATAATTATTTATAATATTATTCATTTATTTATCAAATAAATAAATAATGTAAATATTGTTGAACTAAGTACCCAAAAAAAAAATACAAATATAGCATAATGTGTTCATTATATTTCTATGATATCTTATACAAAATGATTTAAGTTTCATGTTGTTATGTTACACTTAAATGGTCGCCCCTATCATACCTTTAAAAGCCGACTATGCATGAAAATATGACACATCAAAATAATATTCATTTTTTAAAGTATCGAAAACATATTTTTTTTATCTCTTTTATAGGCACGCATTGCATTTGATTTATGTCTGACAAAATTTAAACAAAAAAATGGATTATGAACTTCTTGGTTTGTGTTTTGATTTTCATAAATTTAGTTTCTCTAAAGTAATGATTAGTTAAAGATAAAGGAAAATTTAATTTGATATGTTTTTATTATTGGTAAAAAGTTAAAAATCGTTGCTATTATTGGTAAAAATATAAAACGTTGTTGCTATTATTGGTAAAAAGATAAAAGTTGTTGGTATTAATGGATGGTGACCTGGTTTCCAGGTCAAAAGTTGGTATAATCGGTAAAAAATACAAAAGTTGTTGCTATTAATGATAAAAAAAAAAATAAAAAATGTGGGTATAAACGGTAAAACTACAAAAAGTTGTTGCTATTTTTGACATATAACCCTATTCATAATATGAAAGGATACATAACAAAATAGATATGGTTAAGATTAAGTAACAAAAAATGGATGGATATGATTGTATTCATACTTTAGTTTTACCCTATAAATGTTTTATATAGTATATATACTATATATTAAAATCGTTTGATGTGCATATGTATCAATTATAGTGTATTATTATGTGCTCCAAATCACCCAAATTAACTAGCTTTAATTCATATTCATGGTATATATACCAATATATACCTAAAACATGTTATATTAATAAAGCAGATATACATATACCGATAGATTACGAGACAAAAAGGGAAAGATGATACCCCTTGAAGCTTTGGAATCGTTAAAAAAGCAGCAGTTAGATTAAAACTCTTTTCTTGTTGTTAAAAGTCGGTACAGAGAGAGCTAGAAAGATTGGATATAAAAAGGGTGTTTTTAATATGGTTAAAATAGATTCCGAAAAGAAAGAATAACTTCAACAATTTAAGAATCGGATACTAATGCCAAAACCCAAGATTTCTATATTAATTTAGTCACACTTCACCTGAAATTCTTATCATTAATTGTCATGGAAGCCAAGTTATATACAAACTTTCTAGGTAGGTTTCTAATCATATTGGATAAAAGTCACTAAAGTAATTATATTTTCAGACCCATCGTTTCATATTTGTCATTAATTGTCAGTTTTTTAAATTCGTTTTAGCTATCATCCGATACGTACTTTAATTAGATACACTTTAACAATATTATTTTTCTCCAACAATAACAAAATATGAAACCAGGCTTAAAATAGTAATCTAGATGATATTTTATACACACACTGTATCATCCCGTCTTTGAGAAATATTACGTGGAATTAATTTGTTGGATATTTAAATTATTAATATTACGTACGTTGGGACAACGATATTGCGATTAGTGGAATTAATACGTGTCGGGGTCTAGCATACATGTCATCGGGTTATAATTTTTAGTGGATTATTAATAATTATGGATTTACGAGATTAAATGAGATTTATTGATATAAATTGTGAAATTTGATAACGGGGTCGGGTATCAGGGTCGAACCCGTATTATAAACGGATACATATAATTGAATCAAGTTGCTGCTGGAGCTCAGATTCAAAGCTATAATTGAATCAAGTTGCTGGAATTCATCAATTAATCTTCAAATGGTGTTCTTCAAGTTCTAAAGGTAAGAAATCCTTAATAAAATATGTTTTATTATGTCAACTACTATGAAACTTGGGGAATTGTTAGATGGATGAACCAAAAGTGTTTTGGGATTGAAAACACGAGTTTACATGGACTGGAATCGAATTGGGGGAGTGAGCTAATTAACCCCCTGGACAGGCAGGAACCTGCAACTCATCGCGATCCCGGTCGCGATGAGTAGCGCGGGGTCGGGTATGGGCTAGGGTTCTTATGCACGGCCCACATTGTGAGCGCGCCCTGACCGCGTTGGGCTGAGCGCAGCTTTCTTACGAGTCTTTAACTATATATTTGGGATATTTTATTGTGACATGAGAAAGGGAAGCTGCACCTGAGGTATGACCTATCTGTATAATTGTGATAATTATGTGCATGAGTTGAGATAGAGTATGAGATGAGATGAGATCCACCGGAGTTGTCAACGATGGGTTATCGTGGAGGCTGAGGTTTGCGATGGGTTATCACGGGATTTGATATCCGCGATGGGTTATCGTGGGGCCAATGACTATAATGGATTGTCGTTTAGGCCGCTGTCCACGATGGGTTATAGTGTGGACTGATATTCTTGATGTGTTATCGCATAAGCTGAGTTGCCCCACCATCACTCATGTGCTTTATTATGTGGCTAATTGCTGCTGTGTGCGGCCTGTTGGCAGTTTCAGGGATGAGATTCCCAGTGTGATTGTGGGGAGACGTCCTCACTAGAGATGTGATTCTCAATGTTTTTGGATCTCATGCTACGTGATGGAGGTACCAGGGGTGAGGGCAACGTGTGTAGATGAGAGTTGGGTTGCATTATGTGCCATGTGTTATGTGTTGTGTGTTTGGGTTTGTGTTTATGCTGCTGAGTCTAATCCTTGTGTACTCACGAGCTGTGAAAGCTTACGTATTCGAGTCTAAATGTGTATTTAGGGGGCAGTGGGGGATCGATGTCAGGGATGACGATTAGCTCGGGGATTATTGCCTGTGAGAGCGTGTGGGCTACCGATCCGGTATGATTTAGTGATTTAGTGATGAGATCAATGTGCATGTTTACATATGTTAGATCAGAGTTGATTACATTGTGATTAAAAGTATTAAATTAACAGTGTTCGCTTGTTATCTATGACTTATGTATTATGAGTTATATGCGTTATTGCACCTGTGTATTGTACATCGCGTGACATTTTGGTGGATTTCGAGGGTGTTACACACACACACATATACATATGTATACATATAGGTATATGTATATGTATATGTATACATACAGACATCTGTGTATGTATGTATACATACATATATACATACATGTATGTATCCATGTATGTATGTATTTGTACACACACACTGTGGGTGTGTTTGTTTTCAATTAAGAGGGTATTAATTTGGTCTGAAGTTTGAATTTCAGATCTTAACTTGATTTGTATTGTTTGTTTAGATTCAGACTTAAAAGGTTCTTTGAATTTTAAGAGGAAGAGACTAGCCTGAATTAAATATCAGAGCCTCTTAATTTCAGATTCGAAGGCCTCCTCTTAATTTTAGACATTCAGACGTTTAACCTCTTAAAAAACAAATACCACCTATATATATATATACACACATATATATATATACATATATATATATATATACATATATATATATATATATATATATATATATATAGATATATACATATATATGTATATATCGAGGGAGGTTCAATGGAAAACCACCATGCACCTGAAAACTTGTGAAAACCGCACTGCACCACCACAAATGCATCAAATTTCCCGCGGGATGCATCAAAATCCCACGCGATGCATCAAATTCTCCGCGCGATGTATCAAAATTCCGCGTGATGCATCACCTTATTTACGATCATGCGACCACGTTTTTCATGAAATGCACCAAATCGAACGGTTTGCGTAGGTTTCCATAGTTTTCAGGTGCATTGTGGTTTTCCATTGAACCCACCCCTATATATATATACATACATACATACATACATATATATATATAGGGTCACGTTCTATAGGGCACCATATTTATCGGGAACCAAAAAAAGAACCAACCATAGCCTTTAGATTAAATGATCATTGATGCATCACGCGAGGCATGTATTTGGTATGCATATGAGTATTTTGGGAAAAAAAATATAGTTTGTCAAATAAAATTTAATTTTATATTAATTAAATATTCAATCAATACCTAAACAATAAATGCTAAATAATATTAATTGATACACTTCCAAAATTAGAAAAATATAACAAATTCAAAAAAGAAGATTTGATGTCGATGCATCTAATATTCATCCTTCAATTCGTGATGCATCTCAATTCTTTACCGGTCTACGTAGGTTATTTACCGGTCTACGTAGGATTAATAACTGGTTTCAACAGGTTACTCATTGATAAAGCCTTGATTTACTGATTCTTAGTTAGTTCGGGGTTTATAATGCAACGAAAAATGGTTTGGTATTTTAATCACAAAAAGCTGACAAGTTGGTGGTTTTTTGCGCAATTATCCCTATATATGTGTGTGTGTGTGTGTGTGGTTGTGTTTATTACCAGATCGCTCCTGAGCTTATTATTTCCTGCTAGCCTTCACGGGTGTGCTTGGCTGCAGGGGGAGGGGTTTCCCCAGTTGAGATGGGTATCTCAGTGTGTTATTGGATCTCAAGTGCCTCTGGGAAGAGGTTAGTGTGCCTCTGGGTAGAGGCTAGTGTGGCATGAGTTGTGCCAGATAGTGTAGAGTTACTGTAATTACCATGCTTAACATGTGATTAGTGCAGAGTCTAAACCCTTGTGTACTCACGAGCTGTGAAACTTACGTATTCGAGTCTAAATTTGTGTATCACGGGGACAGAAGATAGGGCCACCAGCTCCTGAGCAAAAGTAGGAGCCTAAAATTTAAGCAAAAGGGATTCTGACATCACCGTGATTGTATGTGGATATTACTGTTAGGGAAACTTGGTTATTTGTATCGGGCTTTTGCATGTGGATATTTGTATCTGGGTTTTGGGAACTTGTATGTTGGGTTAACAGTTAAATAGTGTTGCTTATATGGCGTAAAATGTTTTATATTAATCGTGTTTGTATAAACCTCTGACATTGTGCAATGAATATTGTATGCATTATTGCCACCTGTGTATTGTAATTGACGTGACATTTAATCGGGTTTGGAGGGTGTTACACGTATGGTATCAAAGATTGTCGTTTCAAGTATTGAGTTTCATAGTGGATGCTTGAGCTTAGACCATGTTCAGATCCTTGGGAAGTATTCCGGTGACGGATCCTATGGGATTTAATAATCCTAGCTTATGTTATAACTCTAGGTGATATATGTGTGATTACACGTGATTGTTTAACCTGTGCAGGTCAGTATGGATTCAGAGGAAACGGTTTTGGGGCAGAAAGACCAGCGGGCGATGAGAATGTCCGCAAGTCTGATTTGTTAGAAATTTTGACTCAGTTCATTGGTGCCCACGGTACAGGACAGGGTACCGGGGACAGTACGTGCATGGGTATTCCCGTTAGAGTGGCAGGCACTGGTGCAGGTGAGTCTTCATCCACGTCACAGCGAGGGGGCTCGCTTAAGGATTTCATGACCGAGGCACCTCCAGAGTTCAGATGAGGAGGCGAGCCAGGGTTGGCTCTAGCCTGGGAGCGAGAGGTGGAGTCTGCATTCAGGGTTGCACATGTAGACCCGAAGGACATGGTAGGATATGCCACATATTTACTCAGGGTGAGGCTTCTCAGTGGTGGAAGTCCATAGAGTCATTGATGTCAGCTTTACGTACGTACACTATGACTTGGGAGCAGTTTAAGGCGGTGTTCGAGATTCCAAATGCACCGCGGGATGAGCAGAGAGAGATGGAGCGCCGATTCCTCCATCAACAGCAAGAGGTTATGTTTGTGTGGCAGCATGTCGACTGTTTTAATGAGTACTCTCAGTTCGCGCCTCAGCATGTGGACACTGAGCAGTGGAAGGTCGATGCCTTTGTTGATGGTCTGAGATCAGACAGTCGAGAGTTCGTGGAGCTACATGACACTACCACCATTGCCTAGGCCTTGGAGTTGGCTCGCATGAGAGAAAGGGAGATCGAGAGGCAGTTGGAGCAGCCGCCTACACAGAGACAGCGTACGGGGACATACGAGCAGTCCTCTAGATACTGGCGCTACCCTCGAGTGAGACCATTTGAGCAGAGCCGTTACCAGGGGCAGATAACAAAGATAGGGAAAGAGATAGAGGCAGAGATGCGAGATCAAGTGGGATCAGGCCAGAGATATGGGTCCTAGAGCCAGAGCCGGCGAGATAGCAGAGCCGCTAGCCAGAGCAGTGTGGGACAGGGGTCCCGAATGGTCGGGAGCAGAGCTGATAATTCATCCGGGGAGAGAGATTTCCAGAGGTGCCAACGTAGACATGTTGGGCCTTTTGCGATTGGCCAAATGCTTTCAATGTGGTTAGTTTGGCCATACTGTGACTACATAGTGAGGCACTATGCTTCCGATGTGGGAAGCCGCGCCACATGATGAGAGATTGTCCAGAGCCAGCACCGGCAGTTCTAGGGGCGAGTACGAGCGATACTCGAGCAGAGCCATCTTCCTCCACCACCCGCAGAGATGCTGTGCCGAGAGCCAGAGACCAGGTGTTCCAGGCCACAGCTGAGGAGGCCAGAGACGCTCAAGACGTTGTATCGGGTACGTATATTCTGAACGACTTGCGTGCACGACTCTTATTTGATTCTGGAGCAGATCGCTCATATGTGTATGTGACATTATGTGCTTACTTTACTGTCACCCCTACTGGGTTATCTATGCCATTTATTGTTGAGAGGCTAGACGGGAGTACTGCCCTTGTGAGTCGTGTCTATCGAGATTGTGTACTCGAGATTGACATTCACTAATTCCTGATTGGCTTACCGCCTATTGAGATCAACATTTTTGATGTGATTGTGGGTATGGACTGGATGACAGCCTGACAGGCAGATATTCTGTGTGCCAAGAAGATGATCAAGATACTGATTTCAGACACTGAGGTGGCGTTTGGTTCACTGGAAATCCGAAGGAATTGGAGGGGAAAGGAATCTTTGGTTCAACTATTAAAAGGATTTGGATCCCATCAAAATTGAAATTTTTGAATGAATGAAGGAAAATAACATTCCTTAACACTATGGATGGAATTCAATTCCTTTTAAAAACAGAAAGTGGTTGATTACAAAATACCCCTTACGTGTAACACACTACACTGCACCATGCCCTGCCTTAATTTACAAAAGATCGAACCCAA
This sequence comes from Centrapalus pauciflorus, assembly GCA_020465985.1. Taxonomy (NCBI): domain Eukaryota; kingdom Viridiplantae; phylum Streptophyta; class Magnoliopsida; order Asterales; family Asteraceae; genus Centrapalus; species Centrapalus pauciflorus. The sequence continues at coordinate 219,762 of JAANYP010002743.1, forward strand.
GATCTCTAATTCCATAGATCAACATTGAATTTTATTCATTGTTTTTACAATGCACTAGTAAGTTAATATATTAAAAAGTAACTTTGTTATTAAAATAAGTAAATCAATAAATTTAATAAGAAAATGACTTGTAGTTCAATGGATAAAGCTTTGTCATGGAACAGAATGGGTTTTGGGTTTGATTCTGTAACACCCAGACTCCCGAGCAGGTGCATGTAATTATCCATTGACTAATTATTATATTGATTATTGCGTTGGTCCAATTCCCGTATAGTGGATTATACGTGTCGGGACCGATAACACGTGGCTATGAGATATAATTTTAGTGTGTTAATTATTACTATGATACACAGGATTAAATGAGATTTATTGATATAGAATGTGCAATTGTAATAACGGGGTCGGGTATTGGTGTCGAACCCGCGATATTAACGGATACGTATATATGTAACTTGCTTTGCTTGCTTCCTTTCACATCCCAAATTTACAGAGTGTGTTTTGTGTGTGGGTTGTTGCTATAACCAGTGAATTAGCGATTGGAATTCATCAACCAATTTCAAGTTGTTTTCTTTATTAAAGCAAGATAATAATCCATCAAATTTAGTGGGTTTTGTTTTGTTAACTGTTACGAAACCGTAGGAATTGGTCTAGGGGTATTTTAGAAGTGTTTTGGTACTGGAAATTCGAGTTGTTATAGCTAAAATTGTGATTGGGGATAAAAACTATCCCTGGACAGAACTGTAAAAAAGAGTAGGGGACCTATAACTCACCGTGATCGCGGACGCGATGGGTTGAGCGCGACCGTGATATGTACCGCGGGATCGAGTACGGGCTAGAGTTCATGTGCATGGGCTGTGATGTGAACGCGCCCAACGATGGGGGCAGCGCGACCGCGCTTGGGTGAGAGCGACCGCGATAAGTCTAATTTGGGTCAGGTTGGGCTTTTGGGCCGTGGGGCCTATATAGGGTTACTTTTTGGGATCAATAACTTATGTTAATGATTATGGGATACACAGGGCTTATCTGTTGAGTTGGGATTAATTTGGGAAGGTTCGTTGTGTATACTGGAATTGATAGAGATCGGGCCGAGACAGAGTTGGCTCAGCGGGACTTGTGATAGTTAGCTGGGTTATCAAGGTGAGTACACGAGTTCTTTATGAAGGGCCTACTTTCATTCGAGTCAATATATGTACATATATTATCTGTAATGATATTGTGGGCACTACGAGCTGCCCCTCTGGTATTATCTTACCTTTCCTTAATTATGATACATGTGTATGTATATTGAGATGTATGCTGAGTAATATATGACATCCATTATAGATAGATCGTGATGGGTTATCACGGGAGCTGTGTAGCTCTGTTTAACCCTGTGTAGGGTTCATACATATATATATATATGGTTGTGTTTATTGCCAAGTCACTCCTGAGCTTATTATATCCTGCTAGCCTCCACGGGTGTGGCTTGGCTGCATGAGGAGGGGTTTCCCCAATAGATATGGGTATCTCAGTGTGTTATTGTATCTCAAGTGCCTCTGGGAAGAGTTTAGTGTGCCTCTGGGCAGAGGCTAGCGTGACATGGGTTATGCCAGACATTGTAGAGTTACTATAATTACCATGCTTAACATGTGATCATGTGTATATGTGATTAGTGCAGAGTCTAAACCCTTGTGTACTCACAAGCTGTGAAGCTTATGTATTCGAGTCTAAATGTGTGTATCAAGGGGACAGAAGATAGGGCCACCAGCTCCTGAGCAGAAGTAGGAGCCTAGAGATTGCAGCAGAAGGGATTCTAACATCACCGTGATTGTATGTAGATATTACTGTTGGGCAAACTTTGGTTATTCGTATCGGACTTTTGCATGTGGGTCTTTGTATATGGGTTTTGTGAACTTGTATGCTGTGTTAACTGTTAAACAATGTTGTTTATATTTCGTAAAATGTTATAAATTAACCGTGTTTGTGTAAACCTCTGACATTGTGCAATGGATATTATATGCGTTATTGCCACCAGTTCATTGTAATTGACGAGGCTTTTAATCGGGTTTTGGAGGGTGTAACAGATTCCCAGCTAAGTAATTTAATATTTTCTTTTTGTAGAAAGTATAAAAATGATGAACCGATTTATACTAAGTGAACCGGTTTGGGCGTCAGATTGATCAACCCTGGACGCGGCCGCATGATGCTATATGTTTTCCTTTGCGATGAATTATGTTCGACTCGAACCGACTACACGATGCATCAAAATATCATGATGCACGATCCTACTTTGCTGATGCATGTGGTTTTCCGATGCATAGATGTTTTCTATTGAATCCTTATATATATATATATATATATATATATATATATATATATATATATATATATATATATATATATATATATATATATATATATATATATATATATGGGTTCAAGTAAGAACTTTTATGCATCTAGGTACCTAGGAATCATCTTACAGCCATTGGATCGAGTTGATCTCGTGATGAAACATGCTTAATGCATCTCGTGATGCAACATACTTGATGTAACATCCCACGTCGGAGAGGAGAAACTAATATGCCCATATCAGGGTGTTTCTATCCAACAAGACGCGTTTTGGGGCGGGTCTATGGCTTGAATTCCAGAAACAAAACGTGCGGCCTTTGCCAAAGCGGACAATATCTTGTCCCGGGGTAGTCTGGGCTGTTATAGTTGATATTAGAATCAGGCACGAGGTCGATGTGCACAGCGGGAAACTTGTGTTCCCATGAGGGAGAGATTGTAACATCCCACATCGAGGGAGAGGAGAAACTAATATGTCCATATAAGGGTGTGGTTGTCTCTATCCAAGAAGACGCGTTTTGGGGCGGGCCTATGGCTTGGCTTTCAGAAACAAAACCGTGCGGCCTTTGCCAAAGCGGACAATATCTTGTCTCGGGGTGGTCTGGGCTGTTATACTTGATGCATCTAGCGAATGGTAGTTTAGGAAAAAATATATATAATTATTCAATTTTGATTTTATATTAATTGAATATTGCATCAAATATACAATTCATAAATGCTAAATAAATTATTTAATAAACTTCCAATGTTAAAAAAAATTAGACAAATTCAAAAAAAAAAAAAAAAAAAAAGATTAAGATGTCAATGCATCATCTTTGTTCATCATATTCGTGTTCATCATCATCACGTTCATCATTTTGTGATGCATCAACATGTTCATTCAAAAACATTAATCTAATGTGATGCAACAACACGTGTTCATCCAAAAACTCAACATGTTCATCAAAGTAATGCTTCAACAACGTGTTCAAACGTGATGCAATAACGCGTTCATCCTAAAAACCATCGTATTCATCATTCCAACGCGATGCATCAACGTGTTCATCATCATCTTCTTCGTTTTTTTTCCTACATCTTCATCGTTTATTTCCCACAATATGCATCATGTTCATTTCTTCAACTTCATAATTTTTTCATTGTGTTCAACAATGGTGTAATTGAAAAAGAGATATAGATAGATGACGGTAGTGGTTAGCGGTGAGCGATGGTCTCATGGATGTAATCGAGAAAGAGAAAGAGATGACAATGGTTTTCTTGGTGATCCCGACTGCTGGTGCGGTGTTGGAAGCTGATGTGTTGTTTCCGACTGCAGCGTGGTGGTGGCTGGTGGTGGCAGACGACGATGTTGGTGGTCGTGGCTGATGGTGGCGGCCGGTGGTGTGGTTGCAACTGGTGGTGGTGGCCATTGGTGTGACTTTTTTTTGTAGAGAGAGGGACAAATGGATGGAGAAAGATGAGGAAAGTGATTAATTATTTTGATTTTGAATTCCTAAATTAATGTTGATCGGGTCATTTTATACAGACTTTAATGTGTCTAAAGCGGAGAGGGGGGCGCAGCCCTGCTCCCCAACCGAGTACCCAAGCGCAGACGGGGGTGCAGCCCTGCTCCCCAACCGAATACTCAACAGAATGATTTTTTCCACCGAAAGACCCAAGCGCAGGGAGGCGAAGACCCAAGCGCAGGGGGGCGCAGGCCTGCCCTCGTGCCTGCGCCCAACCCATAAAAAATTATTTCCGCGATTTTTAGGGCTTTAAAGAGCTGTCTATAAATATGAGATCATATCAACACATATTTGGATGAAAAGTTGAAGAGAAAAAGAAGAAGAAAGGTTCAGATTCATCACTCGCGATGTAGTCGGCACGATACCCGTCGACGCGATACCCAACGGTGAAGGGTTGGGGGCTTGGTTCCTCCTACGCTCCATTGTTTCCTCCATCAATCCGACAACTACGAAACATGTTCCTTACAAGGTCAATGTTTTGTACGCGTTGGTTGATGATCATATCGTTATCGTTTAAGGGTTTGTTTGTTAGCTAAGTATTCATGTTTTCCGTTAGTTTATTATTGCAACGAACGATATGTTTTATTTAGTTTTCTGTGTGATCATTATTTAAAGATGGTGTTCCGTTCGTTTCTATTTCTATCTTTATCGTAAGAAGCATCGTAGCCATGTTACATGTCATGCCGAGCTCATTAGATTAGGAGTTAAGACGGTTAGATGGACTGTGAACATGACACAATTTGTGCCCAAAATACGGATTGCGATAGATTTGATCGTCATAACTATGTCTATGTGGTTAGGTTACAAAGATAATTAATCGTAATCATAAATAGTTAATTTATTAGCAACCCTAGGTCGATTATCAATAATTCCACCCAAACCTTAAATTTGAAGTCGTTGGTGTTCTTATTTCAACCTTTAAGTTTTCGTAACAAAGCTATAATTAATTTTCCAATGTTCCTCTCAATCACTTCCTTCCTTCAATTAGTTTAATACTTAGTTTTTATCATTAGTCAATAACTATCGTAAAATAATATTGATAACCACATGCTCCTTGAGGAGACGATCCCACTTACCCTGGCTATAAGTTAAGATGATTGGTGTTTTTATAAATTATTTTGAACGCTTTACGACGAGCGTTGTCAAAAATGGTGTCGTTGCCTGGGAGCTAGTGCGTTTATTAGTTTTGTTTTACGGTAGTTATTTAGGTTTACTTTGGTTTATTTTATTTTAAGGTTAATATTGAAAAAACCCTTTAAACTTTTCTCATTTCACGATTAAGTCCCTAAACTTTTTTTCGGATTGTTTAGGTCCTTAAACTTTTTTTGTATTATTCAAAAGTATATATCCTTGACCGGCTACCGGATGAGTAGGTAAAACAAAACCAATAAAACAAAAAGTTTAGTAACTTAATCGCTAAAACATATAAATATAGTGAGTTTTTGAATAAGACAAAAATAATTAAGGGACTTAAACAATCAGAAAAAACGTTTACGGACTTAATCACAAAACTAAGAAAAATTTATGGGGTTTTTTCAATATTAACCCTTTATTTTATTTTATTTCGTTAATATTTATTTAGTTTTAGTTAGTTTTTAACTCACCTTTAGTTCACCTTTTAATTAAATCATGATATGAATCACTTATATGTATTTTAGTTTATTTCATTTAATTAGTTTGCATCATTATAAGTTGTCAATTTATTTTGTATTATTCTCATGACTTTTAAGTAACATAACGAGAATTGATAGATAATTAAGTTGGGGAGCTTATTCCAACCCCAACTGCAGCTTCAAAACGACTATCTCACTCTTTATTTAACTATGTCATGAAAATAAATACATTCATTTAGTTTTTTTTATTAGTGGCATGCTTTGGCATTATTCGTATACTCATCCACTTGAATCTCAGTTTAGTTGTTGGGAGACGGGTAGTTAGGAAAGACTTTGAGAATTATGGTGCCATCAAATGCTTTGAATGACTTGGATGGGGAGGAGTGCTTGGCTTGCAAGGAGAAGTGGTGTATGAACATGGTATATATGAATGAATGATTACATCGCGGAAGATAGAAGGCGAACGACCCCAGGATTTTACATTCAATGATCAGGTTCTTCCGTTCCTTTTGTTATGCTTTAATTAGTAGTGTGTGAGTGTGCTTGCATTTAAGTTAGTTTAGTTTTGCTTGATTTTTAGTTTTTAGTTTTTATTTTACAATTTCGTGTTCACCGTTGAATAATAGTTTATTGATTAACCAATTAAAAGTAGAAATGCACCGGTCTTATCTCCCTAATTTATTTTGGTTTGAGCAAGTAACTTAAAATGATGATTCTAGTTAGGAAATAGATTAATACTAAGTGATATCAGTGACGATGGAGTTAATTCGAAAATTATTAAAAAGAGTCATAATGAATATGCATGCATGAGATTAATAAAAGAATTTGAGTATGTTACACTTGTGTGTGGTTTCAAAGAATAAAACACTATATCAAAACCAACGTGTCAAAAGACATCGATACACCTAAGCAATAAGGGGGAGTGTTGCAAATAAACCCATGAGACGTAGGTGCTTAAATTGTAAGGGGTGGCCTAACGAGTTCGGAAAAGAAGTCTGAGGGGTATTCTATACCTAACCCCTTAAAGCCAACTGGTTTGGGAGCGGTTGATTAATTGTCCGTTACATGGACTCGTTAGAAAGACATGTTCAAACCCTTAATAAAATAACTCATTAGTGTGTTAAATAAAATTATCAATGATAAGTGAGTTCATTATAAACGTCAAAACCGGTAAAATTGCATACATGAAACCTTGAGCAAAAAAGGTGGTTTATGGTGAGAAATGTTTAGGAGGTAAAGTGTTGATAATGGTTTAACACAGTGTAACATAAATAGATTTTTAGTTATGATCATGCATAGATATATAGTATGAAGCCTAATATTAATTTGATAAATTAATTAAGAGAGTCACTGATTTATCATATGCTTGGTAAATGAAATCTGAGAGAGGGACAAATGGATGGAGAGAGATGACGAAAGTGATTAATTATTTTGATTTTGAATTCCTAAATTAACATTGATCGTGTCACTTTATACAGACTTTAATGTGTCTAAATGATATTATTTTATGTATTAAGTCTTGGTATAATGCAACATTTAATTGTTATATATTTATCAATTAAAGGATTAAAGCTTAAATGGAGTTAAATTGAATAAAATGAGCCTCAGAATGTTCTACTATTGACAAATCTCACTACGTATGTAGGTAATCATTTCAAGTATAAGTCTGGAAAATTTGAGCGCAATCGGAGACCATTTGTAGAAAGCCAAGCGCAGAGGGGGCGCAGACCCAAGCGCCGAGGGGGGGGGGGGCATAAAAAATTATTTCTGTGATTTTTAGGGTTTTAAAGAGCTGCCTATAAATATGAGATCATATCAACGCATATTTGGACAAAAAATTGAAGAGAAAAAGAAGACAAAAGGCCCAGATTCATCACTCGTGATGTAGTCGGCGCGATACCCAACGGCGAAGGGTTGGGGGTTTGGTTCCTCCTACTCTCCATTGTTTTCTCCATCAATCCGACAACTACGGAACATGTTCCTTATAAGTTCAATGTTTCGTACGCGTTGGTTGATGATCATATCGTTATCGTTCAAGGGTTTGTTTGTTAGCTAAGTATTTATGTTTTTCGTTAGTTTATTATTGTAACGAACGATATATTTTATTTAGGTTTCTGTGTGATCAATTTTTAAAGATGTTGTTCCGTTCATTTCTATTTGAGTTAATTACAAAAATAGTCTCTGTGGTATGTCCTAAAAATTGGATTTGGTCCCTGAATTTTCAATTTCGCAGAACGGTCATGATTTTCACTGTTTGATTGCAATTTTGGTCCATCAACCTATTTACTTTTCTCATACGACCAAATTACCCTTATTCTAGTGCAAACCATAGGGACCATTCTGCAATTAATATTTTAACTCTTTTTATTCTTAGTTAAATAATTATTTTTTAGTGTTACTTAACCTTAATAAACTAAAAAAAAGAGAGAAAAGAATTATTTAATTATTTATGTTGGTTCGTAAATGATTTAATTTTTAGTCTTAATTATTTTAAATTAACTATAATCAAATGTAAACCTCTCAAAATTTATTATAAAAAATCATTGGTGTATAGAAACTGTTTTTTAGAGGTTTCATAATAAAATATTATGAAAAATATTGACTCTATAATTATTTATGTTGGTTCATAAATTTGTAATAAAAAATATTTATGTTGGTCAAATATATTTTTCTTCCGTCTTAAATAAAATTTTGCCAAAATTTTATTTTATAGTCCTTTCACTTTTTTTATCAAAACAAAGTGATCATGGTAAAGTGATAAATCAAAATGGTTTAAATTTTAAGGTATTGATTTAATCGGATTAAAATTAAAGTCAATATGAATCTCAAACATGTTATACGACCTAAAATTTTTAATTGTTTTTAGTGTAATTAAAAATTAAAACGATATAAAATTGATACGTTAAATAAATAAATTTGACTTGTTTTAAACCCTTTGGAAGTTTTTTTTAACTCAGTCGAGTTAAATTTAAAATTTTATTTATTTAAGTTCTTCAATTATTTTTCCACGAAGAGAAAACATATAAATTAAAAGGAGTTTTGATTATACACACACATATGATTAAAATGTTTAATCATCTTGACTTCAATAAATAAATTCATCATTGAAATTAATTTTTCCGACATAAAATTATGAATGTTTTTTTTTCTAAAAGATTAATTGAAAACAAATGATTAGGTTTAAGTTTTTCAACAATGACATGATCTCTTGGTTTGATCGGACCTTTTGAGATAAGTTTTTTAATCGGAAGGATGTTGATATTAATCTTGTTATAAAGGTTTAATCGTTAAACTCATATCACCTTGTTAAAATAAGTTTTAATAAAACGTTTTAATTTTTGAATGATTATAATTTTTGAGGGGTTTACAATTTGATGGTTTGAATGATTTAAATAATAAAAATGTTGGTTCATAAATGAATTTTTTGACAACTAAAAGAGTTTAATGTGTTAAGATATTTTAAATATAAATGTTTTTTCTTAATAAATATAATAGTTTAATGTGTCGAAATTATAAATTTGGTTCATAAATAAATAATTATAAACTGAACTATTCAAAAGTTAAATGATTTTAATACTTTTTATTCTTAATTAACTTTAACTAAATTGTTGGTCCATAAATAAATGCTTTATAATTTACTAAAGTTAATTAAGACTAAAAAAAATAAACTATAGTTAATTACATAAATAGTTTTTATGGTTTGACAACATATATATTTTTTATTATAAATGTATGAACCAACATAATTAAATATAGTGTCAAAATATTTTATTTATGAAGGAAAACAATTTCTAAAGTAAATAAATTTTGTATTATAAATTTTGAGAGGTTTATACTTTAAAAAAATTTAATTTAGACTAAAAAATATTTAAATTATTTATGAACCAACATAAATAAAACAAATTTATTCTTTTATATAATTCATTAAAGTTAATTAACACTAAAAAATAAATTATTTAATTAAGAGTAAAAAAGAGTTAAAAACAATTAATTGCATAAATGATCCCTATGGTTTGCATCAAAATAAGGGTAAATTGGTCATATTAGAAAAGTTAATATGTAGAGGGACCAAAATTGCAAATAAACAGTGAAAATAATGACCGTTCCTACAAAATTGAAAGTTCAGGGACCAAATCCAATTTTTAGGACATACCACAGGGACCATTTTTTTTAACTCTTTCTATTTCTATCTTTATCGTAAGACGCATCGTAGCCGTGTTACATGCCGTGCCGAGCTCATAGATTAGGAGTTAAGAGAGACTGTGAACATGACACGATTCGTGCCTAAAATACGGATTGCGATAGATTTGATCGTCATAACTATGTCTATGTGGTTAGGTTACAAAGATAATTAATCGGAATCATAAATAATTAATTTATTAGCAACCCTAGGTCGATTATCCATAATTCCACCCAAACCTTAAATCCAAATTCGTTGGCGTTCTTATTTCAATCTTTAAGTTTTGGTAACAATGCTATAATTAATTTTCCAACGTTCCTCTCAATCACTTCCTTACTTCAATTAGTTTAAAAATTAGTTTTTATCATTAGTCAATAACTATCGTAGAATAATATTGATAACCACATGCTCCCTGAGAAGACGATCCCACTTACCCTAGCTATAAGTTAAGGTGATTGGTGTTTTTATAAATTATTTTTGAACGTTTTACGATGAGCGTTGTCAAATCTCAATTTACCTATTATAAATAACTTCAATATATCTAATTTCTATTTTGAATTATTCCAATATTACCCTTAGTGCACCCTTGTTATTGTGTCTGATGCATAAAAGTTCTCCGAGGCTCCTCAGTTCACAGAAGTTCTCAATTGAACCTACACACACACACTCAATAGATTTAAGAGTACATAACTAAATAACGAAATATAGTATATTCAAAGTGTTGGGAATTCGTATAGTTTTTCGTAAAAACAAAAACATTAATCATATTAACGCACATCGGAAGCTTTTTAAAAATTACGAATTCCGTACACGGATCATCAAGTAAAACATAAGATAAGTAAATATGAAAGGATTAAAATCCGTACCTTTGTATTCTATGACAAGAATACACGAATGAGACGCTCTCGGTATCCACCGGTGATGACACGATCGAGCGGCGCCAGGTATGCAATCAAACACACGAAGAACGGGGAAAAACACACACGTAATGTGTTTGGTACGGCTAGGCTTGGAACCCCACACACACACACACCTTCGAGTGTGTGTGTGCGCCGTCCACATCAAAAACCACAACCCCCCCCCCCCATTAGGTTTGATATATATCTATATATATGTGTGTTGTTAGCCGTATGTATATATATGTATATATATATATATATATATATATATATATATATATATATATATATATATATATATATATATATATATATATATATCTTAATAATTATCTTTATTATTTAAACCTTATATAATTATCTCTATAATTATATATCTATTAAATAATGTTTATCTTTTATATATTATCTAATAATATATAAACGAATAGATAATTATTTATAATTATCTCTATTTCTTTGTTCATAATCATCCATCCAATTATCCAATAATGAGATGATAATACCGATTCAAATAAATACATCTTTTATTTAATATCTAATAATTAATTAAAGACTAGATAATTATTATTTAATTATCATCCAATGACAATTAAATCACTACAATATCTAAAATTGCACTTATAGTCCCCGTACTTTGAGATATAATTAATCACACATTAATTTAATCTCAATGATCATTTCGTGTCATAAATAATATCCAATATCATTTATTCAATAGTTTAATTGCATCTGCTCAGTTGTGCTAATCGGTGTGACCCTCAAGTGTTTTATGAAATCAGCCATGATGCAGTAGTAATGTCATCTTTACACACCATATACTAACATACTCCCACTTGTGTAAGACGACATACTGTCCTGCAGCATGCGCCTAAAGGAGGTCATGGCTAGACACTTTAGGCAACCAAGGTCATAAAACTCTGACTCCCATTCGGGCATTCTTGTTGAAACAGCCTTCCAAAAAGAAACTTAGGTTATATCCCATGCATCGCGATATTTCAATGTGAAAGCTAGGCATGGATTAGATCAACCATAGCAAATACGATTATGTTTCTCGACTCCCTGATCTCATACTAAACTGAAACAGACAGATTAGAACACATCAGTTCTGTCCGAGCATGGCCATGCATTTCTGTCAGTATCGATCGTCGAGGGGCCCAGAAATATCTCTTCTTAGTTAAAAGAAGGTGCAAATCCCATATTGACTATCTAGGCCTCCAGCACGACTCCACTGCAACCAGCCTCGAACCGTTATGATCACCCAGTTACGGATGACGTTAGGTTAGGCCAAATGTACAGCAGCACCCGCACTAAAGTACGTAGACATCTCAGGTACTAAGGATTACCTTTTTGAGACGACTCATGACTATGATCCACAAAGTGGTCTCAATCGGTGGGTCAATCCAATATTTGTTCGCAACAAATACCTGTGAATTTGGTCCAACCTTTGCTATATTCATCACCCATGAATATCAACCAAAAACCACAGTAGCCTTTTAATTCTCGTTGTGGTTCCCACGACAACAAGCAGCTATGGAATAGTTTTAGAATAACTTCAAATTTATTCTTGGATTTCTAAAACATGCAAAATAGAACGACATTAAAGATATCATGTTGATCTCCTTTATCTCAATAAACACAACATGACTTCCATCAATTTAATGCTACTGTTCCTTTATCAAATGTAACGGTAACACGATCTATCGAAAAATTAATTTCAGACATGATCTTAGTGGGAGTGTTCTCTAGTTAACTGACTTAACTTCCATTACCGTTTATCTTTGAAAAATTACACTAGTTCTTTTATAACAACTTCTTGTAATATTATTCAGACTCATTCTGAATCTCCTTACAAATTTATATCCATTATCTTTAGAGGAACTGGTATCACTCATAAAGACACCAGGATTAAAATTTAGGAGCTCTAGCAATTCAGATTAATTGCTACTAGTGATACGTTTAGATGTTTAGTCTTGAATATGACAGTATGCGGTTTATCTATATCTTAACAAGATATCTTTAATAACATTGTGTTCAAAATTTGTGATATGTATCCATAACCACCAGAACCTGGTTATCTACAACATTTCGTTGTGGTATTCCGTCAAGCTTGCCGACGATTGTTTAAACAAGTCAAAAGCTACTACTTGACTAACCATCACACAAGTTGTATACATTTCACATGTAATTTTATAAAATGCGATTACTTCTTGTCTAAACAAATCTGACTTCTCAAGTCTAATTATTTCTGACAAGTGAAGTGAATTAACCTCCATGTAACTCCTTTACATTTAATTCTGCATTTTATTAGTTTCATCTATATAATCACAGGTGACTATCCAACTCATATAATCTCTTGAACTAAACTTTCAAGAATTAACAAGTTCAATGAAACTGCATTTGAACACTTGAACAATTTGCACAACAACATGGTAACCCCTTTTATCTGAATATGACTACTAGCTAGTCTAATCTCCATTGACAAGTTACTATTCAAGTTCCACTTGAATCAATAGTCTATAATCATGGTTTAGTAATCTTAAACAATAGGAATTTCAAGCAACAAATTTTTAACTCCAAAAATTCTTTATTTATCCCAAAAATACTTGCAAGAAATTCAATCAATTGTATACTACACCATGATAAACTATTGATGACATGAAAATAGTGTCCAGCAGAGTATTCTCTAAGATGTCTCTATGCTCCCACTGAATCTGTCATCTCTTTTCACTTCATTTTAGTCATTGCAGACATTATGCAAGAAACTTTGTTCAATTGGGTATCACATATCCAAGAACAATAGAAGTGACTGATTCAGATACACGAAGTCTCAATGCGGTCAACCTTGACCGTTTCCAAGTACTTGAGACAATCCCTTTCCCAGTGCCCAGTTTCCTAGCACTCAAAGAATTTGTCAGCCTTGGATTTGACTTCTCTGGTTCTAGGTTTTAACTACTTGTTAGCTTTTAACCTCCGGCTTGGAAACTTACTTTCCATTCTGTCTCTTTCCCTATATTCTCTCCTCAATCACTCCCTCAGCAGTCTATAGCATCCAATGCAGCCCACTGATCATCTTCTCCGTGCATATTGTAACAAATTACAAATTGCTAAAATTCCTTCAATAAGGAATTGAGAATTAGATTCGTGGTCATGTCCTGTGTCACGGGTAACCCAAGTCTGCTAAGATGATCCAGATAACATTTCATCTTCAGCGCATGGGATCTAACAGTTGTTCCTTCTGCAATTCTGCAGGAGCTCAGAGCCCTTGTCGTATATCTTTCTCAGTCCGAGCCTGAGTCTGGAACATATCCTTTAGCTGGCGATACATCTGTCAAGCTGAGACGTCCATAAGGCTAGTCTACAGCTCAGATGTCATGGTCGCTAGCATTAGACAGACAACATTGACCGAATCCTCAGAGTGCTTCTTGTGGAGATTTCTCTCCTCAACTGTAACAGTCTCTGCAGGAGCAGGTTCTGGTGCCCTTTCCAGAATATACGACTTTCACCCTGTACTCAGATTATTTGTCAGATTTTACTCCCAGTTCAGGAAGTTGCCTCTTTTGAGTTCTCCATATCCCGAATGGACCTCAAAGTAGCAACATGTGCTTTTGGGGAGGATTTTCAAGTGGGAAAGGATATTGACGTTATCATTGTTGTTGTTACTGTTATTGTCATTGTTAATATTAAACCGCTTCTACCTCTGTCTTTTTCAACCATCTTAAACAATTTTTCAAAAATCAGTATTTGATTAATCATTAATAAATCAACAACCCAAATTTTAGAAAATGATTTATTAATCCTAAGAACCATTTTACTTATTCATGCACCCAACGGAGGCTGAACCTACATGAATAAGCTACTCAGGCAGGCAACTTATTACCAATTACAACCCCTTTGCAACTCTTAGATCTTATGAGATTTTCAATTTCTTAAATTGATCATGTTTAATCTCATCCACACCTTGGGCAACAGTCTTACTGAGGAACCACCACTGACACACACCATATAACAACTGCAAGTCACTGGCCCAAGTCTCACTTAGGATCCGCAGTGCTTACCTCACAGCTCTCCGAGTTTGCGGCGTAAGCATCCAACGAAGGCTGAACCTACTTACGACGACCGGTCACCGTGAGTGCCACTATATGGACGGTGTGTTGTGTCAGATTTTTAATTTGGGTTTATAACCAGTCTCTTACCAAGAACTAGTGGCCAGTCAGGTTAGTCAGCGGGCAGGATCCTTTCGGTTCTAAACCTTTTGGAAATTCCACATGTGGCACCCTTGCCACAACAACCACCAAACACAATACACCCAGGATTAATCACCAACATACATTAACATAATGATCTGATAACCTAAATTAAGTGCGGAAGCATTTAAAACATAAATACGTAGTGCAATAAGTGTTAAACACCCTACGGTGCTATCAGGTACCAAGTCTAGGTCTACACACCCATACATTTATTACAATCATCCAAAATATATTACAACATTTGTCCCACAATATAATTACCGATTAAATAGCAGATATTTTCCAAATCTTCCAAATCGACCTAACTAGAAGGTCCAGCCGTAGATTTTCCTTTGCCTGTAAAAAAAATACAACAACTAAAACGTAAGCGGATGCTTAGTGAATACAAAGATTGCGCATATTATAAATATTTATGAAGCCCAAGAGTAACCCCGACGACAAACGTCGTATACTCTCTTCGTACACCTAGTACGGACCAGAGCCGCAGCCCCTTCGAGCCCAAGGCTCGGCATTTACACATACCATCTGAGACAAACGAACGATCGGGGATGACATACTGCCTACCGGACCTGGAGGGATCAGCTCCAGCGTCATATAGCGCAGTAACATCAGAGTAATCGATGCGACCCACCGGTCCATCACTAGATGCACAACAATCGAACGGACATGCAACAAGTAAGAATGTGCATCTAAATCTACGCAAGTTAGTAGAAATCCAACCAAACAAGTGAAACAACAGGTCTCAGCAGGCAAAGCTTAACATAAATCAGATATAATCATGCGAAATCTACTGTACTCACAGTGGGTGCGTAATTATCTTTTAACCGATATTATTTCTCTTCGGGCTTTCAACCGGATCCACTAAGTACCCCACTGTGGGTTAAACAACACCACAAGGGACCTGTTATATCAATTACAACAAATTCCTCATATCATTATCCATTTAATTCATAAAAATCAAGTCTCGTATGTTTTGCAACGTTTTCCCCCATTTCGGGTCTACATTCAAATTTAACCCATAACTAAGTTTGAAACCCATTTCAAGTTCACAACTTGTCCTTTGAATAATTCTTGCCATTTTATGTGTTGTTTATAAGTTCCATTCAATTTATACAAGTTTAGAGAGTACATTTCTCAATTTTAGGCATTAAACTCGAATTTTACACATCAGATTCGAACCCTTAGGACAGATTCGAACCCCCCCCCCCCATCAGATTCGAATTCATCTTCGAATCTGATGTCAGATTCGAGTTCATCTTCGAATCTGATGTCAGATTCGAGGCCTCCCTTAGAATCTAACAGTACAACTTCGAATCTAGCACCAAACTCGAGTTTGTTCTTATATTTCGACTCTGTTCTTGACATATTCGAGTCTGTTCATCATTTCAACTTAAATCCTTCATTTCTAAGGCCTAAAATCAGTGTTATATCAAGTATGATGCATATATTCGATTCTACTATGCATATAGTATCATAATCCAGCAACATTTCAAGCAAAACAAGCTTAAATTTGCATAAAATGACAGATTCGAAAATTGTGTTCTTCAAAACCGAAACCAAAATCTTAAAAAGGTCGATTCTTACCTCAATTCGTATGAAATCTGAAATCCGTTTGTAGATTGCTGTTCTACTCCTCGATATCTTTCCGATGACGTATAATTCCCGAAAATCCGACGGTCGGTTTGTGATTTATCTTAGAGAGATGTAGAGAGAGAATTCTAGAGAGAGAGTCTAGAGAGAGAGAGAGATGGTGAAAATGAAGCCCCTTTTTCTCTTTTATTCCAATTTTCACCATTTTGCACATTTCTCCCCTCGACTTAACCGGTTCCATAAAATACTGATTTAATCTTAGAATTATCATAATTAACTTTTAATATTCATAATACTCCATAAAATGATTCCGTGTTCAAATTTCTCTTAAAATAGCAACAAACTTCTAAATAACCCAAATACATAATAATTGCTTAAATTTTAACTTTAAATATAAATTTTCCACTTAATTAGTCAAAATACATCAAATTGAATCCGTGGATGTTACAGCATGGGCTCCACCACGCTCAACTTCGTCCTCGAAGTTACTCGGACTCAAACAGTTTCGGATATTTTCTTAACATTTCTGACTTAGTTTCCCACGTATGATTTGCTCCTTTATGATGCTTCCAACGTACAAGCACCATTTCTATCTCCTTACTTCTCAATTTCTTCATCTTAGTGTCCAGTACACACTCCGGCTCTTCAACATACCGGAGCCTTTCATCAACTTGTAGTTCAGTATGGTCGGCCCAATCCTCGTTTCCAGTGTTAAACGATTTTCGAAGATTCCCAACGTGAAATACTGGATGTACGCCCGACATCCCTTCAGGCAATTCTAATCGATATGACTGATTTCCAACTTTTTCAACAATCTTAAAGGGTCCGACAAATCTCGGAGCCAATTTGCCCCTCTTAACAAAACGAGTAACACCCCTCATGGGTGATACTTTCAAATAGACCCAGTCATTCACTTCAAAATTGATCGGCTTGTGCCTCCGATCATAGTAGCTTTTCTGACGATCCTGGGCCGCTTTCATGTTCTGCCTAATCAACTGTATCTTCTCGTTTGTTTCCTGAAGTAAGGCCGGCCCAGCGATTGGTGTTTCACCCGTTTCTCTCCAACATGTAGGAGTCCTACATTTCCTTCCATACAAAGCCTCGAACGGAGCTTTCTTGATTGTAGCGTGGTAACTGTTGTTATACGAAAACTCTATGAGTGGCAGATGATCGTCCCAATTGCCACCGAGATCTAACACACACGATCTCATCATATCTTCAAGCGTTAAGATGGTCCGCTCACTCTGGCCATCAGTTTGCGGGCGGTAAGCTGTACTCATTGCTATTCTTGTCCCTAACCCTTCTTGCAAAGCCGACCAAAAATTTGAAGTAAACCGGCTGTCCCGGTCCGATACAATAGACTTAGGCACTCCATGCCTAGATACAATCTCGTTCATATAAATTTGAGCTAATTTTTCCAGCGAATAACTTTCACGAATCGGTATGAAGTGAGCCGACTTTGTTAACCGATCCACGATTACCCAAACTGCATCATGCTGTCGCTTAGTCTTTGGCAGCTTTGTAACAAAATCCATTGTAATGTGCTCCCACTTCCATTCCGGAATAGGAAGCGGCTGCATACTGCCGTACGGTTGTTGATGTTCGGCCTTTACAAACCGGCAAGTCCTACATCGTTCAACATACTGGCCGATATCCTTCTTCAATCCCGGCCACCAAAAGTCTGCCTTTAAGTCGTTGTACATCTTTGTGCTCCCGGGATGTACAGAAAACTTAGATTGATGTGCCTCCTCAACGATCACATTTCTCATACCACCATATTTCGGCACCCAAATTCTTCCGTATACACCTTTTAATCCAGACTCGCTAGTTTCCATATTCTTTATCTGTACTCTAATATCCTCAGCACCGACATTTTCTTCTTTCAAAGCTTCTAGTTGGGCAGCTTTGACATCGTTAATGATCGTGGAACTTAGTATAGTGGACGTCATCATATAACAGAAATCCTTAGCATAAGCTTTCCGGCTCAAGGCATCGGCTACTACATTAGCCTTCCCGGGATGAAAAAGTATCTCACAATCGTAGTCTTTAATAAGCTCCATAGACCTACGCTGTCTCATATTAAGTTCCTTCTGGCTAAAAATGTACTTTAAGCTCTTATGGTCCGTGTAAAGTTGACACTTAGTACCGTACAGGTAATGTCTCCATAATTTCAATGCAAACGTTACTGCAGTCAACTCGAGATCATGAGTCGAATAATTCTTCTCATGCTGCTTCAATTGTCTTGTAGCATACGCTATAACCTTTCCACGCTGCATCAATACAGCACCTAATCCCAACCTTGAAGCATCGGTATACACCACGAAGTCATCATTACCTTCCGGTAAAGCAAGTATCGGTGCTTCACTCAAAGTCTTCTTTAAAACATCAAACGCCTCTTGCTGCACAGTCTCCCAAACAAAAGGCGCATTCTTCTTCGTTAAAGCAGTCAAAGGAACTGCAACCTTAGAAAAATCTTTAATAAATCTCCGATAGTATCCTGCCAACCCCAGGAAACTTCTAACCTCAGTAGCTGAACACGGCGGCTCCCAGTTCTTTATTGCTTCAACCTTAGCCGGATCTACCGAAATCCCGGCTCCAGAAATTACATGCCCTAAAAACTGTATCTGTTGTAGCCAAAACTCGCACTTTGAGAACTTGGCGTACAACCTTTCTTTTCTTAACATCTCCAACAGTTCTCTCAGATGTTCAGCATGTTCTGCTTTAGACTTAGAATATACCAGTATATCATCAATAAACACTATCACCGACTTATCCAACATCGGTCTACAAACCCTATTCATCAAGTCCATAAAGACAGCCGGGGCATTGGTTAAACCAAAAGGCATAACCAAGAACTCGTAATGCCCATAACGTGTCCTAAATGCTGTCTTAGGCACATCCTCTTCTCGAACTTTCAGTTGATGGTACCCCGATCTCAGATCAATCTTAGAAAATACACTAGCGCCATGTAACTGATCAAACAAGTCGTCTATCCTTGGCAGAGGATACTTGTTCTTAATCGTCAATTTATTCAGCTCCCGGTAATCTATGCACATCCTCATCGTGCCATCTTTCTTCTTTACAAACAGTACCGGAGCTCCCCACGGCGATGAACTCGGCCGAATGAAGCCCTTATCCAACAATTCTTGCAGCTGTGTCATCATTTCCTTCATCTCGGTTGGGGCAAGACGATAAGGAGAACGAGCTACCGGTGCAGCTCCGGGGATCAGATCAATTCGAAACTCAACTTGTCTCTCAGGCGGCACGCCAGACAAGTCTTCCGGAAACACATCCGGGAATTGTGAAACAACCGGCACATCGGCCAAAGTTCTCTTCTCTGCCTTAGCATCAATCGCATATGCTAAGTATGCATCACATCCCTTTGCAACAAGCTTTCGAGCTTTTGCAATAGTCAGCAAACACAGATCCCCGCTTCTCCTATCCCCATATATACATATCTCACGCCCCTCCGGAGTAGTTATCTTAATCATTCGGCTCTTACACACTATCTGGGCTTCATTCTCGATCAACCAGTCCATCCCGACTATGACATCAAACTCACTGAATTCTATCGGTATCAAGTCCAAATTGAAGACTACATCTTCAATTACTAATGTGCAGTTACGGTAGACATGATCTACTTTTACTAAGGTGTTACTAGCAGTTTCAATATCTAGTACAGCAGATAACTTTGATAGAGGCATAGACAATTGTTGAGCAAACATAATAGACACAAACGATCTATTGGCACCCGAGTCAAATAACACTCTTGCAGGTAAAGAGTTAACTATAAACGTACCCGTGACGACCTCCGGATTTTCCCTAGCCTCCTCTGCAGTTATCTGGAAAGCACGAGCCGGTGCCCTTTGAGACTGACCCCGACCTCGGTTAACTGATCCACCGCTTGAACCTCCCGAAGACCGTGTTGTAGATGGAGCAGCAGCAGCTGGATCGTACTTTCTACAATTCCTACTGTAGTGTCCCAATACACCACACTTATGGCACGCATCTCCCTTCCTGGGGCAATCACTCTGATAATGGCCCAACTCACCACAACAAAAACAAGCACGTCCATTGGTGCATTTGCCGAAGTGTTCCAAGTGACACCTATTACAATATCTCGGCTCGGTGTTGATGGAGTAAGCACGAGCACGACCACGATCGGAAAAGCCAGATGGTCGACGATACGACTGCTGAGGTGAGTACTGTGAAGACCGGGAAGAACCAGAATATCCTCCCTCGCGCTGGCGCTTCGGCGGCGACGGCTGTGTTGGGTTGGTGGAAGCAGCAGCAGACCCAGTAGTATAGCCCGACATGATTAGAATCTGCTCTACATTTCTGGCAGCCTCAAGTAAGCCAGCAAATGTAGGGTAGCGGACGTTGCTCATAACCCTCCTTATTTCAATGTCAAGACCAGCCTCGAACCTGGTCACTTTCCTCTCTTCAGTGTCCACCTGATGAGGTGCGAACAGACTTAACCTCGTGAACTCTACAGCATATTGGGACACCGTCTTAGTCCCCTGTACCAGTGAATTTGGTCCAACCTTTGCTATATTCATCACCTATGATTATCAACCAAAAACCACAGTAGCCTTTTATATCTCGTTGTGGTTCCCACGACAACAAGCAGCTATGGAATAGTTTTAGAATAACTTCAAATTTATTCTTGGATTTCTAAAACATGCAAAATAGAACGACATTAAAGATATCATGTTGATCTCCTTTATCTCAATAAACACAACATGACTTCCATCAATTTAATGCTACTGTTCCTTTATCAAATGTAACGGTAACACGATCTATCGAAAAATTAATTTCAGACATGATCTTAGTGGGAGTGTTCTCTAGTTAACTGACTTAACTTCCATTACCGTTTATCTTTGAAAAATTACACTAGTTCTTTTATAACAACTTCTTGTAATATTATTCAGACTCATTCTGAATCTCCTTACAAATTTATATCCATTATCTTTAGAGGAACTGGTATCACTCATAAAGACACCAGGATTAAAATTTAGGAGCTCTAGCAATTCAGATTAATTGCTACTAGTGATACGTTTAGATGTTTAGTCTTGAATATGACAGTATGCGGTTTATCTATATCTTAACAAGATATCTTTAATAACATTGTGTTCAAAATTTGTGATATGTATCCATAACCACCAGAACCTGGTTATCTACAACATTTCGTTGTGGTATTCCGTCAAGCTTGCCGACGATTGTTTAAACAAGTCAAAAGCTACTACTTGACTAACCATCACACAAGTTGTATACATTTCACATGTAATTTTATAAAATGCGATTACTTCTTGTCTAAACAAATCTGACTTCTCAAGTCTAATTATTTCTGACAAGTGAAGTGAATTAACCTCCATGTAACTCCTTTACATTTAATTCTGCATTTTATTAGTTTCATCTATATAATCACAGGTGACTATCCAACTCATATAATCTCTTGAACTAAACTTTCAAGAATTAACAAGTTCAATGAAACTGCATTTGAACACTTGAACAATTTGCACAACAACATGGTAACCCCTTTTATCTGAATATGACTACTAGCTAGTCTAATCTCCATTGACAAGTTACTATTCAAGTTCCACTTGAATCAATAGTCTATAATCATGGTTTAGTAATCTTAAACAATAGGAATTTCAAGCAACAAATTTTTAACTCCAAAAATTCTTTATTTATCCCAAAAATACTTGCAAGAAATTCAATCATTGTATACTACACCATGATAAACTATTGATGACATGAAAATAGTGTCCAGCAGAGTATTCTCTAAGATGTCTCTATGCTCCCACTGAATCTGTCATCTCTTTTCACTTCATTTTAGTCATTGCAGACATTATGCAAGAAACTTTGTTCAATTGGGTATCACATATCCAAGAACAATAGAAGTGACTGATTCAGATACACGAAGTCTCAATGCGGTCAACCTTGACCGTTTCCAAGTACTTGAGACAATCCCTTTCCCAGTGCCCAGTTTCCTAGCACTCAAAGAATTTGTCAGCCTTGGATTTGACTTCTCTGGTTCTAGGTTTTAACTACTTGTTAGCTTTTAACCTCCGGCTTGGAAACTTACTTTCCATTCTGTCTCTTTCCCTATATTCTCTCCTCAATCACTCCCTCAGCAGTCTATAGCATCCAATGCAGCCCACTGATCATCTTCTCCGTGCATATTGTAACAAATTACAAATTGCTAAAATTCCTTCAATAAGGAATTGAGAATTAGATTCGTGGTCATGTCCTGTGTCACGGGTAACCCAAGTCTGCTAAGATGATCCAGATAACATTTCATCTTCAGCGCATGGGATCTAACAGTTGTTCCTTCTGCAATTCTGCAGGAGCTCAGAGCCCTTGTCGTATATCTTTCTCAGTCCGAGCCTGAGTCTGGAACATATCCTTTAGCTGGCGATACATCTGTCAAGCTGAGACGTCCATAAGGCTAGTCTACAGCTCAGATGTCATGGTCGCTAGCATTAGACAGACAACATTGACCGAATCCTCAGAGTGCTTCTTGTGGAGATTTCTCTCCTCAACTGTAACAGTCTCTGCAGGAGCAGGTTCTGGTGCCCTTTCCAGAATATACGACTTTCACCCTGTACTCAGATTATTTGTCAGATTTTACTCCCAGTTCAGGAAGTTGCCTCTTTTGAGTTCTCCATATCCCGAATGGACCTCAAAGTAGCAACATGTGCTTTTGGGGAGGATTTTCAAGTGGGAAAGGATATTGACGTTATCATTGTTGTTGTTACTGTTATTGTCATTGTTAATATTAAACCGCTTCTACCTCTGTCTTTTTCAACCATCTTAAACAATTTTTCAAAAATCAGTATTTGATTAATCATTAATAAATCAATAACCCAAATTTTAGAAAATGATTTATTAATCCTAAGAACCATTTTACTTATTCATGCACCCAACGGAGGCTGAACCTACATGAATAAGCTACTCAGGCAGGCAACTTATTACCAATTACAACCCCTTTGCAACTCTTAGATCTTATGAGATTTTCAATTTCTTAAATTGATCATGTTTAATCTCATCCACACCTTGGGCAACAGTCTTACTGAGGAACCACCACTGACACACACCATATAACAACTGCAAGTCACTGGCCCAAGTCTCACTTAGGATCCGCAGTGCTTACCTCACAGCTCTCCGAGTTTGCGGCGTAAGCATCCAACGAAGGCTGAACCTACTTACGACGACCGGTCACCGTGAGTGCCACTATATGGACGGTGTGTTGTGTCAGATTTTTAATTTGGGTTTATAACCAGTCTCTTACCAAGAACTAGTGGCCAGTCAGGTTAGTCAGCGGGCAGGATCCTTTCGGTTCTAAACCTTTTGGAAATTCCACATGTGGCACCCTTGCCACAACAACCACCAAACACAATACACCCAGGATTAATCACCAACATACAATAACATAATGATCTGATAACCTAAATTAAGTGCGGAAGCATTTAAAACATAAATACGTAGTGCAATAAGTGTTAAACACCCTACGGTGCTATCAGGTACCAAGTCTAGGTCTACACACCCATACATTTATTACAATCATCCAAAATATATTACAACATTTGTCCCACAATATAATTACCGATTAAATAGCAGATATTTTCCAAATCTTCCAAATCGACCTAACTAGAAGGTCCAGCCGTAGATTTTCCTTTGCCTGTAAAAAAAAATACAACAACTAAAACGTAAGCGGATGCTTAGTGAATACAAAGATTGCGCATATTATAAATATTTATAAAGCCCAAGAGTAACCCCGACGACAAACGTCGTATACTCTCTTCGTACACCTAGTACGGACCAGAGCCGCAGCCCCTTCGAGCCCAAGGCTCGGCATTTACACATACCCTCTGAGACAAACGAACGATCGGGGATGACATACTGCCTACCGGACCTGGAGGGATCAGCTCCAGCGTCATATAGCGCAGTAACATCAGAGTAATCGATGCGACCCACCGGTCCATCACTAGATGCACAACAATCGAACGGACATGCAACAAGTAAGAATGTGCATCTAAATCTACGCAAGTTAGTAGAAATCCAACCAAACAAGTGAAACAACAGGTCTCAGCAGGCAAAGCTTAACATAAATCAGATATAATCATGCGAAATCTACTGTACTCACAGTGGGTGCGTATTATCTTTAAACCGATATTATTTCTCTTCGGGCTTTCAACCGGATTCCACCAAGTACCCCACTGTGGGTTAAACAACACCACAAGGGACCTGTTATATCAATTACAACAAATTCCTCATATCATTATCCATTTAATTCATAAAAATCAAGTCTCGTATGTTTTGCAACGTTTTCCCCCATTTCGGGTCTACATTCAAATTTAACCCATAACTAAGTTTGAAACCCATTTCAAGTTCACAACTTGTCCTTTGAATAATTCTTGCCATTTTATGTGTTGTTTATAAGTTCCATTCAATTTATACAAGTTTAGAGAGTACATTTCTCAATTTTAGGCATTAAACTCGAATTTTACACATCAGATTCGAACCCTTAGGACAGATTCGAACCCCCCCCCCCCATCAGATTCGAATTCATCTTCGAATCTGATGTCAGATTCGAGTTCATCTTCGAATCTGATGTCAGATTCGAGGCCTCCCTTAGAATCTAACAGTACAACTTCGAATCTAGCACCAAACTCGAGTTTGTTCTTATATTTCGACTCTGTTCTTGACATATTCGAGTCTGTTCATCATTTCAACTTAAATCCTTCATTTCTAAGGCCTAAAATCAGTGTTATATCAAGTATGATGCATATATTCGATTCTACTATGCATATAGTATCATAATCCAGCAACATTTCAAGCAAAACAAGCTTAAATTTGCATAAAATGACAGATTCGAAAATTGTGTTCTTCAAAACCGAAACCAAAATCTTAAAAAGGTCGATTCTTACCTCAATTCGTATGAAATCTGAAATCCGTTTGTAGATTGCTGTTCTACTCCTCGATATCTTTCCGATGACGTATAATTCCCGAAAATCCGACGGTCGGTTTGTGATTTATCTTAGAGAGATGTAGAGAGAGAATTCTAGAGAGAGAGTCTAGAGAGAGAGAGAGATGGTGAAAATGAAGCCCCTTTTTCTCTTTTATTCCAATTTTCACCATTTTGCACATTTCTCCCCTCGACTTAACCGGTTCCATAAAATACTGATTTAATCTTAGAATTATCATAATTAACTTTTAATATTCATAATACTCCATAAAATGATTCCGTGTTCAAATTTCTCTTAAAATAGCAACAAACTTCTAAATAACCCAAATACATAATAATTGCTTAAATTTTAACTTTAAATATAAATTTTCCACTTAATTAGTCAAAATACATCAAATTGAATCCGTGGATGTTACACCACAGCCCGAGAAAGACTGTCCTACACACCACCTATTCTGGTAAACAATTCAGTTAATGTACCAGTTTTAAGAATTTCAACTCTTTGATCATATGACATTTTAAAAATAAATCTCCTTTATTTGAAAAACTAATTTCATAAAAATGTCATATCTAACATCTGACATAATAATTAAAGTTTCCAATTTAAACTTCCTTTTAAATACTTTATTTTTTCATCAAAAATGATTGTAGTTTTGATTTCTTTCATTTATCTACTTTGTCACCACAACCACGCAGATAAAATAATGCATAAAGAAATAAAACATACAACCACATGGTGACATAGCCTTGCCGAAACTAAATTGGTTTCCGAGAGCCATACGGACAAACCAATTAGGTCAAGACCTAAGGGACAAAATCAACACACAAGGCAAGAAGGATGAACTCTTTCAGCTCCCACTAGCCTCAGCATTCGATGATGTCTCCGAGCGTCCTTGATGGATGACCTCCTTCTTGATGGACATCTTCGCCAAGATTTATTTTACATAATTTTAATCTAAATACATTTGCCTATATTCTAACCTATTACAGATTACATCATAAAACCCGGAATTCCAATGGCATGCAGGCCTTCCCAAAAATATAACCAATAATAAAATAGCAAATATTGAGATTAAACAAACAACCATCACAAACAATGGGTCTCAAGGCTCGGCTATGTCACAAACATAAATAAAGCAGAAAAACTTGTAAATAATCCAGAATTCATTTTCATCTTGACATGAAAATAATTCCAAAACCAATTAATCAACCATTAATTGAAGTAAATATGTCCAATATCATTCTTAAATTATACACGTTTCGTAAACTCGAAATTCAGGAACACTTTCCAAAAATAAAAACTTTTTCTCGAAAATTTAAATTCAATTCCATCTTTGCATTATCTTTGGATTCATAACTATACTTTCTTAAAATATTCAACTAACAATTCAAACACCTTTGAAATTTAAACTTACTATTTTAAGAAACTTTTTATTAAACAACCTTTAATAAATATAGTTATTATTTTCAAATAATATTGATAAATAATTTAAACTTCCTTTAAATAATTATCAATTAGCTATTATTTAATTGAAACGCTTTTCAAAAAAAATAAACTTTACTTAAAATGTCAATTTTCTAAATAAATAAAGAAAATTGACCATCTTTAAATAACACCAAAAACTTTTCTTTATGGTTTTAAACGAATTCTACCAAAAACGTTAATGTCGAGATCAAATCTCAAAAACATTAAACCATGACCGAGCATGAAAATCAAAGTCACGATTTCATCAATTTGAAAATAAATCCTTAAATTAAACTCTCTTTAATTTAATAATGCATTTATGGAACTAAATCAAAAAGGCATAAATTAAATCTAGTTTATAAATTAAAATTACCATTAATTTTAATTTCAACATTAAAACTTAATTTTTAATTAAAACCGATTTAATTTAAACGAAGAATTACCGGAAAACGGAAACGAACCAACTTAGTTAACCGACTCATACTCGGGTTCAATAAACCATATGAACCGAAAATAAGTAGGGTATCAAACCATTTGACGGCTGAAATTAATAGAAGCCATTAATCAACTCACCTTGATTATTTCGATTTCCATATTCCAATTAATCGTTTGACTATCAAATCAAATAATATTTAAACCGATTTGTGAATTTTATAAAACTAATAAAGTCTCCCACTTTATATTTATAAAACCAAAACATATATTTTGTCACAAATTTTAAATATTAATAACCAAACAATTTTGATTATTAATTCAATTTTAACGCATTTAATTTAATCGTTCGAGTTTAACCGTGAATTAAAAGACATGACGGAAACAAATAATCCATCACCTCGGTTACCACATCACAACCGAGAGGTCGTGGGTCTCAACCCATGGCCGAAATCTCTAGATTTGATTTCGTGAACCGAAACGTTTAATTTTTGACTTTAATCAATTAAACACTTTTAAACAATCAAACATCAATTAAATAAAACGAACTAAGGCTTCAAAATCCCGAGTTCCGAGGAACTCAAAGGTTGGCCGAGAATCACCAAAAGGTTTCCAAAACCTTTGGTCAATTTTCTCCAAGCCTAATCAAAACCTTAAACGTTTTAATTATTGATTTCGATCGTTTAAACACTTTTAATTATTAAAAATCGAAACTTTAATAACATTGGACATAAATACATGAATAATACTATCATTATGTTACTTGACCTGGCTCTGATACCACTGTTGGGAATTCGTATGGTTTTTCATAAAAACAAAAACATTAATCATATTAACGCACAGCGGAAGCTTTTTAAAAATTACGAATTCCGTACACGGATCATCAAGTAAAACATAAGATAAGTAAATATGAAAGCATTAAAATCCGAACCTTTGTATTCTATGACAAGAATACACGAATGAGACGCTCTCAGTACCCACCGGCGATGACACGATCGAGCGGCGCCAGGTATGCAATCAAACACACGAATAACGGGGAAAAACACACACGTAATGTGTTTGGTACGGCTAGGTTTGGAACCCCACACACACACACCTTCGAGTGTGTGTATGCGCCGTCCACATCAAAAACCACACCCCCCATTAGGTTTGATATATATCTATATATATATATGTGTTGTTAGCCGTGTATATATATATATATATATATATATATATATATATATATATATATATATATATATATATATATATATATATATATATCTTAATAATTATCTTTATCATTTAAACCTTATATAATTATCTCTGTAATTATATATCTATTAAATAATGTTTATCTTTTATATATTATCTAATAATATATAAACGAATAGATAATTATTTATAATTATCTCTATTTATTTGTTCATAATTATCCATCCAATTATCCAATAATGAGATGATAATACCGATTCAAATAAATACATCTTTTATTTAATATCTAATAATAAATAAATGACTAGATAATTATTATTTAATTATCATCCAATGACAATAAAATCACTACAATATCTAATATTGCACTTATAGTCCCCGTACTTTGAGATATAATTAATCACACATTAATTTAATCTCAATGATCATTTCGTGTCATAAATAATATCCAATATCATTTATTCAATAGTTTAATTGCATTTGCTCAGTTGTGCTCATCGGTGTGACCCTCAAGTGTTTTATGAAATCAGCCATGATACAGTAGTAATGTCATCTTTACACACCATATACTAACACAAAGTAAAAAACTTTTCTTCCAAACAAAGTGTATATGCTAAACTATGATTTGTGGACACCCAACCACTACAAGAAATCTCACTAGTAATGGCGACACTTTAGCATCGACAAAAGCCATTAGTGACAATACCTAGCTAAACACGCTTAGTGTCACTGCTATTGCCTTTAACTACGATCTTTTAAGGTATTAGTGATGACTTTTGTCACTGCTATTACGTGTGTTCCTTGTAATGAATAAGATTATTGGGCAGGATCTAAGCTTTGTCTATATACTCTCCAACAAAGTATAGTATTACATGTTGGTCTTTTGAAACTAAAAAGGTTATGTGTTTGTTCACTTTTCCCGTTGATGGTGATCCGGTTCCTGAAGACAAAATGAACTTGTTAGTGATCTCGCAGGGAGGTGGTCCCTGAGAAACCACTCCGATGCTTAAGTAAGAATGAGTGTTGTGATATGATAACAAAGAGCCAGGGAGAAATTGGATTGAGTTGTGTCGGTATCACCTGATTGAAGTAAGCATTTTAACGACTCTTTGTCTGCTTATTGTGGTAAGGCTTCTCCTGCCTTTCTAGTGGTCTTCTTCGTGTTCTGGAAAACCCCTAAATGCAGCTTTTCCTTGGTTTCCCCTTTTTGTCATATTAGATGACTTCCTCTTTGGTATAAAGGTTTTTCCTGCGGACATCCTCTGCGCACGCAGGCTTCCATAGAGAATTATTTATGTAATGTATTTGTAGCCCCATTAATTCTCTTTGTCCTTTTCCCTTATTTGGTAATGGCCAGATGTTTTGTAATTCCCAGATAATGGTTACAACATCAAGTATCCCAGTCTGTTGGTGAGTCATAGCCTGCCGATGCTCATCATCGGACTCTAATATTCTAAAAATAATAGGCCGATGCTCTGGAGCATCTATCGCCCACTTGCGCGACACTCAAAATGTTACAATGAATGTTGGTAAGGATTTTTAATGAGTTCCTGACACGGCGGCTTAAATTGATTTGAAAAGAAAATCCCTGGTATCATGAGTCTTTTCACTCATCATTCCATTTAATCCTGACCCTTCACGTGCCTCTTTTTCGTGCTTATTTTCTTCTTTTCAAAACCTTCGTTTATTTTCAACCCCCCCCCGGGTATTCCTTTTAGCGATTTTCTTCATTCTTCTAGGGTTTCTTATTCCATGGCTTCAGGTTAGTGTCTCCTTCGTTCTTTTTGATCATCTGATCTTTTATTGCTTTGCATTATGTCGAAATCCAACGTTCACCTAAAGTCTAGTATTCTCTCTGAGTCCTCACTAAAAAAGCTTCGTGAGGGGATGCGTATCCCTGAGTCGATTCCAATGTCTGTTCCTGAATTATCTCAGAGAGCTCATTTTCCTCCAGAAGGGAAAATTTCTTTTTATATAGATTATTTTTACTTGATCAACCTTCGCTTTCCTTTTTCTCCTTTCTACCTTTTTGTTTTGAATTTCTACAAACTTCATGCTGCTTAGTTAACCCCTATGGTAATCTCGAAAATTATGTTATTTGAAATGGTATGTCGTGCATATAATCATGAGCCTAGTGTACCATTATTTCGCTCCTTCTTCCATGTGACCACCGCAGGGAACTGGTTTACTATTGAGAAAAGTCCTAACCCTTGTCCTGAAATCCTCATCGATAAAAAAAGTGGTATAAAGAAATGGAAAAACAAGTTTTTGTGGTTTGATCAGTCAGTGATTCCTGCATGTATGCCAGAGTTATTGATTTGGAAAGAGAAATTAGATTCTTCTCTTAACCAACTTCCTCCCGCTGGTTCTTATGATAATGACTTTCTCAATATCCTTGCTTCCAAACAATATCCCCTTCTTTCTTACTCTGAGGGTGTTCTTGTTCTTGTTGGGATATCCAAGATATGGGATTATCCTCAACACATCCCTGTTTTATATTATGGTGAAAAGGGTATGACTTTTTTATATGAGAAAGTACTTTTTCTTTTATTTTGGGATTTGATTATTCATCATGGTTTTGTTGAACGTTCTGTTTCTGCAGGAGTTAGTTTGCTGGAACTATTGTCTAGGGACATTTCTATTGCGAAATATGTTGTGCCACCTCCCTCAACCCATGGTGAATTTGCTGATGAGGTGTATGTTCCTAAGTGGAAAATTAAAATGAGTGATAAGCTAGTTACCCCTAATTCTTGTCGTGAATATGGTAATCATGCCCTCACTCCTGCTCGTGCTGCTGGTATTCGTAAGCTTTCGAATGTTGCTTTTTGTGAGGGTATGGAGCAAACTGGAATAGATAGCTTGTCTTTTTCTTCAGATGCATGTCGTCGCATTCTCTGTTTAGAAAGGGATTTTAGGAAAGCTGTTTCTGCTGGGAAAGCTTGGGAGAAGAAGGCTGGTAAACTTGAAGAGGCATTAAAGGGTAAGGAGACAACCCTTGTTGAGGTTAATGCCGACTTATCCGAGGAGCGAAAGATATCTAGTCGCTACTAAGAAGAGCTGGAGCAACTAAAAAGGGTAATGGGCATGATGAGTAATAAGTTAAAAGGACGAGATTATGAGATTTCCACGCTGAAAGATTGTGTTTTAACTTTGCACGGAAAAGATAAAGAGGTGCGAGAGTTGAAAGGGAAGCTTGGTGATGCCAACAAGGCATATTTGGAGTTGAGTAAGTCTTATGATCAATCGACTGATGATCTTGCGAAAGCCCTTGAAGAGAAGAAGAAACTGATAAATGTTGCCATTCCAACTGTTATCCAAAAGCTTTATGAAAGTAGTGAGTATTGCGTCCCCCTTGCTGATCTGCAAAGGCTGGCAGTGAAAGTTGGTCAGCATCAGAGCTTGGTAAAATACGTGGATAAGTTTCAGGAGGATGTTGACGTTCCTCTGCTGGATGATTATGACGAGGCATCTGGGAAAAACATGTCTGAAGCTATTGTCTCTTTAAGCCATGCTGCTTATCCTTTTGTTACTGAGATAGCTGATCATCTTGAACGCTCTGTTGATGAACTGTTGGCCCTTGAACTAAATAGGTCTTCTTAAAAATCCTCTTTTCAAATTGTTGCCTTATTTTGTGTTGCATAGTGTGTCATTAAAACTTTAAGTATTGTTGGATTGTATGACACTTGTGCACAGTACTACTCTTTTAGATGTATGACACTTGCACATATTGTGGATGTAATCTTGCAAGTACTTCTTTTATGTATGCTTGCTTAAATGTTTCATTGCTTTTATTCTTGATGGTGTATGCATGTTCGCATCAAGATTGTAGCAGACCTATGGGTTACTTGTGTATACTTGGGATCCCTGGTTTCATTGATATGGTATTCATGTGGAACGGAATGTTTGTTACTTTGTTTTGATGGAGTTTCTAGATTTTGCATCAAAGTAAATGGAAACAATGAAATCTGTATTTTGAAAGGCAATCAATTCATGGATACAAAAGTGCTCTCATCAAAGAGAGACCAAAAAATCATCCTAAACATACTTAGGATTCATCCATCATGATGTTTGTCAAAACATTTCATAAAGCATAGTACGAAAAATCCTTGCTGCTTCGAATTCTTTACTTGTAGAACTTCTTTAAGTTTGAGATGTGTCAAAACCTAGGAACATGTTTTCTGTCTTTTTTTTTTTCTAATTCACACGTCCCTTTTCCTTTTATGCTGGTGATTTTATAAGGACCTTCCCAATTAGGTCCCAGCTTGCCCATATCTTCTTGCCTGCTTGCTTCATTTTTCCATAGGACCCAATCCCCTTCCTTGAAATGAATCACTCGTACACGTCTGTTATAATACCTTTCTACTTGTTGTTTCCCTTCAGCTATCCGTCTTGTTGTCATCTCTCGGCGTTCTTCTAGGATATCTAGGTTTAGTCTTAGGCTCTCCTCATTGTTCAGTACCGCTACTTGACTTACTCTATGTGTTGGCACACTTATTTTTGCTGGTAAAACTGCTTCTGTCCCATAAGTTAGACTAAAAGGTGTTTCGTTGGTGCTGATCTTTGGTGTAGTTCGATGTGCCCACAGGCCATTGGGCAATTCTTCCACCCATCCTTTTCGATATCCATTCATCCGTTTCTTTATACCCATGGTAATGTCTCTGTTAATGACTTTATTAACATTGACTTGTCCATTTGCCTGAGGATGTGCTACGGAGGTGAATTTCTGTACAATGTGCAATTCTTGGCAGCATCGCTGAAAGAGGCCATCAGCAAACTGGGTCCCATTATCAGTTATGATTTCTCGTGGGATATTCGAAACCTGCAAACAATTGAGTTCCATACAAAATTTCGGACATGTTTGGAGGTAATTGTTGCTAACGCTTGCGCTTCGGCCCACTTAGTGAAATAATCAATGGCTACAATTAGAAACTCAGGCGTTGGGCTTCGGGGTAAGGACCCACTATGTCAATTCCCCATTTGATGAACGGCCAGGCTGCCGTGACAGAGATGAGATTGTGTTTGGGTAGCTTGGGTATAAGGGCGTTCTTTTGGCAGGATTCACATTTTCTTATTTACTTTTCTGCATCTTGATGCATGGTGGGCCAATAATAACCTAACCTCATGATTTTTCCTATGACC
The DNA here is from genome assembly GCA_020465985.1 of Centrapalus pauciflorus. Classification (NCBI taxonomy): domain Eukaryota; kingdom Viridiplantae; phylum Streptophyta; class Magnoliopsida; order Asterales; family Asteraceae; genus Centrapalus; species Centrapalus pauciflorus. The sequence goes on from JAANYP010002743.1 coordinate 253,328, forward strand.
ATTCTAGGGCCAGAATGCATTCCACAGCCCCATGTGCACTTCTTGGATGACGTTGGTCGCCTGGTTGGTTCCGATGCACCGAAGCCATGGCATCATATATGACTTTTGATAAAGCATTCCATCTTTCCATGCGTACATCGGGGCTTTGGTTTGTATTTTTCTTGCTGCATCAGGGCATGGTGGTTCAACTCCTGTGGTTAAGTAGTTGGCAACTTCTGTCATCCAATTTGGTTCCCTCTCGGCTTTGATTGATGAGACCCCCCGTTCGTGCATTGTTATCTCGTTAGTACCTCTACTAGGATTTCCTTGGATAGATGCGCGAATGCCAGTGAAGCCAATTTACTCAGAGCATCGGCCTTTAGCTTCGAACGTTCCCTTGACTTGGTTGACTACCAGCTGAGAATCAAGGTATATGTCCAATCTTATTATGCTCATGGACCCAGCCAGACGAAGGCCGGAGATCAAAGCTTCATATTCAGCTTCATTGTTTGAGGCCTTGAATTCGAAACGAAGAGCATATGTGTGTTCTACCCCTTCCAGATATATAAGCATGACGCACCATCGTTATGCAGTTTCCATTTTGGAGAGTGGGTGGTAGATGGTGGGTGTTCTTCTTTTGGAATTTCGGCTTAGAAATCGACAAGTATGTGGCCCTTTACCGATGCTCTAGGCCGAAATGTGACTTCATGCTCCCTTAGCTCTATTGCCCATTTTACTAACCTTCTGGTCTGGACAACACTTGGCGTATGGGTTGGTTTGTTAAAACTTGTATTTTGTATGCTTGAAAATATCTTCTCAGTCGTCTAGCTGCTGTGGTTACGGCTAACACCAACTTTTCAATAGAGGGATAGTGTTCTTCTGGCCCTTGCAACATGCGACTCACAAAGTAGATCGACATCTGCCGCCCTGGTCAATTAACTACTAAAACCGCGCTTAGTGATTCTACACTTACCGCCAAATATACTGTGAGCAATCGTTAGAAATCGGAGCGGCCAATGTGGGTATGTCATTCAACAAATTTTTAGTTCTTGAAAGGCTTCTTCTTCTTTTCCTCCCTGCGAGAATTTTCCGTCAGCCAAACATGCTTTTAGGACTTTAAAGAATGGCAGTGCCCTCTTCGATGCTTTTGCTAGAAAGCGGTTAAGAGCATCTATCCTTCCATTAAGGCATTGAACTTGTTTCAACATTCCTGGTGATTTCATTTCCTGTATGGCCTTAACCTTTTTAGTATTAACCTTGATGCCTTCTTTGGTTATTATATAACCCAGAAACTTGCCTTCTGTTACCCCAAATGAACACTTTTGAGGGTTCAACCTCTTGTTTATCCGGCGCAAAGTCTTCATGGTTTCTTCAACATCCTTGAGGAGGTCCTCCACGGATCTGCTTTTGATCACCATATCATCGACATATACTTCCAAGTTCCTTCCTATCTAGCTTTTGAAAGCTTTGTTCACCAATCTATGATAGGTTGCTCCTGCATTTTTTTAGCCCAAAAGGCATCTTTTGGTAACAGTAAATACCCTAATTAGTGTGAAAAGATGTCTTATCTTCGTCTCCTAGTACCATCTAAATCTTTATTTTATGCGTCTAGAAAACATTTGAAATCGAATCCTCCTAGACACTCCACTTTCCAATCTATTTCTGGTAACGAATAGCAGTCTTTTGGACATGCTTTGTTCAAGTCAGTGAAATCCACACACATTCTCCATGTGTCATCTCCTTTTTTGACCATGATTGGGTTTGCTACCCATGGTTGATATCTGATTTCTCTTAGGATTCCTTCTTGTACCAATTTGCCTACCTCCTCTTGGACCGCCTTGCTTCTTTCTAGGGCCATCCCTCTCTTTATTTGACATTTCGGTGCACATGATGGGTTCACATTGAGCCTTTGAGTCGTGATGTACCGCCCTTCTCCTACTATTTCATTTTTACTTGGAATCCGTGTCATATCTTCGGGTCACCATGCAAACACATCTAAATACGCAGTTAGGATTTGTTTTATCAAGTTTTTGACCCGATCAGGTAGTTGTGCATTGATGAGAACCGGCTGTTCAGGGTACTGTTTGTTGATTATCAAGCTCTCCACCTCCTCTGACTTCCGCTCATCTTCTTACACCTTTTTGACTTCCCTCTAACCTGGTGGTTGGCAATCGTCTGAATCCAAATATCTGACTCCTTCGCTTGTCAGAAACTGAACCTGTCTATGTATGGTTGATACAACCATGCCGGAGCTTCGCATACCTATCATGCCGATGATGACGTTGTATGGAGAAGGCGACCGAACGACCGTGAAGTCCACCATTTCGGTCCTACTCATTGGGTATTGGACGATGGTCATGGGGAGTGATATCTCCCTACCGGCTAAGCCATTTCTCCAGAAAAACCTACTAGAGGACCCCCAGGTGCACGTTTCAACTCTCTTATGGCTCTGGGCATTTGTAGTAAGCAATGTTCATACATGATCTCGCATGAACTCCCTCCGTCCATGTACACCCGATGCATGAGGGTGTCCGTAATGATTGCCGAAACTACCACCGGCTTGCATGATCCTCTTCCTTTAGTAATGGAAAGAATATGTTTCCCTTCCTCACCCTTCTAACCTCTTCCTGTTCGGAAGGTGTATACTCGTCTTCATTTCTGAGGCATTCTCGTCTCCTTACCATGCGTATTTCTCCGACAGGGGATCTAGGCTCTGGCTTCGGCTTCGGCAGACTATCTCCCTGCCATCCAAACTTCTTTGGCGAGGTCTTCGCTTGTCGGCCCTGTCTTATACCTTTTACTAAATGCGCTAGTTTTCTAGACCTGACTGCACCTTCTACTTGCTTTCTTAGTTCGATGCAATTGTTGGTTTCATGTCCGTGGTCTTTGTGAAAGTCACAGTACTTCGTCCTATCTCTTTCTCTGGCTCTGCTAGGCATTCGTGTTGGCGGTTTAAAGGATGAGGTTATAGGCTCAGTTGCTAAGATTTCTTTTGGTTTTTTGGTTAAGTTGGTCAACAAGTTGTAGCTAGACTCTCGTTGAGGGTCGTCTCGTTGATACCAATGTGGCCAATTGTCTCTGAACCTTTGGTTATGACCCCTGGGCTGCACCAATCCCCCTTCTTTTCCTTTTCTCGAGTTTGTCTGGCCCTGTGTGTACGTCTCCTTCGAACGTATAAAAGAATACGTGTTTTCAAGAACTTTCTGGTATGAGGTGAGGAGATTTGCCGACAAAAGCTCCACCAGTTGTCTTATCCTCAAGCCATGTATGAAACCTGATATCTTGGTGTCCTCGTGCAGGCCTTTTACCTGCTGGCTCTCTTGATTATATCTTTCTAGGAAATCTTTCAACGTTTCTTCTGAGGCTTGCTTGATATTGTGTACTTCCAGGTGAGTTTTTGTGTACTTCTTCTGCTACATGAAGTGGGGTTTTTAGCTGATTGAAATCCTGTATTTTTCCAGGGATCAGCCCTTCATACCAGAGCCAAGCCATTCCCTAGAGAGTGATAGGGAACATGTGGCATGCCACGTGCATCAACTATTTAGAGATCTTAATTGCTCCCAAGAACGAGCGCATGTGGTCATCGGGATCTCCTATTCCTTCATAAGTCCCTACATGTGTAGGAAACTTTAAACCTTCCGGTAATGGGAAATCTTCTATCAATGGGGCGAATGGACTTGGCTCCCATGCAAAATCCATCCGTCCCTCACTTTCTTTGTTTTTCATCTTTTCATCATGATGAGTTCGTTGAACGTAACGTGAGGTGGTCCCCTTGCATGAATGTTCCTTCCTATTAGTGTTGGTGGCTTTTTGTGAAACATCTCCTTTATTAAACAAGGGACGAGTCCCTACCTCCACTGTGGTTGGTGCTTTTTCCTTATGTTGTCAGGTGACCAGCTCCTTTGGTTTTCTGTTGGTTGTTTCATCACCTCTTTTTTCTTTCTCTTGGTGTTCCGCCTCTATTTCCTCATCCATCTCTTCATCAGAGTGAAAGAGTTGGATTTGCACGTTCTTCAGCTGGAGTTGTTTCAGCTGCCTGGATCTTTCTTTAACTAGGATCAACAATTCCTCAAAGTTCTTTCTAACGAAGCTTTTGATGATGACTGTCCCTTCCTCACTAGGACGTTGGCTAGGGCTTCCTATCAGTGATCTGGGCGTAAAGCACGGTGGGTATTCCGTTCTCCTAGCTTCTTCCATGAATTGTCAGTCGGTCCCACGGATGTCGCCAAATGTTTGTTCACTATCTCCCGTTGATGGTGATCTGGTTCCTGAAGACAAAATGAACTCGTTAGTGATCTCGTAGGGAGGTGGTCCCTGCGAGAAACCACTCTGATGCTTAAGTAAGAATGAGTGTTGTGATATGATAACAAAGAGCTAGCTGAAATTGGATTGTGTTGTGTCGGTATCACCTGATTTTGAAGTAAGCCTTATAACGGCTCTTTGGCTACTTATTGTGGTAAGGCTTCTCCTGCCTTTCTGGTGGTCTTCTTCGTGTTCTGGGAAAACCCCTAAATGCAACTTTTCCTTGGTTCCCCCTTTTTGTCATATTAGATGACTTCCTCTTCGGTATAAAGGTTTTTCTTGCGAACATCCTCTGCGGACGCAGGCTTCTATAGAGAATTAATTATGTAATGTCTTTGTAGCCCCATTAATTCTCTTTGTCCTTTTCCCTTATTTGGTAATGGCCAGATATTTGTAACTCCCAGATAATGGGTACATCATCATTATGAGATAATGGGTACATCATCATTATGAAAAGTATCAATTAGAGTACGTGCCAGTCCAAACCAACAAAAACAAACTAAACCGGGAAAAAATTGAAACCAATAACTTGCCCATTTTATGTTCCAGTTGGGTCCTTTAGTTAATTAGTTTCTTGGTTCTTAGTTGAACCCTAAGTTCCGTAAATCCGTAGTATGAACTATCTCTTTTGTATAAAACTAAATGACATTAATTATATATTCACACTTGTACTAAAAACATACGTGATATATTGATAACCAAAGTTATCAAGATCGAGACATCTTACTTAATATTGTTTTATCTTCGCAAGATCGAGTCGTAAGACCGAGATCGGGATCCTAGATCCTATTAAAATAATGTTGTTCTTTTATGTGTTATAACTTACATCAATGATTAATGTTATGTCAAATTGATAAACTATTTAAAATTGGAACATCTATATCTATCTATATATATTAATAAAACAAAACCTCTCATGTCACGTGTCATTACATCATCCCTCTAAGTTTTTGATTTCCTGCCTTTTTTCCATAATTAGATTTTCTAATTTTACTAATTCATTAGTAAGAAAATTTATGGAATCTAATTCAAATACTTTCATATAATACATATGATTAAAAAATGAAATATTTTATATCTATATCTATATATTATAATAAAAGAAAACATTTTGTGCCAAGTGTCATTTTCTAAAGTACTCACAATTTTGTTTTCCCGCCTAAATATCCTAATATAGCTCTCCTAATATAATTATCTAATTTATTTCTAAAAATTAAATACAAAATAGAATTAAATACTACCTAAATTAACTCCAATGTATTTAAGGCAATCTTATGAAATGATTTTAATAAGCTTCAAATTTAAATCTTACTTTTATCTAACTAGATTACTATTTTTTATTAAAATTATTTTAATATGTTAGTAATAAATATTTTATAAGTTTCAGATTTTAATATGTTAGTAATAAATAATTTATTAATTTTTTTGGTTATAATAAAATTATTTACATTGTGTTTCATGTAAAAATAAAACTTTTTTATCATAGCAATTATAAATATTGAAATTAGATATATAAAAATACTACACACTATTACTATTCATCATTTTTTGAAAACACAACAAAAATAACACTATTCATGGATTTTCTCATTGAAAAATAATTAACAGTGTGTGTAACTTTAAGTAAACTTTATATTCTAAAAAAGCGAATAATTCATGTTGCATGTTATCACCGTGCACGTATTTATTTTTGTTTTCGGCTTATTGTTTTCAGCTTATTATTCTTTATTTAGAATTTTAGATTAAGCATCTAAATAAATACATTAAAAGTTTAAAAAATAATTTGTTATATTTTTATTTAATCAAATATAATTAAGGTACTAGAAAAATTAATATCCTTTTAAAATCTTTATCTATATATATTAAAGTAAAAAAAATTTCGTCATGTGTCATTCTCTTGATTAAGCAAAATCTCATTTTTCCCGCCTAATTTTCCTAATTTAGTTTTTCCATTTATACAAGTTAATTAATTGAAATAAACTACAATAATGACTTTTTTCTATTTTATTCTTTGTAACCATAATAATGGTAATTCATATATTTTTTAAAGTATTGTAAATTTAAATAACAGAACTTATGTTAAATCATTAACACTATTTTATAATTCAATCATTATATTTTAATATTTTATGTTTAAAGTATACTGAACTAAATATTTAAATGTATCCTTATGAAATCTTTTTTCCTTTCAAATTTTCTTATAAACTCTTACTTTTGATATACTCTTAAATTATTTCCTTTTAACATATATTTTATTTAAAATATTCACGTATACATGCGTCAACAAACGTAGTACCAACAAATGAGTAAATAATATGTCACGTGTCGTCCTCATTTGATTTGTCATGTGTCGCGCTCTTCTTTTTACATTTCATTTAGTAAATTTAATTTATATTTTAAAGTATATCATTTCTATTCAAACCGATCTTAATAATTAACTAATTAAAATTAAATAAATATTTGGTTTTTAAATTGACCCCATGTAATACATGGGTATTAATCTAGTATTCTAATAATACTCTAAGTTTATTTTTAAGACAAAAAAAGTTCATATTTTGATGTCTAATATTTAATTAAAACATACAATTTTTTTTTACCTTATATGATATTTTCTTGATATAAAACATACATAACTGTACGTGAATTATTTTAATTAAAGGTTACTGTTTATGTTAGTTTTTACAAAATGGATTTAGCTTACATATTTTGGCTTTTTCTTATTCTGAAAAAAATTGATCTTATTGTATTAATAATTAGATAAAACTAGATTCTTATGAATTTTATGTAAATCGAGCACACAATTTTTTATTTTTTTAGATTAAACTAATCTCGCATTCATATAAAATAAATAAATTATGAGTTAAAAGTTTATAGATAATTTTTTTCATGACATATATTGATTGTATACAAAATATTATAGTTGAGAAACATTATAAATGTTTAAGTTGAATTGAATTTTTGATAAACTAAATATATGCTTATATCACATACTTATAATAATTGTGTATTTGTTTATAAGTTTTATGTGTGTGTGTGTGCGCGCACACACGCGTGTGTGTGTAAAAGAAAATGTCTAGCATCACGTGTCGTTTCTTCGGTTAATAAAAATTTTGTTTTCCTACCCAATTTTCCATATAGGATTTTTCTTAATTAGTTATCTAATTTATTTTTATAATCTAAATAAAAATAAAATTAAGTACTACCTAATTTAACTATTATATATATAAATCAATCTTTTTAACTAATATAAATAACTTTCAGATTTAACTACTAATTTTAGCTAAGTATGCATTATTTTATATATTTAAAAAGTAAAAATAATGCAATATTGAAAATGAGTTGTTTTATAATTTTTTTTAATCTTAAAATTTTTTAAATTGTATTCTATGTAAAACTTAGATTTTTAGTTTTTTTATTTATACATAAAAATCTGAAAATAAAAAGTTTTAATAAGATGAGACATGATAAATATCATTCATACATATTTAAAAATAAAAGTTTTTTAATTAATCCTTAATAACAAAAGATAATACAATTTTCGTGTTTTTTAGTAAAAAATAAACATTTTTGTATGTAATTGACGTTTTATGTAGATTTTTTGTAAACATTTATTTATAAAATATCCACGTAATATGTTGGTTAATAACTAGTATATTAATAAAAGAAAACAATTCAGGACACATGTCGTTTCCTCATCGCATTAAACTTTCATTTTCCCGCCTTTTTCCCTTAATTAAATATTTCATTTACTAATTTATCTATTATTAATAAAAGAAATGTCTATTTTTGAATACTTTCCTATTTAATTCATGAAATGCAATAAAGGAAACACATTAAATTTTTAAATATATTTCTAGGGTTTATTACGAAAAAAATCAACAAGTTTCACGATTTTTTGTGTTTTTGTCTCCATGTTATTTTTTTTTCAAAAAATTTTCAAGTTAATTTTTTTCTTGATTTTGTGAAATTTGTCTATTAGAATAATATGGAGGGACGATAACACAAAAAAATGAAAACACATTGGTTTTTTCATGATAAATCCTTAATTTTATATTAAACTTTTTAAAAACATAAATAATTATTTAAAATAGCCATGTTACATGGGTAATAAGCTAGTTATAAGGAGCCCTCATAAAGTAATCGGCGGCAGGTTAGTAAAGTTCTCTAGCTTGAGGATTTTTACATGCGCTGATTCAGGAGCCTTCTTCTTTAGTCTATTCAGGTCTTGTACCTTTATTTCTTTCTAGAGGTTTGTAATACACTGAAAATGAAATAAAAATATATTAATCAAATATTAAATACATTTAAAAATAAAATTTACGTTTATATTAATTTTTATTAAAAATATTCATGTTATATGTGGGTGATAAACTAGTATATATAATAAATAAGAACAAATAATGTCACATGTCACCTCCACAATTAATCATATAAGATAAAAATAATTAATTATTTTACAAAAATAAAAGATAAATACAATTTATTATTTCTAAAGTCTATAAATATTGACAAATAATTAAGAATATCCATCATTTTCATTATCTAATAACGTGTCATCATTAGTTTTTTGATATTTGTTAATTTATTAGCTAATATAAATTTAAATTAAAAAATCATCATCATATTCTATACCGTAGATTAAAAAAAACAAATTGAATCAATCTTTTATTTTAATTTTGGCCAGTTCTTAAAAATAGAAACAATTTTATGCACTTTTAACATTTATAACAACATTATTTATTTTTTCAATCATTAATAGCATCAATTTTTATATTTTTTTATCATTTATAGCAAACTTAAAAAACTTGTTACAAATTGTAAAAATAATTTAATGCTATTAAGGATACAAAGTTCAAAAGTTGATGTTATTCATATGAAAAATACAAAAGTTGATGCTATTAGTGATAACAAATAAATTTTGTTGCTATAAATGATAAAAAAATGATACTACTTTTAGTAATTGACCCTATTTTTAATATAATAGGTTATTTATCTTTGTGGTTAGACGTAAAGGTGACACGTGATAATATGTCTTCTCCTTTATTATTTATACTAGATTATATAACCATGTACTGTATGAGTTGAATTAAAAAAAAATAAGAATAAATATTTAACAAAACACATGAATTATAAAAAAATTGAGTTTATTAGATTTAAGTTAATTATATATTCGATTAGAGTTAATTACATATTAGATTAGTTAGATTATAATAGATTGAATTGGATTTGATTTTAATTAAAATTTAATTTTAGTAATGACATGTGACAGATTGAAATTTTGACACGTGACAATTTAAATGGGGGTTGACACGTGGCAAATTAGTTACACATTTAATTGTGTGTGTCTGTGTATAGATTCCAAATCAATCGGGTATCATATTAGACCGGGGTACCGAAATACTATATTGTAACATCCCGACTTTTAACCTGGTACGTGGATTTATTTTAGTGGACATTTTAATTTATTATTATTGCGTTGACCGAATAATATGAATATCCCGATTAGTGGATTATACGTATCGGGATTGAGATATATGTGTCGCCGGGTTGTTATTGTAGTGGATTATTAGTAACAATGAGATCATAGATTTAAACGGATTAAATTGATATTAACATTGAAACGACGATATCGGGTTCGGGTTATCGGATTGGAACATGCATAACATGGAAATAATATAAATAGGGGCTTCTTTTGAATCCTTGTTCCAATCTGTTGCCAAAATTAGAAAGTGAAAGTGTGTGTTATGTGTGCGTATTCCGGAACAACAAGAAGACATTACAGGACTAAATTTGGCTGCTGAAAGTTGATTATCATCATCACCTTCATGTGTTCAGGTAAGAGGGTGTTGATTTTGATGGTTTAAAATTGTGTTGAATATTGTTGGATTCATGGTTTTGGCTTCTAAGCCTGTAGGCTTTAGTTATATATGGTTTTTATGCATTCTCGCAGCTGGAAATCGAGTTTGGGGCTTAGAAATTGCCACTGGTCAGCCATTAACGCGAAGCAGAGCAGACCTGCTCGTCCGGGATCACGGTCGGGATCTTTTAAGCGCGGTCGCGATGGGTGTAACACGTGCGATGTGGGTTTGGCAGCGATTGAGAACGCAGCCGAGATCCAGTGGGACCGTGATGGCCTAAGCGCTACCGCGGCTGTAAGCGCGGCTGCGATGCTTCTAGAGTGCGGGCTGCGATCTGGGTGGTCTGGGTTGGTGGGCTTTATGATCCGATTGGGGTTGCCTTTTGGGTCCAGTTCAGCTACAGGGTCTGTGTTGGGTCTGTTTTGCATATCAGCTGTGTTTGTATTAATATTCTGGGATCAGTTTTGTATACAGGGTCGAGCTCACAGCGATCTAAGCCATGATAGAGTTTTGTATAGCAGATGATCAGATTTAAAGGTGAGTACTCGTGTCCTTTTCGAAACGTGTGTTTATTCTACGAGTTGTTTATCTGTGTTCTATTGTGGTGTATTGAGTATGAGACAGAGATGTGACGCCTCAGGTAGGATTCTATCTACCTTCTTATTTGTGATATCTGTGTATGAGTTTCCAGAGTATCCGCGATGGGCGATCGCGTCGGCTGACTGTCCCTATCAGTCATGAATTATGAGACTGTATATATACAGTAGTGTTATTGTCAGGTTGCTTCTGTGCTTATTGAGTAGGTAACCACTGCTGTGTGCGGTCTATTAGCTGGGGAACCCCTTGAGTTGAGATGTGCACTCAGTACATCAGCGATCTTGAGACATGATTGAGTTACTTATGTTGAGTTGCATGCTATCATATGTGCTATGTGTTGTATCATGTGTTATTTCTGCAGAGTCTAACCCTCACGTATTCACGAGCTTCACAGCTTACGTTTTCGAGTCTAACATGTCTCAGGCAGTTAGAAAGTGGGCCCACAGCCGCAGCCGCCGCAGGTGTAGGGTCAGAGATTGTTCTGGATTTTGTATATGTGTAACTACTACATGCTGACATCATCTTTTGGGAAACTGTTTATCTGCATTTGTATCTATAACAACCTAACTTTTAATTTCTGTAATTGACTTAATAATGTAATTTTAATTACATTACTCGTCTTTAATTGTATTTAAGTTAATGAAAAACTATACAATTAAATTAAATACATGTTATGTACTAATTATAAAGTATAATGTTCAAAATTTAAAAAAAAGAGATAAATACAAACTTTGGTGGTCAAAATGAAAAAGAGGAAACTTAAGACAATATATATATACTTAAAAATGAGTCATCTGCTCATTTATTCATCTATTGCAACACCAAACTTCCTGCTCTCTCTCTAAGTACGGTTCCTATCTTCATCTTCATCAATTCATCATCAATCTTGCAACAAAAGTTGAATTTGAAGCCAAGAAATTCACCAGCAAGTATTAAACATCAAGAATCCTACAAATATTCAGGGTAATTTTGATGTTTAAATTGATATTTGATTTTGGGTTTTAAGAACATGATTTCAACCCCAAATCATCAAGATTTAACCAAAGTTTAGTGTTGTACGTTTGAAATACAAAGCATGCATGTAATCCTTATGTGTTTAGTTCAACACATTAGCAATTTGAGACCTTAATTCCAATTTTTAATTTAAACTTCTGAAACTCAATTTTGATGCTGCTGTCCAGATTAAGTAATTCTATTTTAATCTCAGAGTACAAATCAAAGAAGGGCATTTGGCCTTTTGCCATGTATTTGGTGCATATGTGTGTGCTTAGGCATGAATTAAGAGCATCAAACACCATTTAAACTCCATTGATTTGCTGCTGTCGTTGCTGAAATAAAAAGGAAAACAGAAAGGAAAAAGTGTGCAGTAGTAGAGTTGTGTGTTGCATAAGTCTTGCATGGAAATTAGACTTCTGAGATTCACATCTTAAGTGAATCTCAGATGTACAAAGCATATTACAGCAGCCCCTTTTCACCTTCAATTCATATGTATAAACATAAGTGTGGTGTGCTATTAAAAGAAGAACCGAGATTCATCTAATTATGAATCTCGGATGTATGTTGTTCTATGACAGCAACACAACAGTAGCAAAATTCCTTCCATTTATACATTTAAATTGTGGTTGTTGTGAAAATAACCGAGATTCACATAGAATATGTATCTCGGATGAATGCTGAATAACAGAAACAGAAACAGCATGTATATATATACTTAAATCTCTGATGTGTGTGTATGCAGTGTACGTAACAGTAACATAAATCTCAGATGTTTTGAAACACCATAGCAGCCCTCAGCATTTCCTTTGCTTATTTTTTCTAAGTATGTGTGTCATATACATGAGAGATCCGAGATTCACTTGGTGTGTGAATCTCGGATGTGTGTAACAGTCACAGCAACAACACTTTCCTTTGTTTTCATGAGCTGAAACATCGATAAATAAGCAAGCATATCTTAATGTGCAGCACTTATACACATAATATTTACAAAATGGCATTAAAATGAAAATTAAAGAACATGTGTGTGATCATTTAAATCAAAACCCAACAGCCCTTATTTATCAAAATGTTCATATTGTAATATATTTCACAGCAGTCAAAACACATTCATTTATCAATTTCTAAGTATTCAATTAAAGTGTAGGGACATTTATGTGTGAAACATATGTGTGGGTGATCATCTAATAGCAACAAAGACTTACAAAATCTCTATGAATGTATCAAAAGAAAGTGGATGTACATTTGTATGTGATAAATGATTTAATATCAATACACATGTTTATGTTCAATAGATACAAGGCTTATGATCATAACACTTAGATTGCATTTAAATAAGGCATTATGATATAAATGACATAACTTAACCTATGTATAAGTGAATTGAGCAATAAAATGCATTTGAAAACATGTTGTTCTTATTTCATAAATGTGAAGTACCATGACCATGTATATGTTAATGCATCTAAGATTGTTTTTGGAATTTAGTATCTTTAAGTTTTGTTTATTTAGTATGAAGATATTTTGTAACCTTAGTTACTAAGAAAACTTAACCATGAAGAAAACTTAGTGGTTAAGAAAGTTCTACTATTAAGTAGACTTAACCTTTAAGGAAACTTACCTCCTAAGTAGCTTAGCAAGCAAGAATACTTAGAGGTGAAGTAAAACAATCTTGTTAAGTTGTGTAAGCCTATAAATAGGCATATAATGTTCAAAAGTTAGATATATCAAAAACCTTTCAATTCTATTGTAACTCTCTCTTTCATTATCAATATAATCTTCCAAAGTGTTGATTTATATCTAATCTTAAAAACATTAACAGTGGTATCAGAGCCCACTTCTTAAGGGGCCGTGTGATTTACTTGAGAGAAACACGAGAGGGAGTGAAACACTTGAGAATTAACTAGACATGGCATCTAGTTCAGCTGCTCTTGCAATTCCAATATTTTCTGGATTGCACTATCATATTTGGGCAGTCAAAATGAAGACGTATTTGAAGTCTCAAGGGTTATGGAAGGTTGTAGAGACTGGTGAAGATCCTCCAGCTCTTAGAGCAAATCCAACGATTGCTCAATTAAAATCTTATGAAGAAGAATTGCTGAAAAAAGACAAGGCACTTACCTGTTTGCAATCAGGACTTGCTGACCAAATTTTCACCTCCATCATGCACTTGGAGACACCAAAAGAAGTGTGGGACAAACTCCAAGAGACATATGAAGGTACTGATAGAGTAAAAGCTGTCAGATTATTAACTCTCAGAAGAGAGTTTGAATTATTGAAAATGAAAGATGATGAACTTGTCAAAGATTATTCAGCAAGAATGATGGATGTGGTTAATCGAATGAGGTTACAAGGTGAAGACGTGAAAGAGCAAAAAGTAGTGGAGAAAATGATGATAAGCGTTCCTCAAAAATTTGAAGCTAAAATTTCTGCTATTGAAGAGTCTTGTGATCTTAGTGTGCTTACAATTTCTGAGCTAACAAGCAAGCTCGAAGCTCAAGAGCAGAGAGTTTCTGTAAGATCAGAAGGAAAAATTGAAGGTGCTTTTCAAGCATCTCAAAGAAATAACAAGACTGAAAGTACAAAGCAGAATATTACAAGAGAAGAAATTTCAACAAGGGGAACAAAGGCTCTACTACCTCACAAAGTTCTTCAACATCAAAGAAATGTAATTTTCCTCCTTGTAAAATTTGTCAAAACACAAACCATCAAGAAGCCGATTGTTGGTTCAAAGATAAACCAAACTTTAAGTGCAACTTTTGCAAAAAGTTTGGGCATATTGAAAAATATTGTAGAGCAAAGAAAAATCAAGGACATTCACATCAACTTCAGCAAGCAAATGTTTCAGAAGAGAACAACAAAGAAGATGAGCACTTGTTCATGGCATCACATGTTGACATATGTTCAAAGGATCTTACATGGCTAGTAGATAGTGGATGTACAAGCCATATGACTCCAGATCCTTCCTTCTTTACAAGTCTTGATACAACAGTCAACACTAGAGTAAAGTTGGGAAATGGAGAAGTTGTTCAAGCTAAAGGAAGAGGCACTATTGCTGTTAACACAAAGCAAGTAGCTACGCTTGATATGGTGAATAATGGTTTCTACTTGAAGCTTGATGTTGCAAATGCTAGTGCTTTTTCTATTACGGAAGATGATAGTTTGAAATGGCATAAAAGATTTGGTCACTTCAATTATAGAACGCTCAAGCACATGCATACTACTCAGTTGGTGAATGATATGCCTGCCATCACTGAAGTTGATTCTAAATGTGAAGGTTGTGAATTGGGAAAAAGTCACAGGTTGCCATTTTCAAAATATAGTGTAACAAGAGCCACACAAAAACTAGAGATTGTGCATTCTGATATTTGTGGTCCTATGTCTACATCATCCTGCAGTGGCAACAAGTACTTTGTACTTTTCATTGATGATTATACAAGAATGTGTTGGGTTTATTTCCTTAGCAGCAAAGCTTCAGTTCTTTCAACATTCAAGAATTTCAAGAAACTTGTCGAAGTGCAAAGTGGAAATACTTTGCGTATTCTCAGAACTGACAATGGTGGAGAATACACTTCTAATGAGTTTGAAGATTTTCTTCGACAGCAAGGAGTAATACATCAGGTTACAGTTCCATACTCACCACAACAAAATGGAGTTTCTGAAAGAAAAAATAGAACTGTTATGGAGATGGCGAGATCAATGATTTATGAAAAGAAATTACCAAAAACATTTTGGGCTGAGTCTGTAGCTACATCAGTGTATTTGCTCAACCGATTAGCAACAAAAGCCGTAAGTGATAAGACTCCAATTGAAGCTTGGTCAGGTATTAAACCTTCGATCAAACACTTAAAGATTTTTGGGTCTATCTGTTATTACCATATTCCAGATGTCAAGAGGTCAAAGCTTGATGAAAAAGCTAGAAAAGGTATCTTTTTGGGTTATGCAACAGAATCAAAAGGATATAGAATTTATGATCTCATGGATAGCAAAATTGCAATAAGCAGAGATGTGATATTTGATGAAGGAGCCTATTGGGATTGGAATATGAACAAAGTTAAAAGGCATGAAGTTGGTGGTTCAAGTACACAAGATGACACGTTTATCGATGAAGTCAATGAACCAGAATTTGATATTCAAGACACAACCGACACTGATGTGTTAAGAACAAGAACACTTGCTGATGTCTACGAGTCTTGTAATGTTGTTGATATAGAGCCTGCAAGCTATACAGATGCCGTAAAACACGATGAATGGATTAAAGCTATGAAGTGTGAACTTGAAATGATCAAGAAAAATAACACTTGGAAGCTTGTTGACTTGCCAGAAGGGAAAAGTGCAATAGGTGTGAAATGGGTGTTCAGAACTAAATATCATCCTGACGGTTCAATTCACAAGCACAAAGCAAGACTAGTAGTGAAAGGGTATTCTCAAATTCCCGGTGTAGATTTCGGAGATACTTTTGCTCCGGTTGCTCGTCATGATACTATCAAGTTATTGTTAGCTGTATCTGCTCAACGTAATTTGAAAATTCACCATCTTGATGTCAAGTCTGCATTTCTCAATGGTGAACTTGAGGAGGAGATCTATGTAAACCAACCTGAAGGTTTTGAAGTAACTGGACAAGAAGAAAAGGTATACAGACTCTACAAGGCACTTTATGGTCTAAAACAAGCACCTAGAGCTTGGTATGCTAAGATCGATGCTCATTTACTAAATCATGACTTCAAGAAGAGTTCAAGTGAGTCAACTCTTTACGTAAAGAAATTCAACTCTCAAGATAAGTTAATTATCTCTCTTTACGTTGATGATTTGCTTGTGATCGGAAGCAATGATGATCTTATTATGAAGTTTAAGAAGCAAATGGAATTTGAATTTGATATGTCAGATTTAGGGCTGGTAAATTATTTTCTTGGCATGGAGATAAAACAACAGTCCGATGGTGTTCATATCTCACAAAGAAAGTATGCAAGTGATATGCTCAAAAGATTTAACATGCTTCCTTGCAAACAAGTTGCATCACCGCTTGTTTTGAATTGTAAGTTATCCAAAGATGATGGAGAAATGTTGGTTAATCCAACGCCTTACCGAAGTATTGTTGGAAGCTTATTATATTTGACAATCTCAAGACCGGACTTAGCATATGCAGCTAGCTTTCTATCTAGATTTATGAAAGCACCGTCTACTTATCATTTGGGAGCTGCAAAGAGAGTCCTAAGATACTTGAAAGGTTCTCTTGATTGCGGGATTATGTTCGAAAGAAACAAAGATGTGAAACTTGAAGGATATTCTGATAGTGATTGGGCTGGAAGCATTGATGATATGAAAAGTACTTCTGGCTATATTTTCACTCTTGGTTCGGGAGCTTTTTGTTGGAATTCAAGTAAACAAAAAGTTGTTGCACAATCTACAGCTGAAGCAGAATATATAGCAATTGCTGCTGCTGTCAATCATGCTATTTGGGTTAGAAAAATATTATCTGATTTGGAGCTAACTCAAAAAGATCCAACTATAATCTTTTGTGACAACAAGTCTGCTATTGCTATAGCAGAAAATCCTGTGCAACATGGAAGAACAAAGCACATCAACGTCAAGTATCATGCCATCCGAGAAGCTGAGAAGAATAAAGAAGTGAAGTTGAAATATTGCACATCCGAAGCTCAATTGGCAGATATGCTGACAAAGCCACTTACTGGAATGAAGCTAGATCATTTGAAGGCTCAAGTAATGATTACCAACAACAATCTTAAGGAGGAGTGTTAATGCATCTAAGATTGTTTTTGGAATTTAGTATCTTTAAGTTTTGTTTATTTAGTATGAAGATATTTTGTAACCTTAGTTACTAAGAAAACTTAACCATGAAGAAAACTTAGTGGTTAAGAAAGTTCTACTATTAAGTAGACTTAACCTTTAAGGAAACTTACCTCCTAAGTAGCTTAGCAAGCAAGAATACTTAGAGGTGAAGTAAAACAATCTTGTTAAGTTGTGTAAGCCTATAAATAGGCATATAATGTTCAAAAGTTAGATATATCAAAAACCTTTCAATTCTATTGTAACTCTCTCTTTCATTATCAATATAATCTTCCAAAGTGTTGATTTATATCTAATCTTAAAAACATTAACAGTATATGCTTAATGGATGAACATGCGATTATATGAACGTATAATCATCAAATAAGTTGATGGCATGATTATATGCATTCCTATGAGTTTTCAAATGCAAAGCAAAGCTTAAAATGACTTAATAAAGTCATACATGTCCATGAAAAAGGACATAAATGCTTATAAGTTATCAAAATCATGTCAATGAAAGTCCAAAGTACAATGATGATTTAACAAAGTGTAATATGACATGATAAGCAATCAGATGTAAAGTCTTTAACGCTAACGTTCAAAATGCTAAACACCGGACAGGTTCAGAACAAAGTAGTAAAAGTTGAAGTTTGGGTCAAAGTTTGTAAAGCGAAGCCAAGTCCAGAAAGCCAAAGTTTAAAGTTAAATCCTAAGATAACTCAGGTTGTGGAGTAATCTGCTTGCTAAAGTCAACAACTCAGCTTAAATCAGTAAACTGTGAGTTATAGATATTTCAGTTTTACATGCCTGATAATGGGCAAGACATATTGTTGTTCATAGCTTATTTGACATTCATATATGCTTAGTTGGATTGTGACATGTGCTCACCATGGTTTGGTGATGCCCTGTGGATCATGATAGCTATTTGATATATAATCCTGAAAACATTGTATTTACAGTTCCTTACAGTTATTATTATAGACTGATATTGCTATCATGACTTTGCTTATTATGCTTATCATCATTGTTTGCATCATTGATGTATTTGTTTTCAGCTTAACATATTTAGCATTATTGGTCAATTGTTCTAGACCTTGCTTATGTCACCAGTTCAATTAAACTTGGTAGTTGATTACTCCAATGCTCCCCCCACGTAGTTTGCTGGAAGCTAGCCCAGTATTGAGTGGATAGCTTCCACTAAAAGCGTGAGCGTGGCTTGGACATCATCCTACTCTTAATTGCTATGTCTCATCCTTGTGTGGCTGTTAGCGGCAGTCAAGTTATATCACACTAGTTACCTACATTCTGCCTTGTATTGTTGCATGTATTCTGATAAATCTATAATCTCACTACGTCATTGCTTAAGGTTGTTTTCGAATCTGTTTACAGGAAAAGAAAAGGGGAAAGCACCTGTTGGACCTACTTCTTAGTAGGGATGGCAAAAAGAACAGAAACCGATAGGGAAAACCGAAACCCGACAAAAACGGGGCGGGTTCGGGGACAGCTAATCGGGGAAGGGGACGGTTACGGGGAAAACCGTTTATTTTAGACAGGGACGGGGACGGGGACAGGGACGGTATTCCTAATACCCGCCCCGTATACCAGATAATATAACCGATTATATCCCTAATTACATACCCGATTATCTATACCTTATATTTTTTTTATTATATTATTAATAATATAACAAATATACTTAACCTAACCCTACCTGTGTCTTCTGTCTTCACTTTCTTTTTTGTTCCAATTTCCACTTCCAGACTCCATACATTCCAACGACATACAGCTGCTTGTCTTCTCAATTTCTCATCTTCTTTTCCAGACTCAATCTTGCCATCTTCTGGTCTTCGGTCGATCGGAGGCTCGTCGGGTCTTCCAATTTCCAGATCTGTGTTGTTGCCTGGTGTTGATGAAGATCCACTATGCTACGAAGATCCACTATGCTACGAAGAACCTGCTATCGACGAAGATCCCGATGGACTGGTCTTCGAATTACCGCACTGCTCATCTGCTCATGGTCGAAGTCAGCGAAGAGTGCTCATAATCGAGGCTGCTCTATATCTATAAGTATTTGGGATTTTGGGGTTGATTTTTCATTAAATTTGATTTTAAATTATATTGTAAATACGTTTTTGGGGTTAATTCTCTGCTCATCTCTGTAAGTATTCATAACAGTTTTTAAGTATGATTTGGGGTTGATTTTTTTGGTTTTTTAAGGAAATCGATTAAAGAAGTGTATAAGAAAAAAAATGTGAAATTAGATCTGAAACGGTAACAATAAATCGAGTAATCAGTAGCCAATATTATGTATATTTGAGTTTGTATGATTGTATATTATTCGAACCAGTTAGTAACAACTAAATATGAAACTAAAAACAGATTAATTTTGAATGTGCTTTGGGGATATCTTATTTGATAATTCTAGCAATCTGGCGTGACAACCGCTTAAATTGTCGAATGAGTTCGGTACAGATTTAGGCAAATGATATTGATGATCTTGAAGGAGTTACATTTCTAAGTGATGATGAAGATATGAACTTTTTATTTAGTATTGTAATATCGATGTATCGTAACGTGTTTTGAAACTTTGGATTCATATGTATGAACTTTTGATGACTTAATTATTGTATTTTAATTTGTTAAAATGATGAATCTGATAGTGAACTTTACCCGTTTAAGGTTAAACGGGGATCCCCGCGGTGAATTTAACCTGTTAAAAAAACTGATAATGTTAAATGGGTTTCCCCGAATACCCGCGGGTTAGCCCGATTCCCCGATGGGGATTCTCCGTTTACGTACCCGCGGTTTTTAAACGGTTATGGAATTCGAAAACTTAATTGGGGACGGGGACGGGGGGTCAATCCCCGCCCCGTAACCGCCCCGTTTCCATCCCTAGTTCTTAGGTCTATCAAGATCAAGTGAAGCATTTAGACCCTACTCAACGACCTATTGGTACAGCTTTGAAGATGTTATGTGTGGTGGTTGGGTAGATTTACTTTGATGTATGGAAGTTATGTAATAGACTAGTCTTGTACCTTTATAAGTTTATTCTGAAACCTTGAATGATCACTTAAATACTGTATTAAACTTAATCCTAGTAGTTGTACTGTAATTCTGATTCCGCAACTTAATTACTCTATCTTAGGGGGTGTTCTTTTTCCAACAATAAGAGCTTATTTAGGATTTCACTTATTCGGTAAGTGATTTTGGCTAATAAGTGCGTTCTTTTTCAATAAGTAATAAGTGGTAAATCATCACTTATAATCACTTATTCAATCAACATATTTTACCCACTTATTGTCACTTATTATAAATCTAAAACAACTCTTCTCCCTCTCTACTTATTTATTAGAATTATTTATACATTTTTATTTTTCAAGATATATTTATTTTATAAAATATATTTATTCTTTGTATTTAAAAAATTATCCCCATTAGAATATTTAATTTATTTATTTTATGTTTCTTTTATATATTCAATTTAATTATTAAAAACTTATTTATCATATGTTTCATTTGATAAAATATTTTTACATTTTTATCTTTTACATGTTTTCATATAACAATTTTATTACGTTAATATACAAAATAATTTTTTTGCTAAAAAATAACTAAAATATAGTTTAAGTTAATAGAAAATACATTGAAATTATGTTTGTGTAATTAAAAGATTTATATTTGACTATTTATGAACAAGTTAGATGTATAATTTATAAATTTATGATACACCTACTCCCGACCATGATAAAGAAATGTTGAAATTCATATTTATATGTTAAAGATTCTTGATGTCATAGATATTTTCTTGTTTATATATTAAAGAAAGTTGAAATACATGTTTATATGTTAAAGATTCTTAATTTTTCCAAAATTTTTTTCTTGTTTATATGTTAAAGAATGTTGAAATACATTTTATATTTATTTACAATGTTGATTATTCAGATTTATTTATGTTTATATGTTGAAAAAAGTTGATATAATCGTATTGTTCTTGTGTTGAAGTTTTATTTTTAGATTTATACATATAATACAAATTCAGCATACAAAAGAAACAGACTTATTAATTCAGTATTTAGTAATCAGCGCCAATCACTTGTCAATCAGCACTTCAATCAGTTTTCAGTCACTTATCACTTATGCAAAAGAACAACACCTTAGTTATGATTGATATCGTGTTGTAAATTTGGGACCTAGTCGTCAAGGCTCCTCCGTAAGGAGGGGTCTTCACATGATGGTATCAGAGCTCATAGTTTGAGAGAATCAAGTATTATGTGGGTAATACTTAATCTCAAACTGAAGCAATACATAAGTATCAATTATATAGGTGGTTTGAACTGAGATAGGATGTATAGACTGTTAGGATGGGAATAAGGGTCATTTCCTTAACAACATGACCTCCCAACAAATGTTTGAGATGATGCAACAACTGTTGGCACAACAAGCAGAATAACAGAATAAAAATATGCAATAACAATTTCAAGCCAGAGATGAGCCTGAAGCAAAAAAGAAGAGCTGATAAGAAGAATAAGAGAAAAGATAAACAAATTCAAAACCAAGAATCTAATTCTGATAACTCAAACTCATATGCCCAAATAGAACATCCTAAAGGCTATAAATTTAAAGATTTCAAAGCTAGTGTTGCGTTAAAATTTGAGGGTACTGTAAACCTAATATATGCTTTGGACTGAATTAGTCATATTGAGGAGATCTTTAGCATCTCTGATTGCCTCGATTCAAAGAAAGTAAAATATGCTACTGCTCTGTTTGTTGGCGCTGCTCGTGCCTGGTGGAAAACACAGAAGAGCATTTTCGGTGAGGATGTCATCAAGACGTTAGAGTCGGACCAGTTTCTTGATATGTTCTATGCAAAGTATTGTCCTGCTGACCAGCAAGAAAAGATGGAACTCCAGCTAATACAGCTAACGCAAGGAACCAAGACAGTGGATGGGTATGAGCACGAATTTTCGTGTTTGTGTGGTTATCTTCATATCAAGTAGCCACAGAAGAAAGAAAGATGAATCGGTTTCGCAGAGGCCTGAATCCTAGATACAGACACCCGATGAGCATTATGTAGTGTAAAACTTATCTCGAGATGGTCGAAGCTGCAAGGCAGATAGAAAATGAGTACTTAAAGTATGGTGATCAGATTGTTTCTCCAAAATCGAATCTGACGTGTCCTTCTCCGTCGAAGAAGCATCGATTCAGCAAGTTTTTATCCCCAGCAAATCAAGGTCCCAACAATCTCGACTGTATATTTCACCCCAGAAAGCTCAAGCCTATTCCCTCACGAATGAACCAAGCATCTGTAAACGTTGTAAGAAATCGCATATGGGACAGTGCAATCCCGACGACGTCACCTGTTATGCGTGTGGAAAAATTGGCCACAGTAGAGAGGAGTGTCTCCAGCGAGGTCTCAGATACGATAAATGTGGAAATCGTGGACATTTCATGTATCAGTGTCGTACCGGACGTCGAAGCCAACCACAATCATCAGCTGGTGGTTCAACTATGAGGAGTTCGGCTACAATGCCAACTGTTAGAACTCGAGCATTCCAAATCACAGCAGAGGAGGCAAAGGAAACACCTGATGTAGTTACGGGTATGTTCTTACTTAACTCTATCCCTGCTTGCGTATCATTTGATTCTGGTACTAGTTGTTCTTTCATATCGACTTCTTTTGCACAAAGACTGTCCAAATCTCCATCAAAGCTCTCTATTGTACTTGATATTGAGACGTCCAGTAACAATTATGTTATGGATAATTCTGTGTATCGAAATTGTACTCTGCTTGTCAACAACGACGTATTTAATCTTGATCTTATTCCGATTTCGTTGAAAGAGTTTGACGTCATTGTCGGCATGGAGTGGTTAATGAATAACGAGGCTACTATCGTATGCAATAGCCGAATCATCAGAATCAAGTGTTTAGACGACCGTGTGTTGGAAATCAAAGGCGACAAGCGTAAAGGTGCCCACTACTTCATTTTTGTTGAGAAAGTGTGCAAGTATTTATCTAAGGGTCACAAGTCTTATTTGTACTATGTCTTATCTGAATCTGTCCCTGAAGTCAAAAAGAAATTTGTTTTAGATATTCCGATTGTCTGCGAGTTCCCAGACATATTTCCTGACGATATATCTGGACGGCCACCAAAACGTCAAGTTGAGTTTGGTGTTAAATTAGTTCCTGGTGCGGCTCCAATCACCAGAGCTCCATACAGACTTGCGCCTACAGAAATGCAGAAAATGTCAAAACAACTGTAAGATCTGTTAGAAAAAGGTTTTATAAGACCTAGTTCATCTCCGTGGGGGTGCACCCATCTTATTTGTTAGAAAATAAAGACAGAACCCTCCGTATGTGCATCGATTACCAGGAGTTGAACAAAGCCACTATTAAGAACAAGTATCCTCTGCCCAGAATCGTTGACATGTTTGATCAGTTACAGGGAGCAAGTTACTTCTCCAAAATTGATCTTCGTTCGGGGTATCATCAACTGAAGGTTAAAGATGAGGATATCTTAAAGACAGCTTTCCGAACGAGATATGGTCATTACGGTATCTGATCAGCATGTGCATGATAGCTAGTAGTCAGACTTTGTATGTTAGCTCAAATGTATGAATTATCTATATCAGACAATCGAGCTTCTGTGGATATATATATATATATTAAAGTTTTTAATTATCAGCAATTTGTGTAAACCCCTAACATGTGTACTATGAGATAAATGAGATATTCCCACTTATGATATTATATTGACGTGGCTTTTTGTGTAAAGAGAGGGTGTTACATTGATGGTATCAGAGCTTGTGGTTTGAAGTCTGAGTATCATTAGTGGATGTTTAACTTAAACCGTGTTCGGATCCTTGGGAATCCTCTTGAGATTGATTCTTACGGAATTAACTGACCTAGCTTATTGTATTACGCTGGGTGGTCTATTTGTTATCTTAACTACTTTTCTTTGTGCAGGATATTATGGCAGATCAGGGTGAGGGTTCATGCACAGGTAGACCGGCGGGCGATGAGGATGTCTGCAAATCTGACTTATTGGAGATTCTGACTCAGTTTTACCAACAGGGTATAGGTCAGGCTCGCGGAGCCAATATTTCGGTGAATGGTATGGATTCAGGGATGGGTGGTTCATCCTCCACTACCCATAGGGGCGGATGTTTTAAAAACTTTATGAATGGAGCCCCGCCAGATTTTTGAGGTGGAGGTGAGTCAGGTGTAGCTATGGCGTGGGAGAGAGAGATTGAGGCGGCCTTTAGGGTCGCGCATGCGAAACCGATATGGTTGGTTATGCGACATATTTGTTGAGAGGAGGGGCTTTCCAGTGGTGGAAGTCCATTGAGTCTTCTATGACCCCGTCTACGGATTTTGTGATGACTTGGGATCAATTCCGAGCAGTGTTTGAGCTATAGTATATCCCCCGTGATGAGCGCAGAGAGATGGAGCGTAGGTTTTTGCATTTACAGCAGGGTGATATGACCGTTCAACAGTATGTCTGTAAGGCACAAAAAGGCCTCAGTTAAACCTGCTCTACATCTTAGGGGGAGATTTTTAATCAAACCTGTTTGATGCATTTGAAGGTAAAATTTAAGGTCTGTTTATGCCTTATTGAAACCTGAAAAGTGATTTGCAATATCAGCCCAAGCTGTTTACCCTGTTGCATTCGTTGCAACAAAGGCAGATTGTCCAAGCTATTCTGTCTGCTGAACAGGCTGGACATAAACTGTCTACGCTGCTCTGTTCTGTTGAGCAGCTTGGACAGATTCAAAGTGTTCTGTTCTTTGTGAACAGAACATGTTCTTTGTGAACAGGCTAAACACCTTAAGGAATATGTTTCCAAGTCCTCATGTATTGTTTTTGGCTACAAGATCAGTTTACAAGTCGAAGACAAAGTGGAAAACAGAGACTGCACAGCCTGCCTACGCTGTTCTGTTATATGAAGACAAACGGATTTCTGAAAAGGGTGACATACCTTTTCTTATATCAAAATGGCCTTAACAAAAGTAGAAAGATGCAAAGTTGACATTCTTCTTTTGGTTAAAGCCTTATGCAACAGTGACAAAAAGAAAAAGACAAAGATTCTGCCATATGAAGACAAACATGCTTTATCAGAATGTGCAGAATAGGTGTCTTGTCATTTCGGAAAGACATTCCACTATCTCATCGTCCAATGAAGAAGCTTCACTGAGATTCTCAGTGAGAGTATAAAAGGAAGCTTCTAAGGATTGTGAGTCATCCAAGAGTGTGAAACCAGATCGTGCATTAAAGTGTGTTTTTCATGCATGCAAGTCTGCTTGAATATAACAGTACGTGTGTCTAATCTGTTCATACTCAAGCTGTCTATCTGTGTCTTGTAAAATCAGTGAGTACATCTAAGTGAGTGTAGTCATTGTATCTAGGCTGAGTGAGTCTTAGATTAGTTAAACAACTGTTGTATCTGTCATCTCAGCTTGAACCTTTCCGCAGTCAAGCTTGTTTGTAATTAACACTTGTTGATAATATACAGAAACATTGAGAAAAGAGTGTTGAGTTTTTAAATAGCTGTATTCACCCCCCTCTACAGCTTAGAACAATACACTAGGGAAACCTTTTGGGACCTACCACTGGTATCAGAGCAGATAGAGTGTGTGTCAACTCTAGATCTCTCATTCTCCCTACTTTCCCATGAACAACAGTGCTGTAAGTTGCTCCTCTTACTAGGACAATGGGTCAATGGCCAAACCCCCCAAGTTCAATCATCAGAACTTCTCTGTTTGGAAGTGCAGAATGATGATCTATTTAGAGAATCTGGATGTACAACTGCCAGAGATAGTAATGGAAGGTCCCTATGTGCCAACTTCTGTTACTACTATCACTCCTGCAGTTGAAGGAGCTGCCCCTGAAATCAGAACCTTTGAGAAGACCAAAGCTCAATGGTCTGATGAAGACAAAAGACTGGTTGCTCTGGATGCTAAAGCCAGGAATAACCTGGTCATCTCTCTTCCTGATGATGTGTTCAAACAGGTTGAGAAGATGAAGACTGCAAAGGAGATGTGGGATACTTTGTGTACCGTCTATGATGGTCCCACGATCACACTGGATAACAGGATCAATAATCTTGTTAGACAGTATGAACTCTTCTTTGCAAAACCAAAGGAGTCTCTCACAGAATCCTACACCAGGTTTACTGCTCTTATTAATGATCTCAAAGCTGTTGGGATCACAAAGGACAACCTGACTCTGGTGAACAAGTTCTTGGACATCCTGCCTGAAGAGTGGAACTACTTTTCTACCATCTTGAGAAATTCAGGCACCATCAAAGGTATCGATCTTGTAAACTTATATGGATCCTTACTGAATGATGAGCAGTCAAGGAAACAGAAAATAAATGCCTTGGAAATGTCTAAGAGAGGTGCTACCTTAGTGGCCAGCGTGAGACAACCTGTTAGTTAGGTATGTGATGTGTTCACACAACCTGATCAACAGGCTGATGATGAAAAGGAAGAAATGTCTGATGAGGAAGACAATGCAGATCTTGCTGAACTTGATGATGAGCAAATGATTACAATGCTTGTCAAAAGGTTCAACAAAAAAAGGTTTGGTAGAAAAATGCTGCAGGGAAACTCAAATGTTGTCAAAAAGAAGGCATTTGATAAATCTAAGGCTGAGTGCTTCAAATGTGGCAAGACTGGCCATATAGCTGCTGACTGTGTGTCAAAAGCTGTTGGTCAGTCATCCAAACCATTCAAGACAAACAGGGACGATGGCTACATGGTTAAGTACCTTATGGCCATGGCTAAGCTGAAAAAGTTGGAAAACTCAGTGGCTTCCAACAAGCAAAAGGGGCTCATGGCTGAGACATGTGATTGGGAGGAGTCTGATTCATCCTCAGATGAAGAAGACAACAACTGTCTGATGGCCAACACTGACGTCCCATCAACCAGCAACTTCAAACAGGACTTGGCTGAAGCTGAAGCCTTCAGCAGCTTAGAGAAGTGGAACCCCACAATGATGTACAAGGTAGAAAACTTTATGGCTTACAGTTCTAATGAGAAAGTAAAAATGTTTGAATACATGCTTGTTGATTTAAAAGCTGCTGTTGAGAAGCACAATGTTTTACTGTCTGAAATCTCTAAGCTTAAAAATGATCTTGACATAAAATCCAGTAAACTGGACAGTTTCCATAAGTTGGAAACTGAGCTTGATGAATTTAAACACATCAACTCCATTTTACTAGAAGAAAAGAGAGAGACAAATGTAAAACATGCAAAGCTTCAAAAGATAGTTGACTCTTGGTGCCAATCTGCACAAAAAGCCAGCCATTGCATTAGTCAACAGATCCCTGCACAAATCCAAGCCTATCTTGGAGGGGATCTTGACAAAGCAACTTCTATTGTTGAGATAAATAATCTGAAAGATGACTTATCCACTCTTGGTGAGCTTCCCAGCACTTTCATTCAGAAAGTAAATGGTAAGCTGGTCTCAACAAACAGGTTTGTCAGGCCTCAAAATACTGACAGCTTGTGTGAAAAAGCTCCAAAAGCTGATGATGAAATATGTTGTCCATCAAATCAGCCTGCTAAGTGCTCTGCCGATTCATACAAGCAGAAGAAATGAAAACATGCTCAAACTGCAGCTGTGGACACTAAACCTGTTGACAAAACAAGCTCTGGGTCCAAAGTTGATGGTATGAGACCTGTTAATCCTTTTGATGCTAAACATTTTGAAAAAAAGTTTTCAAAAGGTAAGCAGCCTGCTTTCAACAGGGGTAAGTCCCATATTGAAAGCAAATCTGCTGTGGTTTCAAATAAGTTTTTAAATCATAGTGGAAAATTGGTTATAAATGAAGGTAAGTCTTTCAGAACCAAAAGTAGTGATCATGTTGATAGGCAACATCAATCATATCTCAATAAGGGCATAGGCAAAGCCATTGCTCAAACTGAGAAACTTGGGAATAAGTTTCCCAAGCCTGTGGAAGGTCAAAAACCATTCAAGTTTCCTGTATTTGATATATGTCCTCCCAAAAAGAGGAAAGAGGAAACATGCAAAGCTGTTGCTATTGTGCATTCTACCCAAACTGTTGATTCATCTAAAAATAGTAATAAGTTTGCTAAACCTGCTGACAGAATCAACAAAAACAATTCAGAATAAGTTTCTGGAAGTTCTTCTTCCAAAAAGGCTAAAAAGAGAAAATGCTATAAATGTGGGAAGAAGACACACATGGCCAAAGACTGTCCTGAAACTGAGGACATGAGGCCTGTTGACTCTGCTAGTTCCATCATTGCTAAATCAAGCAGTGTTGGAAGTAACATAGTCAATTAGAATGGTACCCAAACTGATACAATTCAAATAGGAAATATTAGTGTGGATATCACTAGCCCATCAACAAACGTTGATGAAGTAGGAGAACTCATCCCTATGATGAGTTCCCCTAAAAGTAACTAATATTTTCCCATGACACTCTGCAGGACAAACAACCATCCCAGGTTTGGTACTTGGACAGTGGCTGCTTAGGACATATGACAGGTTGCAAGGACCTGCTGAGTGATCTCAGGCCTAAAAAAGGGCCAAAAGTCACATTTGGTGATAATGTACAAGGATCCACAGAAGGATATGGAACTCTTCAAGCTGGTGCTGCAGTGTTCAAGAGGGTAGCCTATGTGGTTGGGCTGATTTTCCTGGATCCTCTGGTGATATGTTCAACAATGGAGAGTCATGCTCAACAAGTGAACAGGCTCAAGATATTAATGTGTCTGAAAATCTTGAGAGCTGTTCAACAGGACCTGTTGAAGATGCAAACAACTCAGGAGAATCCTCATTGAAGCATGATCCTAAGTGGATCAGGTGTCACCCAAATGATCAAATAATTGGTGACATCAACAAAGGGGTGCAAACAAGATGGGTCAGCTTAGGGAACTTTTGTATGTTTTCTAGCTTTGTGTCCCTAATGGAGCCAAAGAAAAGGGATGAAGCACTTAAAGATGCCAATTAGATCACTGCCATGCAAGAAGAACTCAATCAGTTTGAGAGAAACAAAGTATGGAAGCTGGTACCTGCTTCTAAAGGAAAACTATAATTGACACCAAAATGGGTTTATAGGAACAAGATGGATGAGCAAGGTCATGTCATTAGAAATAAGGCAGGACTAGTTGCTCAAGGCTACAGACAGGAGGAAGGCATTGACTATGATGAAACATTTGCTCCTGTGGCCAAGTTAGAGGCAATTCGTTTGTTTCTAGCCTACGCTGCTCATAAGAGCATGAAGGTATTTAAAATGGATGTGAATAGTGCATTTTTGAATGGTAAGCTGCAAGAAGAAGTCTATGTCAAGCAGCCTCTAGGTTTTGAAAATGAACATCATCTAGGTTTTGTCTATAAGTTGGACAAAGCTCTCTATGGTCTAAAACAAGCCCCTAGAGCTTGGTATGACACTCTTACTGATTTCCTTATGAGCAATAGTTATTCCATAGGTAAAGTGGATACCACATTGTTCATAAAGAAGGTGAAGTCTGATATTATGCTTGTTGAAATTTATGTGGATGACATAATATTTGGTTCTACTAATGAGCAGTTATGCAAGAATTTTTCACTACTCATGAAATCTAAGTATGAAATGAGTATGATGGGAGAACTAACTTTCTTTCTAGGATTACAGGTTAAACAAATTTTAAATGGAATTTTTATAAATCAAAGAACGTATACTTTAGATCTTTTGAAAAAGTTTAAATTTGATCAAAGTTCTCCTATCAAAAACCCAATGGCAACCAATGTAAAATTGGATGCTGATGCCAGTGGCAAAGCTGTTTCAGTAACATCTTACAAATGCATGATTGTGAGCTTGCTATACTTAACTGCTAGTAGACCTGATATTATGTTTGCTACCTGTTTATGTGCTAGGTTTCAAGCTGATCCTAAAGAATCACATCTAGCGGCTGTAAAAAGAATCTTCTGATACCTTAAGGGTACACCAGGTTTGGGTCTTTGGTATCCCAAAGACTCAAGCCTTGAGCTAACAGGATATTCAGATTTTGATTTGGCAGGTTGCAGGCTAGACAGAAAAAGCACAACAGGTGGATGTCAACTCCTTGGTGGTAAGTTGATAAGTTGGTGTAGCAAGAAGCAGAACTCAGTTTCTACTTCTACTGTTGAAGCTGCGTACATTGCTGCTGGAAGCTGCTGTGGGCAGATTCTGTGGATGCAGCATCAACTTGAAGACTATGGACTTGTATATAGGAAAACTGCTATTCTGTGTGACAATACAAGTGCTATAGCTATCTCCAACAATCCAGTATTTCATTTTAGAACAAAGCATATAGAGGTCATACATCACTTCATCAGGGATCAAATCCAGAAAGGTAATGTGGAGGTAAGTTTTATTTCCACAGATGAACAGCTTCAGACATTTTCACCAAACCTGTTGATGAAAACACGTTTAATTATCTGGTAAGCAAGCTGGGCATGTTAAACAAAAGTGACCAAGTGTCCTAAATGTTCTAAGATATTCTGTGTCTCACACTGCTCAAGTTTCTCAGAACAGCATAAACAGAACAGGTTATACATGTTCTATACTTAGCCATTTTCTGAAAAAAAAAACTTGAACAGCTTGAGCATATAACAGGTTTGACAATAACAGCTTTCATGTCAAACCTGGTCTGATGATCAAACCTCTACCCTGCTCACTCTCTCAATCTGTCATATAAGACATTGTCTTGTAACCTGATCAGCTATTGAAAACAAACTGTTCTTACATAGCTGAACAGGTTGACTGAACAGCTTGAAGAGTGAACGGCTTGTGATGACCCTGCTCATCACAGGTTTGACCAACAGCTTAGACCATCAATTTTAATTACCTTTCTTCACAATTAAGTTACTTAATTTTTGTTTTTATTTAACTTAATTACTGCGGATAATGTGTGTTTACGTGTGTTAGTGATTAAAAAGGGCTCAAGTGGTCTGACAACCATTCTGACATGGACAACCGTTCCATTCTCTGTTAACGAACATTTCAAATCAACCGCCCAAACTTTTCTCTCTCATACCCACTCACATTCAAACCCTATAAATACCCCCCACTGTTTCATCTTCGTCTTCCTCACTACTTCCATAACTTCCAAAGAACCCTAAAACTCGACTAAGTGTCCTGTGCTACTACTTTCACTACTTCCCATTTGGCTCACTGAAACAACCCCTTTCTTCTAGTTTTTGTTGGTAACGATGTGCAAAAACACTCGTCTGTTACCACAATGCTGACTTTGAAACCTACCAACTACCTTGCAAACCTAACCATCCCAAAGAAATATGTGGGAAAAGGATATGATGACATGGTGGAGTTTTTGAAGGTTCTCCCCTTGAACTACGCAATGACTGCATCTCCTAGTGTCATGTATCAGGAGATGGTTTATGAATTTTGGTACACCTGCTCTTATGATCCCTTTACCAAAATCATCAGGGGAACAATACTCAATGGGACTCAGACCATTGAGATCACCACTCGTCTGATCAGGGAAGCTCTTCATCTCCCTGTGGCTGAAACCTATGATCAGCCACAGCCTGAAGATGAACAGATGAGAAATCTGCTACACTTATATGGTGTAGCAGAACCCAAAGTTGGAGCTACATTGTTTAGGAAGGATTTGTCTCTAACCTACAGTTTCCTATTTGCCTCAGTGGTCATGTGCTTCAGCAGTAAAGTTGGTTCATTCGACCAACTCAGCCGTGATGAGATTCCAATAGTCCTACAGCTTGTGGATGGGACTACAATCAACATGGCAAGATGGATTTTCATGAACCTGAGAAACCTGGTGCAGCAGGAAACACGCCCAGCTGCTGTTCGATATCCCAGGTTTTTAGGTCTTATTTTCAAGCATATCTATGGTGACCAACTATATAACTCTTAGCCTCTACTTCGTACTGCTGCATTCCCTGTAATTGGGAATAGAGTTTTATATACTCCAGTTCTCCCAAATGAATCTCCTCTGTCAACACCAATGAGGAGGATGCTAGGATTGGTGGAAGGACCCTCTGCTGTGAGGGTGGATCCAGAGACTGCTCCCAAGGAAAAATCAAAAGCCAGGGTCAAACTTATTAAAAGGACCCTGGAAGCGACTGAAGCTGAGCCTGTCCGCAAGAAGGCTAAAACAGCCAAGTCAAAGTCTGCCCCATCAGCCTCTGTGGCTGAAAGGTAGCAAACTTCTCACCCTGGTTCATTTGTTGAACCTGAAGCCTCTGTGGCTGGTGCCTCTGTGGCACCTGAGACTATGGAACAGGCCAACCCACATGTTATTGACCCAGTCTCAAAACCAGTCCAATCAGATCCCCTCATCTCATCTCCTCTCCTCTTCAGAACATCCATCATCCACCTCCTCTCTCAAATCATACCAACGCAAATCCATTGCCAAAAAGAAACCAACAGCCAAAACAGCTCCTCTGTTCCCTCTCAACAGGGTTCAGTTGAAAAAGAAGCAGACCCTGCTGCCTCTCCTATTTTGAGAGAAGGTTCAGCACATTTGGAGTAGGCTTCACTCCAAAAAGAGTCTACCTAGAGTCAGCCTAGGCCCTCTGGTTGCTCCCAACAGGAACCAGTTGTACAAAAGGAGACTACCACATCAACTATTCCAGCCTCCCAACAGGCTGAGAATATTGTAAGACATGAGTTCACTCCACTCCATACTGAGTCCACACAGTCTCCTCCCCATACATCCTCACACCCTGAGTCTGCACGAGGTGCCAAGCCTGCTGGATTAGACCATCCAGTAGATCAGCCTCCAACTTCTGCTCCTCATGATACAGCTATTGTACACCAAACAGTTGCTGAAGGACCAAGAACCCAAGCTGATGAACCTCAGGGAACATACCATCCCTCTGGTGAGGCTACACCTCATATGCAAACTCCATCAGCAGGTTTCACCACTGCTGATGCTGAAATGCACATCCCATCTCCCAATGATGAGGTACCTTTAAACCAAGGTGCTGCAGAGGGAACCACTCAAGGTCTTAATGAAGGTGCTGCAACACAAGCAGCATCTGAAAGGCCACCGTCCTCTACCCCTTCTCCTGATGAAGCAGCTACAGGCACCGTTGAAGGACCTATCAACCCCTCCAAGCTGGGCTACATTACTTTTGCCCAGGCTATGGAGCTTCTCTCAAAAGTACCTCTTCCCTCTCCATCACATCCCCAAACACCTGCCTCGTCATCATCATCTCATTCATCCCCTTCTACACAATCCAAACAGTCTACCCATACACCTCCTTCCCCCTAAAGATCTTCCTTTGAAGGATCAGCTTTCTTTGCTGACCAACAAAGTTGGATCTTTGGAACAATCTATGTCTTCCCTACCATCCATAATCTCAGACTCTGTGTCTGCCCAGCTTCAAGGATTCTTTGATGTGTTCAAGAATTCCTTTCCATCCACTCCCCAAGCTGACCACTCCTCACAGCTGCTTGCACTTACTGCACAGCTGCAAAATATCTCCACTTCTCTCTCATCAATTCTTTCACACCAACAGGACTCTGTGTCCTCTATGACAGCCGTATCCCAACAGCTGTCCACTCTCCTCACTACTTGCACTACCACCCTTCCTACCATACTGGCCAGCCTAAAGAGTCTAATAGTCTTTCTATCAAACTCTGTGTCAGCAAACCTTGATGATGTACAGGACTCTCTTGAGTTACATCTTGCACAGCTTCAAAGTTTGCTATTCACAGCTTCTGATAGAGAAAATCTTCTTAAGCTGACCTCTATTGCTGATTCACAATCCTCCTCTCTTCAAACCTGTCTTTCCCAACTAGCAGAGGTGAAGGACAATCTGACTTTCTTAGTGCATAGTCTGGTTGGCCCCAAAACTGCTGGCAAGCCTGCTGAATTTGTTTCTCCAGGCAGACTAGGTGTTGAAGTCCATCTCCTTCAAAGGGGGAGAAGTTGTCTGCCTCAAAGACTATGTCTAAGAGGGAGAAAACGTCTTCTCCTTATAAAGGAGAAATCAGCATCTACAAGTCAACCAACAGGTGCATCTGTAACAGGTCCAGGTCCAGTTGAAGGTGCCTCTCATCAAACTGAACCTGCTCAGCCTGGATCCCCAAACCTTGCACAATCTAAGGGGGAGGATAACATTCCTGAGGAAAGGCCAAGCAGAAGGAGGCATCTGATCTTGGAAGAAGAAGAAGAAGAAGAAGAAGAAGAGGAGGAGGAAGAGACTCCTGAGGCTGTTCAAACTTCAATAGCCAAAGGAAAGAAGAAAGCAGCTTTTGACTTTGACCATCAAAAAGCAGCGCGACTAAAGTTTGACAAGGCAAGGGCTAAAGAAATGGGTGTTTCTATGGAGAAATACTATGGGCTCAGAGATGAACAACTCAAAGCCCTGGAAACACTAAGAAAAGAAGAAGCCTCAGCCAAAGCTGCCATATCTCTTGCATTCAAAGAGGCAAGCAAAATCAAAATGCCTTCTTTGGATGTGCAAAGAAAACTGCTCGAAGCTGCTAGAGAGTCAGCAGGTGAAAAGGAAAGTGGTAAGGAAAAGGATGCTCTGGTCTCTGTGACCAAGTCAAAACAAGCATCCTCTGCAAGAGCCCAGTTCAATTTTAACAACTTGGCAAGGAAGAAGTTCTTCGATGTTGCTGATAGAAGACTTGCCAAGGAATCTATTGTCAAAGCTGTTCCCATATCAAGAAAAGGCAAACAGTGGAAATTGCAAATAACCAGAATGGGTGCAACAGACCCAGAACTGGAAACTTATGACTACACTGATGTTGCACAAATGGGGTACAGGGAATGGGTTGAGTTGGCAGTTGCCCTGAGCCAATCTAAGTCTGAAACGGCTAAGACTATCAGGGCATATGTCAAGAAGCTGATGGAGAGAGTGAAATACCTTGGCCAGATCTTAGAAGAACAATCTCAGGGTGTCTCTGTGACTTACCCTAAAATAAAAGCCTTAGAGAAATATAAAGGATTCAGAGCTGGAGGAACTCCTGATCTTAATTAAACAAGGTGAATATGCAGTAGAGATCAAAGGAGTTGACTACAGCCTGCCCAAAGGAGTAGAATTTAAAGACGGTCAACCTGATTGAGGAACCTGAGTTGGGGGTATTTTTTGTAGATCCCCTGACAAAGAAGAAGTGCTTTCAGAGAGCATCAGACCTACACAAAGTTGGTCGCAAGTAGCTTGTAGCATTCAGACTTGCAAACTCCTTCAGGCAATCCAGTAAGTGGAGAGCAGCCATATGGGCTCAGCTTAGAGGCTTCTATGAGAGAGGGGAGCTTCAACATCCCAATTTTATGTTTCTCAGAGTTGAAATACAAACTCTGGAGGAAACCATGGATGAAATTGAGAAGATGTTTGGAGAAAGTTTGCCACCACCACTGTCATGAAGTCCACCTACTGTCTGAGTAGGTGAAGAATGGAAGTTGTCCATCTGTTGGACAGACTTGCCATTATCTACTCCCATAATCAACAGTCCAACTTGTCGAATTTTCTTGTACATTAGTTGTACTTAGTTGCATTGGTTGTAACTCTTATTTTTACATCAATTGTAATATACACTAGTACATCAGTTGTACTTTTGTGGAAACATATGTTGTTTATGTAATAAAAAATCAGTATATATAAACTGATCTTTTATTTAACTTTAAATGTTGTAATTCTATTTCAGCAAAATGTATTGTAAAATGTATAGTGATTATTGATTAAATCAGCTCAGACAGATTATTGCAAATAGGGGGAGATTGTTAGGCACAAAAAGACCTCAGTCCAACCTGCTCTACATCTTAGGGGGAGATTTTTAATCAAACCTGTTTGATGCATTTGAAGGTAAAATTTAAGGTCTGTTTATGCCTTATTGAAACCTGAAAAGTGATTTGCAATATCAGCCCAAGCTGTTTACCCTGTTGCATTCGTTGCAACAAAGGCAGATTGTCCAAGCTATTCTGTCTGCTGAACAGGCTGTACATAAACTGTCTACGCTGCTCTGTTCTATTGAGCAGCTTGGACAGATTCAAAGTGTTCTTTGTGAACAGGCTAGACAACTTAAGGAATATGTTTCCAAGTCCTCATGTATTGTTTTTGGCTACAAGATCAGTTTACAAGTCGAAGACAAAGTGGAAAACAGAGACTACACAGCCTGCCTACGTTGTTCTGTTACATGAAGACAAACGGATTTCTGAAAAGGGTGACATACCTTTTCTTATATCAAAATGGCCTTAACCAAAGGAGAAAGATACAAAGTTGACATTCCTCTTTTGGTTAAAACCTTATGCAACAGTGACAAAAAGAAAAAGACAAAGATTTCTGCCATATGAAGACAAACATGGTTTATCAGAATGTGCAGAAAAGGTGTCTTGTCTTTTTGGAAAGACTTTCCACCATCTCTTCGTCCAATGAAGAAGCTTCACTGAGATTCTCAGTGAGAGTATAAAAGGAAGCTTCTAAGGATTGTGAGTCATCCAAGAGTGTGAAATCAGATCGTGCATTAAAGTGTGTTTTTCATGCATGCAAGTCTGCTTGAATATAACAGTACGAGAGTCTAAGCTGTTCAAACTCAAGCTGTCCATCTGTGTCTTGTAAAATCAGTGAGTACATCTAAGTGAGTGTAGTCATTGTATCTAGTCTGAGTGAGCCTTAGATTAGTTAAACAACTGTTGTATCTGTCATCTCAACTTGAACCTTTCCGCAGTCAATCTTGTTTGTAATTAACACTTGTTGATAATATACACAAACATTGAGAAAAGAGTGTTGAGTTTTTAAATAGCTGTATTCACCCCCCCTCTACAGCTTAGAACAATACACCAGGGAAACCTTTTGGTACCTACAATGTCGATAAGTTTAATGAGTACTCACACTTTGCGACACAACACATCGACACAGAGAGCCGAAAGGCAGATGTTTTATTAATGGATTTAGATCTGATATCCGCGAGTTCGTGGGGTTGCATGTTACTCATACGTTCGCCCGAGGATTAGAGATGGCCCATATGAGAGAGAGGGAAATAGAGAAGCAGAGAGAACAGCCACCGACACGGAGATAGAGGACGAGGACATCCGAGCAGCCTTCTAGTTATTGGCGAGATCCCCGAGATAGGCCGAGAGAGAGCCAGCCCAAGCAGTGGCGTTTCCAGGGACAGAGTTCTGGGTCCCGTAGAGACAGAGACAGAGACCAGGGTAAAGATCAGAGATCGAGGAGGTCATGTCAGAATTAGAGATCTGGGGCGGCTAGCTAGAGTCAGACTTCAAGGTTTAACGCTCCGAGTCAGAGTAGTGTGGGACAGGGGTCCCGACTATCAGGGAGTCGTGCTGACATCTCGTATGGAGAGAGACAGCCAGAGGTGTCGCCGTTGTCATCCTGGGCCATGTATGCTCGAGCAGCCGTGATGCTATCATTGTGGTCAGTATGGGCATACTACTGTGACTTGTACTTCGAGGGATTCCTTGTGAATGCGTTGTGGGAAGCCGGGTCATTTAGCAAGAGATTGTCCAGAGATTGAGGAAGCTGCATCAGGAGCGAGTACAAGTGATACCAGAGCCGAGCCTGCGTATCTGGTACGTATATTCTGAATGGGCTTAGTGCTCGTGTTTTGTTTGATTCTGGAGCGGACCGCTCATATGTGTCTATTACCTTCTGTGCATATTTTTATGTTTCTTCTACTGCTTTATTTGTTCTGTTGGTTGTTGAGAGAGTTGATGGGAGTACAACATTAGTGAGCCGGGTTTTCACAGATTATGTGTTAGAGATTGATGCTCACTGGTTCTAAATTGATCTGCTTCCGATTGAGATTAGTAGTTTTGATGTGATAGTGGGTATGGATTGGATGACAGCCAGACAAGACGATATTCTGTGTGCAAAGAAGATGATCTGAATGCCCATTTCAGACAGTGAGAGTGTGATAGTATATGGGGAGAGGCACAGAGGCAAGATCGGTATAGTATCTATGGCCAGAGCTCAGCGATATGTGTCTATAGGGGTGCGTGACCTTCCTAGCTTATGTAGTTGACATCCATAAAGAGAAGAAGACCATAGAGGATATACCTATGATTAAAGAATTCCCCTAGGTATTCCTAGATGAGTTGCTTAGGTTACCGCCAGAACGACAGGTTGAGTTTCGTATCGATCTTATCCCTAAAGCAGTGCCTCTAGCTTAGACGCCTTATAGGCTGGCACTTACTGAGATGCGCGAGATGATGTTACAGTTGTAGGAGTTGTTTGATCGTGGATTCATCCGTCCGAGTTCATCCCCGTGGGGAGCACCTGTGCTATTTGTGAAAAAGAAGGACGACACGATGCAAATGTGTATTGCCTATAGAGAGTTGAACAAAGTGACAGTGAAGAATAGATATCCGCTTCCACATATCATTGACTTGTTTGATCAGCTTCAGGGTTCCAGTTATTTTTCAGAGATTGACTTGAGATCTGGTTATCATCAGCTGAGAGTTAGAGACGAAGATGTCTCGAAGACTGCATTTCGGACACAATGCGACTATTATGAGTTCCTTGTGATGCCCTTCGGATTGACTAATGCACCCGGGACTTTCATGGATTTGATGAAAGGGTGTGTAGGTCTATGTTAGATTGGTTTGTGAGTGTATTTATTGATGACATCTTGTTTTATTCGAGGAGTGCCGAGAACCACGAGCAGCAGTTGCGAGAGGTTTTTTAACCGCGCTGCGAAAGGAGAGACTATATGTGAAATTCTCCAAGTGCGAGTTCTGGTTACAAGAGGTCCAGTTTCTAGGGCATGTTGTGAGTGCTGAGGGGATTAAAATGGATCAAGCAGAGATAAAGGTCCTGATGAGTTAGGAGCTGCCTAAGACAGTGGCTGAGGTTCGGAGTTTTCTGTGTCTAGCCGGGTACTACAAGCGTTTCATTCAGGACTTTTCGAGGATTGTCAAGCCTTTAACGAGACTAACACGGCAGTCTGTACCTTTGGAGTGGTCCGATGAGCAGGAGTGTGCATTCAGAGAGTTGAAGACCTGGTTATGTCAGCCTCTAGTGTTAACATTTCCAGAGGGTACCGAGGACTTCGTGGTGTATTGTGATGCGTCTGGTGCTGGGTTGGTTATCTTTTAATACAGAGAAGAAAAGTGATAGCATACACGTCGCGTCAGCTGAAGACTTACAAGTAGAACCATGTCGTGCATGACCTTGAGTTAGACGCCATTGTGTTTGCACTGAAGATATGGCGGCATTATTAGTATGGGTCTCGGTTTGTTGTGTATACCAATCATAAGAGTCTTTAGTATCTGTTTAGTCAGAAAAAGTTGAACATGAGACAGCAGCGTAACTTAGAGTTGTTGAAAGATTATGATTGCGAGATAAAGTATCATCCTGGTAGAGCGAACGTGGTGGCTGATGCGTTGAGCCGCAAGGCGTGCATCCAGACTGCGATTTCCCGAGCTACGAGACTTGAGATTACTTCGACCCTGACTGAGAGTTTGAGGTTGGCGCAGTTAGAGTAAGAGCCGACAATGTAAAGAAAGAACGACTTACTAGGCAGATTGAGACCATAATCAGAGACAACAGAGGGTTATTTATGTTCCATGACCGAGTATGGGTTCCAAGAGTTGGGAATCTTCGCCAGCTAATACTAGATGAGTCGTATCGGTCAAGACTGTCTATCCACCCCGGGAGCACCAAGATGTATAGAGATCTGCGCGAGTTTTATTGGTGGCCTGGGATGAAGAGAGATGTGGGTCGTTATGTCGAGGATTGTATGACTTGTCTGCGTGTGAAAGCCGAGCATCAGAAGCCGCATGGTCATTTACAGCCCTTAGAGATCCCCGAGTGGAAGTGGTATCATATCATGATGGATTTTATCGTTAGACTTCCACGCACGGTTAGAGGTCACGACATGATTCGGGTGATTGTGGATCGACTCATGAAGAGTGCTCATTTTCTGGTAGTTAGCGGCACTATAACGATGGACCAGTTGGCGCAACTGTACATTAACGAGGTGCTTTCAAGGCACTGGATTTTGAAATCGATTACGTCTGACAGGGATACTCGGTTTACTTCACGATTCTGGCAGAGTTTTCAGCGGGAACTAGGTACGAGGGTTCAGTTGAGTATAGCGTACAGACCTCAGTTGACCTCAGTTGAGCACATGAGAGTTGCATAGAGCCGGCAAAAGAGTTATGTCGATCGTCGTCTGACCGAGCTTGAGTTTAGAGTTGAGGACCGTGTTATACTGAAAGTATCACTGTAGAAGAGAGTTATCAGATTTTGACACAGAGGTAAGTTGAGTCCGCGGTATATAGGCATGTTTGAGATTATAGCCAGAGTCCGGGATCAGGCATATAGATTTAGACTGCCTCTAGAGTTATGGGGTGTAGACAACACGTTCCATGTGAGTCACCTGCAAAAGTGTCTTGCAAAGGATTATCAGTATGTGTTGTTCCCTGAGATCATCGTGGATGATCAACTGAGGTATGTTGAACAGCTCGAGGCCATTACTGACCGGAAAGTGAAGAAGCTGAGGAACAAGGAGATTGCGTTAGTTCTCGTTTAGTGGAGACATCATAAGGGTACTCGTGCCACCTAGGAGCCCGAGTCAGAGATGAGGAGTCGATATCCACAGCTGTTCCAGACTTCGAGTTAGATTCCAGGGCAGAATCTTCTTAAGAGGGGAGGATTTGTAACATCCTGACTTTTAACCTCGTACGTGGATTTATTTTAGTGGACAATTTAGTTTATTATTATTGCGTTAGCCGAATAATATCTTAATTAGTGGATTATACGTGTCGGGATTGAGATATACGTTTCGCCGGGTTGTTATTTTAGTGGATTATTAATAATTATGAGATCACAGATTTAAACAAATTAAATTGATATTAATATTGAAACGGTGATATCAGGTTCGGGTTATCGGATTGCAAGCTGCCTAAAATGAAAATAATATAAATTGGGGCTTCTTTTGAATCCTTATTCCTTTCCCTTACCAAAATTAGAAAGTGAAAGAGTGTGTTGTGTGTGCATATTCTGGAATAGCAAGAAGATATTACAGGACTGAATTTGGCTGCTGAAAGTTGATTATCATCATCACCTTCATGTGTTCTTGAAGTGTAAGGTAAGAGGGTGTTGATTTTGATGGTTTAAATTTGTGTTGAATATTGTTGGATTCGTGGTTTTGGCTTCTAACCCTGTAGGCTTTAGTTATATATGGTTTTTATGCATTCTCGTTGTTGGAAATCGAGTTTGGGGCTTGGAAATTGCCCCTGGTCAACCATTAACACGAAGTAGAGCAGACCTACTCATCGGGGATCGCGGTCACGATCGCTTGAGTGCGACCGCAATGGGAGTAACACGGGCGGTGTGGGTTTTGCCAGCGATTGAGAATGTGGCCAAGATCGAGCGAGGCCGCGATGGTCTGAGCGCGAGCGCGGCCGCGATGCGTCTAGAGTGCGGGCAGCAATCCAGGTGGTCTGGGGTGGTTTTGGGCTTTATGATCCGTTTGGGGTTGCTTTTTGGGTCCAGTTCTGTTAGAGGGGCTGTGTTGGGTATGTTTTGCATATCAGCTGGGTTTGTATTAATATTCTGGGATTGGTTTTGTGTACATGGTCGAGCTGACAGCTATCTAAGCTGTGATAAAGTTTCGTATAACAGCTGATCAGATGTAAAGGTGAGTACTCGAGTCCTTCTCGAAACGCACGTTTATTCCACGAGTTGTTTATTGGTGTTCTATTGTGGTGTATTGAGTATGAGACTGAGATGTGGTGCCTCACATATGATTCTATCTACCTTCTTATTTGTGTTATCTATGTATGACTTTCCAGAGTATCAGCGATGGGCGATCGCGCAGGCTGACTGTCCCTAACCAGTCATGAAGTATGAAACTGTGTATAGACAATAGTGTTATTGTCAGGTCGCTCATGTGCTTATTGAGTAGCTAACCACTGCTGTGTGCAGTCTTTAGCTGGGCAACGGTGTCCCCTTGTGTTGAGATGTGCACTGAGTACAAAGACTCCATTAGAGATCTTGAGACATGATTGAGTTAGTTATGTTGAGTTGCATGCTATCATATGTGCTATGTGTTGTATTATGTGTTATTTTTGCAGAGTCTAACCTCACGCACTCACGAGCTTCCTAGCTTATGTTTTCGAGTCTAACGTGTCTTAGGCAGTCAGAAAGTGGCTCCATAGTCGCAGCCGTCGCAGAAGTAGGGTCAGAGATTGTTCGGGATTTTGTATATGTGTAATTACTGCTTGCTGACATCATCTTTTAGGAAACTGTTTATCTACGTTTATATTTGATCAGCATGTGTATGATAGCTAGTAGTCAGACTTTGAATGTTTGCTCAGTTGTATGAATTATTTGTATCAGACATTCGAGCTTCTGTGGATATATGTATTAAAGTTTTCAATTATCAATAATTTGTGTAAACTCCTGACATGTGTACTGTAAGGTCGCCTACCTACGGATCTTATCTTGACGCGACACCGTCCAACGAGTGCGGAATCCTCGTTAGCGGTTTGACGGATAGACCACACACACGAAACACGGAGACACACACGATGATAGACGAACACTAGATCGCCCCGACAGGTGATTCTCTCCAAGAACAAACACAAAATCGCATTGCAAGTTCGAGATCGCCTCTGCCTTAATCTCTTCTCTAGTTTTGCAAAAGTTATTAATTAAAACGAATTAACCCTTGATTATAACCCCTGATTAGAACTTGCTCTGGACAAGTTCGACCAAGCCCA
Organism: Centrapalus pauciflorus; assembly: GCA_020465985.1. Lineage (NCBI taxonomy): Eukaryota > Viridiplantae > Streptophyta > Magnoliopsida > Asterales > Asteraceae > Centrapalus > Centrapalus pauciflorus. The sequence continues at coordinate 296,515 of JAANYP010002743.1, forward strand.
AGGCCCTTCGAACTTGTCCTCCATAAGTTTGAACCAGTGACTTTGAACTTAGCTTTGAACTTATGTTTGAACTTATCTTTGAACTTATTTTTGAACTTATGTTTGAACTTATGTTTAAACTTATTGTAAAATATCAATTACAACCAAGTTCAAACATACATACAATCAATATCAAACATATAACGAACATATATCAAACACGTATTAATATGCAATTACGAACAAATTGACTATTAAAAAATATCGTCTATATTTAGACTGCTATCGTCACACAGGATGCACTAACAGACTCCCCCTTGACAATAGCTTCTAAATATATATATTTTGTCTAACTACTAGAACTATATAAACTACTACCAGCATACAATCCCTGATCTATACAAACTCTAACTACCTTCTGGAACTTCCTGTCTTCTGATCTCCAGCCTTCATGAAAGAAAATCGGCTGATCATGAAGCTTTCTCAGGTCGTCCTTAGATATGTTGATCAGATGCAGTGGATCGTATACTTTCAAAATTACTTTGTCGTCATAGTCCTCCATCACTGCTTCAGCCGTCTCATTGTCTACGTACCACGACTTCATGTTGCTCAGAACATCCTGTGGCATTGGCTTCATCGGCACTTTCTTGAGACTTCGGACTGGCTTGTAAACCATCCTAGCCCAAGGCTTTCCAGTGCGGGGATCTATTCTTTATAGATCTTCAACTCTTTTCCCAGATCTTGGCTTAAGCCTTTCGAACCTTCCAGATCGACCCTCCCTTCTTATAATCTTAGCAACAACTTCAGCATATGGGTCGTCTCCTAGGTTGATAATTTCTTTCCAGGCCAATTCTTTCACTTCACACTTGGGCAGTGTGTTGAAAACCTTCAAAGTTCTCCTCAAGTATTGATGGTCATCTCTTCTCTTCAGCACGAATAGCTGCAGTTCTCTATCAAAGAACCAGCTTAGTATTTTTCCTGAGAGATTTCCAGGACTTGGCACTCTCATTATCTTCTTCACGGCCAGATCTGTCTTCTTTTCTTCCTTTCTGAACCATAACTTCATTATGTCTTCTCTAGTTTGCTCCTTTTCAGCTAAGTCAGATTCGGAATCATCCATAGAAGCTAATTTAATCTCATCTATGTCTATCACGTTCTGATCATTATGCATATATTGTTCTGTGATAGGCTGCTTAGGGATGATCACTTCATCAACATCGTCGTCTTCATCTTCCTCAACCTCGTCATCAGACTTCCAGTCTACAATCTCTCCTGGAACGAATTTTCCTTCCTCCAAATCTTCTTGATCACAATTAAAGTCATCTAGATCATTAAGATCCATTAAAGCTTCAACCATATCATGTTCAGCAATCTTTGAAGCTTCGCCTTCGCCTCCTTCTACCAAAACCTGACTGACTAGGCTCCCCCTGAATTTGTGCTTGCTGAGCAGTCTTCTGAGAAAGTCTGCTAGCTCACTTTCTTTTTCAGCATCTGGATCATTGCCGTCGTCATCTTCTCTCCTCCTCACCTCAGCTTCCTTGCAACTACTCTCCCCCTGAGCTTGCAGATTTTTCAATAATTGCTCCAGGAGGGTCTTCATTGATTTCAGCTCAGACTGCTGATCAGCTACAGTTGTCTTCAATTCTGCATTTTCTGCTCGAGTCTGGCATTATGCGCTTGTAGCTCTTTCACTACAGTTGAAAGTTGAAAATTGTGGACTGTTTGGAAGTCCACCTTTCCTTTCAGCTCTGTGAACCGCTGATTATCAGTGAATGTAGTTGATGTTGACGGAATGGAGGTGGATGTTGATGGGGCAGTGGTTGAAGTTGATGTTGCAGCCGGTAACACAATTCAAGAGCCAATGTGGATGGAGCTCCCTGCATAAATTGATGCTGCCTCGCCCTATGCCTAGGTATGAGTAAAACTTCTTCTTCCTCTTCAAACTCAGATTCTTCGGTCTCTTCGTCAATCAGAGCCGATCTTGTTTGTCTCCTTCTGTTTACAACTAACCTTGATCCATATCTACTGATCTGTATATTTAGATCCTCGTCATTAGAACTAGACTCTGAGGCATTCTCAACATGCCCTTCAGCCTCAGCCTGTTCTCCTTCTTCTTCTCCTTCACCCTGGACCTTTGTGTCCATATCCTCAGCTTCAGGTGGCTGGTATTCATCAATGTCTCTGAATATATCATTGTACTCAGTTGGAGGCTCCAAAATCTCATGAACTAATGCTTCCGCAATATCTTGCTCAGCAGCAGTTCCTTGAGCTCAAATTTCTTCAAGTGTTTGTGCCCTTTGATCAAATTGGGGGGCCAAACTTGACGGGTCGGCAGCGTCCGTTGATGGACCTGCTGCAGTAGATTCTGTCTGTCGGCTAGAGGTTGGTCTAGCTACCGGAGCTCTGCTTGCCGGTGCTCTAAGTCTTGGCCTCTGCTGCTGTTGCTGTTATTGTTGTGGCTGTTGTTGTTGTTGTTGTTGCTGCTGCTGCTGCTGTTGTTGTTGCTGCTGCTGCTACTGCGGGACTTCTTCTGCCCAGTTATCACCCTCTGGTGCTACAAAATCAGTGTCAATAACTGCCTCGAACAGAGGTGCCACTTGCGGCCTGACCTGCTCAGCCCTTCTCGCATTATGCGACTGGCAGTCAGCAAAAATCATTTTATCAATAATGGCCACGCCATTTGTATCTGGAAGTTGTGGCAAATTGGGCAAAAAGTGACGGATGATCATCATTGCAAATCGAGGATACATCAAAAAGCGTTCCCTTACCGGAGCTGTGATTTGGTGCACAAACTCCCCAAAGAAGATTTCCGAAAAACTGAATCGCTTGTTGTTTACTAAGGCAATCAACGCCGATTGCAGCTTGGACACCATAGTATCAAAACCGGTCTTCTTCGGCGCAAAACAAACCATAATGACGTGCACCAGATAACGCCATTGGCCAATCAAGCCACTTTTCACATATGAGGCCTTCATAATGTCTTGGGCATATCCCATTCTCAAAAATGCCGCTTGCCTTATATGAACTGGAAAATCTATAGGCCCCGCCTCTTGGTCCTCTGCGCCTAGCTGTAGGATTTGACGCAACATATCAGCTGAAAATACGATTGGCTGTCCCCCAACCCTTGTTCTTAGAACTGTTAGCGTCACTGAGCAATCCACTTGGAGATGCTCCCAAAATTGACGTACGTAAGGCAGAATGATTTGCAGATTATGAGTAAGAGCATATGAGACTCGCGAATGACTCAAAAACTCGATCATATGCCGGTACGGTTGAGCTTCGGGTAATTCCATATCCACAGACATAACCATGTTATGTTTATTAAAGAAAGCCCGATCACCCATATCTGCACACAGAAACAACAACCAATATTAGTAATGAAAAATAAAATGAAACTTGTTTATTTCGAATTTGCATAATTTCAAACTTACATAAGTTCGAAATTCAACACATTCGAATTAATACAAGTTCAAATTTATTTTAAAACAATCGAATTTAAAGAAATTCGAGGATTATGTTCGAACTTGACTGACTTCGAACTTGTAGATATTTCAACAAGTTCGAACTTTCTGACAAGTTCGAACATGAAGAACATGTTCGAAGTCGGTCATTTTCAAACAAAAATCCAAGATTTTAACCCCATTTGACTTAAAAAAATAGTATAGTCTAGTCTCATTGGGTTCTAATCGAAGTTATATGTGTTTTATTTGAACTTTTACCTGTTAAAACTTGTGATTATAAACCACATAGTTTAAACCCAAAAACCATCCAATAAACTCGATTGATTGCCATAAAAAGGTCCTAAACTACCCAAACTTTGTATAATAATGATTATTACACCTAGATGTATGAGTATGTTCGAGAAAAATGTGCAAAACTTCGAGGAATAGGAAGAAAATCGAATGCGACAAGTTCGAAGGAACAAGTTCGAATTCGCCGGAGACAAGTTCGAATGCTTAAAGTCGTAGGTAGGTGCCTTAAATGACTTATTATTGACCTATTTATACCAACTACTGTCGAACTTGCCATATGTTTGAAGTTCCTGACAAATTCGAAGTTAAGTTTGAATTTGTCTAAATTCGAACTTGAGTGAAAATTTTGAAAATACTTGAATAAAATTCAACTTTTTCAACTTTTTCGTGTAACAGAATTTTTCAAACCTTGCAAAATTATTCACACCAAGCTACAGATTTTCACGCAATATTTGTTTATTCAACCAAAAATGCATCCTAGTAACTTTGACCTTTTTCCTACTTAGAATAAAATTAAAATAAAATAAAATAAAATAAAGTAAAATTTGAATAAAATTAAAACTTAAGCTACTCAAAACTACTTTTAAAATTTACGACCTATACTATCAGAATATTTTTGTGAGAAAGTCAAAGAAGGGTCAACCAGATTGCGGTGTCAATACGGACTTTCAGTATTACACTTTCACACTTAGGAATTTTTGATTCCTTTGATTGTTTGTCGTGATAGACATTCCAAGTCGATTGTCGGTATGATTTTCCCTTTAACCATTTTACACTTTGGAATATCCCTTGGCCTTTTTATTTATCAAGAAACTACCTTACGTGTCCCATACTTAGACATACTTCTATGATCAAGACATACACACAATGACCATAACTTTTCGGTATTGCAAATTTTCTTTAAAAGTCAAACGTCAGACACAGTTCTGTATTTACATACAACAGAGTGTCATAGTTTGTCTTAAAGTATACTTAAAGCTAGCAAGACAGCGGTGACATGTCTGTACTTACGTACAACAAAGCGACTTATCTTACTAATTCGAGTCAAAACAGAGGTGACAGGTCTGTACTTACGTACAACAAAGTGACTTGTTTTGACTCTCTCCTTTCTATCAAAATTTTTCTTTTCTTTTATTTTCTTTAAGATGTATTTGATGTGGCTATACATCCCCCAGAAAATTTGCATACCTCATTTAGAATCATTTTCTGTATGTCTCTAACATAGAAATTAAGACCATTTGGTCATACATCTAAGTTAGTTACTCATATGACTTTTCTTGAATATTTTATTAGCTTTTGAGATTCCCTTTGTGTATTATGCCTACCAACACATCAAACAAAAATTGTACATCACTTAGAATTTATGGTGCATTATGTGTGAAAGCTTTAGACTTAGAGTTTGTTTAGACTGTGCTAATTTTCGTCACTTTGAACCTATGTATCTAAGACTTAACTCATTTTTCTGATATTCTCTTTTTTTTTTTGAATTTTTTTAATGCTTTTCTCTCCTTTTTCTTTTGTTTTTCATATTTAAGATAAGCTAATATTCTAACCTACTAACTTACTATAAACGGAAATAAATTCTATTTAAAAACTAACTTACTATAAAAAGAAATAAATTCTATTTAACCACTAACTTACTATAAAAAGAAAAAAAATCTACTAAGGTCAAGTTACTCTGGATTACGCATACCATTTAGTTGAACTAACAGTTCCAAGCGTGACTTATCAAAAGCTTTAGTGAATAGATCAGCATTATTATCTTCCGTTGTCACTTATACCAGCTTTATTAAGTTCTTTTCAGCACAATCACGTATAAAATGATGTCTTATGTCTATGTGCTTTGTTTTATTGTGTTTAACTGGATTATTAGTTATAGCAACAGTAGATTGCTTATCTATCCTAATGGGAGTATGAGTTTAAGTCAAACCGTAGTCCTACAATTGTTGTTGTATCCACAAAACCTGTGAACAACAACTACCAGCAGCTACATATTCAGCCTCGCACGTTGACACGGCTACCGAAGTCTGTTTCTTGCATTGCCAGGATACCAGCCTCCCTCCAAGGAACTGCCAACCTCCAATTGTTGACTTCCGATTCAAGCTGCAACCTCCATAGTCTGAATCCGTGAATGCTTCCAATTCCAGATCACCATCAACATGATACCAAAGTCCCAGCTTCGGTTTCGACTTGAGGTATCTCAGAATCCACTTCACAGCTTTCATATGCGTTTCTTTCGGATTGGCTTGAAACGTAGCACAAATACACATAGCAAACATAATGTCTGGTCTAGAAGCAGTTAAATACATAAGTGATCCGATCATGGCCCAATATAGAGTCAGATCCATATCAGTATCACTTTCTGTACCCGGTCCGAGATTTTGATTCACTTGAATCGGTGTACTAAAGTGAGCAGTCAGCTTTGTTCCCTCCATCCCGAAGCGCTCCAGAATAACGTAGACATACTTCGTCTGATGGATAAACATGCCCACCTCTCTCTGTTCAACTTGCAAACCCAGAAAGAAGTTCAACTCTCGCATAACACTCATCTCAAACTTGGACTTCGTCACCTTCTCGAAATCTTTGCACATCTGCTCATCTGATGACCCGAAAATGATGTCATCCACGTACACTTGTACCAAGATAAAATCTTCTCCTTACCTCTTCACGAATAATGTACTATCAATTCTCCCTCTTTCAAACCCATTATCCAAAAGAAGTGTAGATAGCGTCTCATACCATGCCCTTGGTGCCTGATGCAATCCATACAGATCCTTATCGAGTCGATACACTCTGTCGGGGAACTTCGGATTAGTGAACCCAGGCGGCTGTTCGACGTACACCAATTCCTTCACCTTTCCATACAGAAAGGCACTCTTTGCATCAAGTTGATAGAATTTAAATCCTTTGAAGGACGCAAAGGCTAGAAACAGATGTATTGCCTCGAGCCTTGCTACTGGTGCAAACACCACGTTGTAATCGATTCCCTCTTCTTGGTTGAATCCCTTTACTACAAATCTTTCCTTGTTGCGAGTGACAATACCCTGATCGTCTCTCTTGCACTTAAAAACCCATTTGGTTCCTATAGCAACTTCTCCTCGCGGTAGCGACACTAACTCCCACACTTCTAGCTTTCTGAATTGTGATAGTACTTCTTGCATTGCTTCAACCCAAGAATTGTCTTTCAGTGCCATTTTCACATTCTTCGGCTCTTCTTGTGAGATAAAACACGAATAAAGGCAAGTGTGAAAAGCCTCGGAGTCATTAATCATCGACAACATCACTATGTTGTTATTCAAACTACTCCTAGTTCTCACACCAGAATGCGGATTTCCTATGATGCTCTCAACCGGATGATCCTTGTTTATTCTCGATGTTTCAATCTCATCGACCCTAGGATTATCTCCTAAGTTTGATCCTACTTCACCTAACGGGGGAACGACTTCTGACGTTACATTCTCTTCCTCATGATCACTGTCCTCGGAATTAGAAGTAGTAGTCTGATTTTCGTTTGTAGGTATTTCAGAATCATTCTCTGCTGGAGACCCATCTTCTGTCGATGTAGGCTCAGAAGTTGATGGAATGCTTGCCTTTGGAAACTTTGACCGTCGTCATTCAGATTTAATGACGATAGGTCATCTTCAATTGTACCTGCATTTCCATCTAAAGGAATGTTAAATGATTCAAACAATTTGTCATAATCAAATATCCATTCCGGACCAGTTTGGGGTTCATGTGTATAACTTGTTACATCAATGTTATACATAATTACTACCGTACCGCTTGATTTGTTAAAAACCCTTTTGTTTGGTGAGTTAGGCACATAACCTAGGAAATATCTTTCGTCAGCCTTTTCACCAAACTTAGGTTGATGTTTTGTTTTCATTAATGTACACGGTACCCCCAAACGGTTCGAAGCCAGTTAAATTTGGTGGTCTTTTATTCAGAACTTCATAAAAGGTTTTGTTCAATGATTTGACAGTAAGGACCCGATTTAAAACATGACTGCCTCCCCCAAAACATTGTAGGAAGCTTTGAATCCGAGAGCATGGTCCTTGCTACCTCAATCAAAGTCCTATTTTTCCGTTCTGCCACCCCATTTTGTTGTGGCTCATATGGTGCACTAAATTGATGCACTATGCCTCTAGATAGACAATATACACCAATTACTGCATTTTTAAACTCTGTTCCATTATCACTCCTGATACGTTTTACCCTTGTCCCATAGGAGTTTTCGACTTGGTCTAAGAACCCAATCAACTTTGCAGCTGTTTCGTCTTTCGTACCTAAAAAGAAAACCCATGAAAATCATGAGTAATTATCAGTGATAACTACACAGTACCAACTACCACCTATACTCCTTTTGTTGATAGGTCCGAATAGGTCCATATGCAACAAATCGAAAGTGGAAGCTATTGAGTTCTGAGTGTTAGACTTATGTGACTTCTAGTGTTGTTTGCCTTTCTTGCACGGTACACATCTGTCTTCAAAATGAAAACTCTTCATCAGGACACCTTGCACCAGTCCATCTTTAGTGATGTAGTTCATTTTCCTCAGGTGCAAGTGTGTCATGCGTCTGTGCCATAAGACGGATTCGGTCTCTGAAGCTTTAGACAACAGACAGATTGTTCCCATCGATGAATTGGAGATGTTCATGTCCAGCATGTACAAATCGTTCTTCCTTGGGGCTCTCATCATAATCCACTCTTCAGGAATTTTGAATCCCGGCTTCAGCACTAACGCTTCAGTATCTGTAAACAAAACTGAATTTTTCTTATCACAGATCTGAGAGACACTAATGAGATTGTGAGCAAGTCTATCAACGTGATATACTTGATCAAGTGTGATAGTCCCATTAGTAATCATTCCTGTTCCAGTGATATTTACTCCCTTGTTCCCAACAAATGATACGAATCCCTAGTTCTCTCCCTTGAAGTTTGTGAGTAGACTTCTTTCCCCAGTCATATGCCTAGAGCAACCACTGTCGACGAACCACTTGTTGTTGAGACCTATAGTTAACTCCTGCACATGAAAGAAGACAAGTTAGTTATCACGGGGAACCCAAGCCATGACTGACTTGGTAATACCGTTCTCATCCACAAACGCGAACTCCTTCAAAAAGCCATCTCTCCTTTCAGGTGACTTGGGTGTTTAATTGAGAACCTGTTGTGGTGCACAGTGATTTAAATTCACTCTTGGACTTTGGTTAGGCATTTGATGTGGAGCCCTCGAATAATTTCTATTATAGGGCATTTCAGATTGATATCCCTGGGCTCTAGCTGGTGTCTGATGTCTTTGAGGAGCGTGAGACCTAACTGGATTGTAAGTCCTTCTAGGTGTTGTACTCCTATAAGATTGTTAAGGTCCTGACCTAGATTGATTAGGGACTCTATTCGGTGAGTTAGTCCTAACCACTTCATTTGGTCTAACCGACACTGGTATTTGTCTAACAGGAGTCTTTGGTGTGGCATTTACAATTTTCTCAGTGTTTTGAGAACCACTTGTGCTTGCTACACTTGGTGAGGGTTTATGTTGTTCAGGCTTTCCAGCATTAGGTCTAGATTCTACCTTCTTATATGGACTGCTAGACGCAACATGTCCCCTTTCATGACATCTAAAACAAGACATTTTATCAATTGACTTCTTATAAGTGCCCTTTGACTTTGGTGTCTCACTGGTGTCAGTTTCTTTCTTTTCAACTACAGTGACTACTTCCTCTTTCTAATTAGTAACTTCAGGTTTAGCTTCTCCTTGAATCTTGTCACTTGAAGACTGCACAAACTTGACTTTCTTAATCGTAGCATTATTATTAGTCACCTTAGTTGATTTATCCTTATCAGATTCAGATACAGTTTTAGTTGCTACCTCTGACTCAACTAGTTTATCAGTTTTATCCTGAGGTTGAGGCACATAATTATCGTTGAAAGGTGGATGACTCTCTTTATAACCTAAACCTACTGGTTTCTTAGACTGACGCTGTGCATCTAAAATTTTCCCTAGATTCAGTGAAGAGTTCCTAAACTTTTCTAACTTACTATTTACCTCTGCAACCTTAACCTTTGCTTCATCTAGCTCTACCTCTTTAATAGTAAGTTCTTTGGTTAAAGCCTCAACATGCTCATACATAAGCTCTATCCTGACACACTGCTCACTTAGTTTGTCTTTTAGAACTATTACATCTTGAGCATCTGCTTTCAGCTTATTCCTAAGATCTTCTTTTATATCTAGGAGACTAGCATTATTTGATTTTAAGGATTCTATCTGAGCAGTTAAATTGTTATGGGTTTCTAGAACTAAATTCAACCTATCATTGGAAGTAGTACATAAAACACATAAATCACGGAAAGTAGAAAAGTTCAGAATTACATTCGTATGATCAGATTCCACGTTAGCCATCTGCACGGCAAACTCTAGAACGGTCTGATTGTCTGACTTCTCCACCAACACAGGACTTGTATCACTCTGTTCATTGTACTCTGTTTCTTCCTCTGCTACGACATCCCCAGTATCTGTCACTTCAGCCATGAAGGCTCTAGCATTAGACTCTCGATGTGAACTCCAATCATACGTCCCATCAAGCTGTCTGTTTGATGTTACGTTTGTTAACAGACCAGCGATGTTAGCTTGATTACCCGAACTAGCAGATTGATATCTTCCCTGAGATTGATTCTGATAGTTCTCAACCTTGGGTCGTTGACACTCTCGAGCAAAGTG
>JAANYP010002743.1:308754-607693 GCA_020465985.1 Centrapalus pauciflorus
ACGATGATTCCTAAATATGTATAGAATCTCCTGAGGTAGTGCCATGCGAATAATGGAAAACGCCTGTTCTTAGCCTCATATAGTTTCTTGTCACCATCCTTCATCTTCTGATATGTTAGGACTCTCTGACGACCCTCAAACTCCTGAGTAGGTGGAATGTATCCCTCGTCGATACAGATCCACATTCGCATGTCATTAAAATGAGCGAAATCAGGAAACATATCCTTCCACCAGTAGTAGTCTTCCAACCTCATCTGCTTTGGTGGAGAATTTGCCTTGCCAACCTCGTGATCCATTTCGATAAACTTTTGCAAACTAGTCGTCTTTTCCAAATTTTTTGTATTCGAACTTAGGTAATTTAATTAAAAATTAATTTAGAATAAACCCTTTCGAACTTATGTAAGTTCGGATTAGTTTAAAATTAAATTCGATTGAAATTAAATTCGAAATTAAGTTCGAAATCTGACAAATTCGAATGCTAGGAAATTCGAATCTCAGCCAAATTCGAATGAAACCCTAAAATAAATTTGTGAGGAGCGTATTTTCTGACAAGTTTGAAATTTCAGTCAAATTCGAACAAACCCTAATACCCCCTGTGTTCGAGCGCCGCAAGTTCGAAAAACGGCCAAAAGTTCGATTTTTTTTTCAAGTTTTCAGTTTAAACCAATATTTTTAAGTCTAAAAATACTGATTTCGACCAAAAAGGTGAACCAATGTAAACTTTTCTCCGTTATCTTGCTTGTATAACTCGAAAAGTTAACTAAAAAGTGATTTTTCCGTCCAAAAACGCCAAGAAACCACGAATGTTGTTTATGAACACCAAGAACACCAAGAACACCCTTAAGGCTCTGATACCACTTGTAAGGTCGCCTACCTACAGATCTTATCTTGACGCGACACCGTCCAACGAGTGCGGAATCCTCGTTAGCGGTTTGACGGATAGACCACACACACGAAACACGGAGACACACACGATGATAGACGAACACTAGATCGCCCCGACACGTGATTCTCTCCAAGAACAAACACAAAACCGCCTTGCAAGTTCGAGATCGCCTCTGCCTTAATCTCTGCTCCAGTTTTGCAAAAGTTATTAATTAAAACGAATTAACCCTTGATTATAACCCCTGATTTGAACTTGCTCTGGACAAGTTCGACCAAGCCCAAGGCCCTTCGAACTTGTCCTCCATAAGTTCGAACCATTGACTTTAAACTTACCTTTGAACTTATCTTTGAACTTATGTTTAAACTTATTGTAAAACATCAATTACAACCAAGTTCAAACATACATACAATCAATATCAAACATATATCAAACATATATCAAACATATAACAAGCATATATCAAACACGTATTAATATGCAATTACGAACAAATTGACTATTACAAAATATCGTCTATATTTAGACTGCTTTCGTCACACAGGATGTACTAACATGTACTATGAGATAACTGCGATATTGCCACTTATGAGAGAGGGTGTTACATATATTAAATGAACATATTCATTACAATAAAATGTTAAATTTCATACAAAACTGCAATATACACATGTTCAAATGTGTATTATTACCGACTAGTTCACATTGAATTACATGTCCATCACCACAAAATATTCTATTTATTGCAAAATGGCAATATGCACATGTTCAAAGGTGTAATATGCATGAACATGTGCATATTGCATTTTTGCAATACATTAAATATTTAAACATTTTATCATAATTAATATGAAAATCATGTGAACTAGTCAATCATAATGTAATTTTGAACATATGTGTATTATACTTTTTTATGAAATTTAACATTTTATTGTTATGAATATGTTCATTTAATATGATACTCCGATACCCCAGTCTAAAATGATACTCCATGGATCTTAACAAGATCAAATGAGAACTGTGAGAAGCTCTGTAATTCATTTTTTTACATATTGATTTACCAATTTTTTAATAAATAAATAATGAATTATCAATTTCGGATAAAGTGAATCAACAATTCAATACTTTTTAAGATGATTAATTAGTTTTCGAGTATAATTTATGAATCACAAATTTAAAAACAAATGAATCAACATATAAAATTTGTGAATCATAGTGTTTCTCATTTTTTAAAATATATTTAGCTTCTCACGATAATCTAAGCCTACACACACACACACACATATAGGATCAGGTTTTATAGAGAACCATGTATATCGGGAAACCTTAAAAAACCCAATCACAGCCCTTAGATTAAATTTTACATTGGTGCATCACATGGTTCACATAATTTGTAGACATAAGGATATTTTGGGGAAAAAATATATCTAGTTAAATCAATTTTAGCTTTATATTAATTGAATAATCCATCAACAAATTAAACAATTAATGCTAAATAAATTTAATTAATACACTTTTAAAATTACAAACTCTAAACAAATTCAAAAAGGATGATTAGATGTCGATGCATATAATGGTCATCGTTTAATTCGTGATGCATCTTGGCTTTTCATCATCTTGTTCATTTTCTTGTTCAATACAAAATCGTGATGTATCTTCATCTTGTTCAATACAAATTCGTGATACATCTTGTTGATAAGTCTATAATGTATATGGTTTCTGAGTCATATTATGATCATTTTAAGCACTGATACTTCGTAAAACCCATATTATTACTCCAAGTTTGTATTTCAGGGCCAAGATGTTAAAAAGAAGCAATCCGAGAGAATTCAGAGCAACCACATAGAGTCCCAACTGTCCAGATACGTTCCAGCACATGTCAGCTAAACCCTAGCAGCATCCAGGCGCAGGGGGGGCGCAGGTCTGCGCTAGTGCGGCGCAAAAATACGTTTTACAGCCCGTAGAACCCTAATCTCGACCTCCCTATAAATACAAATCGAGGGGCAGCTCTAGAGAGAGTCTCGACGTGTGTGAAAGTGTGCCGAAGCCCTGCCAGAGTGGATCTACGATACGAGAACGAAGACGGTGATTCGCAAGCTACCAATGGCTCAGATCTAAGAGTGTGACGACCATACGACGACCGGCTAATCCCATTAGCCATTTGCGGAGGATCTATGGCTAAGTTTACTCTACTTTAATTTCTTGTGCTTTTGATGTATTTGTATTAAATGAGATCTATTATGTGTATGCAAATGATAAGCATTCAGCTATGATTATGATTGTATGTTTTCATTGGTAAAAGCAAGATAGTTTATCGTGGTACTATTATTTGTGCCAAGTCTATTAGCTTAGGGATTAAGACAAGTATTAATATTGCATACGCTATGCCGAGAGTTATTGGTTAAGACATGTTTGATTAACTTAGTCGTGCAATTGGTTATGTCTATGTGATCGTTGCATAAAGTTATATTGAGTAATACTTATGCCGTGGTGATCCCGTGAATGGTTATTCGTCTCTTAATTATTTATCTTCTACGTTAGTTACTTCGTCATTAACTTTAGTTACAAAGCGATAGCAAACCATTACTCTAAACAAATCATTCAAATCCACAAATTCACAGTTTAAATGCTTTCAATAAACTTATAAGGCTAATAACCTAATCTTAATTACGACCACACTCCCTGTGGATTCGACCCTTACTTCTCTAGCTAAATAGTGGACTTAAGGACTAAGTCTGCGGGTCACAACGACAGCCCGTCAGCACTTTAAAAAGGTAATTGTAGTCCTCTACTTTACGACCAAAAATATAATTTGTTTAATTAAAGTATTCTATTTAAGTATTTTATTAGTGTATGCACACACGTCGATCGGCTAAAGGATTGCCGCTACTATTTGAACCTGAGATCGAAAAAGTAGCGAGATCGAACCGGAAGACTGTCAGGATTCAAAATCAACAATTAATCACGGAGAATCTAAACGCACAAGAGGAAGAAATTCCTGAGTTAGAAATTCCCAATTTAGAGATTCCTGATTTAGAAAGCCCTCTGATTTCGCCGCGAAATCGTGATCAAGAAGAACCTGAGCGCATAACTGCTATAATGGGTGATCAAACGAGGAGTACGATTGAGTCGCATTACCGCCCAGGTGATGTGCCCGACCCGTCTCCAATTCCTTATCCTGAAAATGAGAACGAACCCGAAGTTCGTCCTTAATTATTCCAAAATCTTCCAATCTTTCGAGGGATACCAAGCGAGGAACCCTACGAACATTTAGTTGAGTTCACAGCTATTTGTAAAGCCAACCATGTTCGAGGTATAACCACCAACGGTTTAAAACTTCGATTATTTCCTTTCTCGTTAAAAGAGAAAGTGAAGAATTGGTTCGTATCCTTACCAACCAATAGTATTACAACATGGGATCAAATGAAATGAGAATTCCATAACGAATATTACCCCATTAGTAAAACAACCGAGAAAAGAAAGAAAATTATCGGATTTAAACAAAAACCGGGCAAACAATTCTACAAAGCGTTCGATCGTATGAACGAATTACTGAGAGCTTATCCACACCACGAGGTACCCAAATGGATGCTTATCAAAACATTCTTTGATGGTGTGAGTCAAGAAAGTCGTAATATGATTATAGCTGCCACAGGAGGCACATATTTAGGTAAAGAAGACGATGAAGCTTGGGAGTTGCTTAGTCAACTCGGTAAAGGTCTTAAAGTCCAAGCTGGTTCTGAAAATAGCATAGAAGTTCAAGTTATGGGCATAGATAATGCTTGGAAACGTGAGGTTAAAAGTGACATTTCAGAATTAGGAAAGAAAATGGATCAATTGATGAAGGGTCTTTCATACCCTAGTGTATCAATTAATTGTGTTACATGCGGAGATCCATCGCATCATTCCGAAGCATGTCCTCAAGTGCAATCCACTGAGGAATTCGCTATTGAAGTTTATGGATTTAGAGCTCATCGAGAGAGGGATAATCCATTTTCGGAAACATACAATCCGGGGTCGAGAAACCATCCCAACTTTCGATGGAAAAATGATCAGCCTACCGATCATCAATCCAAACCAAGATATGAACCACCAAAAAGAGAGTATCAATATGGTTCAACTTCAGCAGCTAAGGATGAGCAAAATTATAAGTCAAATCATCGTGATCAACCACAATTCCAAGTGGAAACAAATATGAATTCTGCGCAATTCGCAGAGTTTGTTGAATTTATGAAACAACAATCAACTATCAATACTAAGACCATAGAGATGTTAACTCGCCAGATGGGTCAGATAGCTGAGTCGCTTACTAGGCGTGAGGAGGGGAAGCTTCCTAGCAATACTGTTCCCAATCCTTCACATGCCCATCACCATAACAAAGATAAGAAACATGAGATTAACGAAGTTAATGAAGTAGCTAAGATAACATTAAGGAGTGGAAGAGAGGTAGACAATAAAATAGAGACGCCTAAAGAGAGTGAGGGAGAAGAAGATACCGACACTGAAGTCATGTATGAGGAGAGAGAGGATCCAAAGAAGAAGGAGGTTCCTAAAAAGGATTCTTTTAAAGAGCCAATTAAAGCAGTTATTCCAACGCCCAAAGTTGGGGAGGTGGATAAGAGTCAAGACACTTCAATTCCTCCTCCTTATCCTGCTGCTTTAGAAAATCCAAAATCTTCTCCTTACGGCAAAAGAGGCCCACAACCAGAGGATCTTTGGGACTTATTCAATCAAGTTAAGATCAATATTCCTCTGATAAAGGCCATTCAACAGGTTCCATCTTATGCCAAGTTTTTGAAAGATCTCTGTACTCAGAAAAGAAAGTATAAGGTCTCGCTCCCAAGCAGATTAATCTAACTGAACAGTTGAGTGCAGTAGTTTCTAGTTCTCTACCTCCTAAGTTGAAGGATCCTGGATCACCATTGATTCCAGTGATAATAGGCAATGTGCAGATTAAGAAGGCACTGCTTGATTTTGGAGCTAGTGTTAATATTTTACCTGGAAACTTGTTTGACCAACATGATCTAGGTCAGTTACAGACAACTGATATTATCTTACAGCTGGCAGATCGGTTAACCAGGTGCTCAAGAGGTATTTTTATCAGATGTGTTGGAACTTATTTTGTTGATGAAATAAATATGTCAAGGGTATAAAATGTAATTAGGTCAAAGTTGTAAATTGAATATATATAGCATTTTGACTTTGTAATAGTTGTAGATCTGACATTTTGTAAATCATATTTTGCACAGAAATTCAGGAAGGAATTAGGGCTACAGTACATCGTTCTTCTCATTTCCAAATCTGTAATCGTTTGTTCATAATCAAATCATTCGGTTAGTGTTCTTGATCTTGTACTTAATTGTTTGCAATTAATTGTTGATTGATATTTTAGGAATCACAATTGGTATCAGAGCCAGAAATGGAGAAAATTAGGGGACAAGACAGCAAGAAAGTTGTTACTGATATCAATTCCCAATGACATTTACACCTGTCTGACAAACACTAAAACAGCCAAATCCATCTGCGATGAGGTGTGTAAGCTGATGAGGGGATCAGACAGGGCAGCTACAAACAGAGAAAGGAATAGCTTAATGACATTTGAGAATTTTAGAGCAAGAGAGGGGGAATTGCTAGAGAACACGTACTTGAGGTTTGTCAGCTTAGTAAGAGAGATGAAGAGGAAAGGTGTTACTAAGTCCAACTTAGACATCAACGTGAAATTTCTGAACGTACTTAACCCAGAATTGGAAAAGTATGCAATGGTCATTCAACAGACAAAAGACATTGAGGACATGGATTTCCATATGGTCTTTGAGAACCTTAACAACTCAAGAGGTTGTTTTAAGGAACATGTCTGGAAAGAAGAAAGCAGAAAAAGATACCGTTGACCCTTTAGCTGTATTGGCAGATAAGAAATACAAGTATAAGCTGAAGAAGGAAAAATGGGTAGTCATAAGCAGCAATTCTTCTGAATCAGACTCATCAGCTGATTCTGAAATAGAAGAAATGAAGAAGCAAATGGCCTTACTCACTAAGGCATTTCAGAAGAAGTTCTACTGAAAGCCCACCAATAACAAAATGAGATACAAGACTGGCTCAAGAAAGTTTGATAAGAAGGACAAATATGAAAAGTCTGGTGAAAGTAGTGGAAAGAAGGCCGATAAATATGACAAATCTGAAAAGTCAGCAAAGAAAGATACAGAGCAAAAATGCTACAACTGTGGCAAGCCAGGACACAATGCCCGAGAGTGCAGAATGCCTATAGTCAAAAACTCAGAATATTACACAAGAAAGGCACTTCTAGCTAAAGAAAAAGAAGCTGGCAAAGCTCTAATGGCTGAGGATGATCATTGGCTACAACTATCAGAGGATGAAGACATCTTGGATGAAGATGCACATATCTGCTTAAAGTCAGAGGTTTTCAATGAATCAGAACTGAGTGAGTCAGCAATGGTTGCAGAAGATGAAGTATGGGTTGGGTTCACGGATGAAGAGAATGAGAAAAATGAAGAGTCTGATGAGGAATTGACTGAAGAAATTGCAATGATGGCAATAGGAGATGCTGGCTGCAGCAAAGATAAAGAGAGTGATGAATCAGATTCAGACAAATCAGAGAGTTCAGAAACACCGGAGGTACATTCTAACTCTGAATCAGAAAATGATGATTCCTGTTTGCTTGAACAAAAACTAACGCAAATGGCTTTCATGCTAAAGAAATTTGAAAAATCTTTTAAAAGCCAAAAATAAAAATGCTCATTCCTTGGAAAAACAAGCTAAATCAAGAACATGCGTTAGTATTGAACTTTTCCAAGGATAAAGCATTAGCAGTATGAGTTGTATCAGATTTGCAAGATGAAACAAATGATCTTCAATGTAAAATCCAAGAACTAAATAACAATATATCTGACTTAAAAGAAAAACTGAATTTGGCTGAACTAGAGGCTTTAAGTTATTCTGTAAAATATCATGTCATTTTTCACGAAAGAACAAAACTTTATGAGAAAATAAAAACATTGGAAAACGAGTTTATCAAAAGAGGTCAAACAGATCAAACAATATATTTAGATCAACCAAAATATACCGAATTTTATAATTCTAAATCTGGTATTGGTTGAAATAATTCTAAATATCTGATAAATGCTATTTCAAATTCACCTACTTCATATGATGTCAGATATATGAATTTAGGATTACAAATGACATTTATGAAAGCATCAGATGAGTTAGAATCAAGTGAGGATTCAAAAAGGCTAAGATCTGATAAAATGTAAAATTCTGTTCATTATAACATAATAAATGAATTTATCAAAATACTTGCATTAAAGAGGAGTATATTCAGACATATTCTAACAAGGATTTATCTGAAACTAATACTCATTCTCAAAAGGTATATTTACCAACTTCAATTCTTGAAAAGATGAATTCTGATCTTGAATTGAAAATCAAAACTTTTGAGACAGAACATCAAAATCATAAGGCTGAACTTAAATCTCTAGAACAAAAGTTGCAACAATAGCCTGAAAACAAATTAAAATCAGATCAATCGCCTTCAATTCCACTTGATTCTATTTATTCTGAAAAAGACTTTGATCTGTATATAAACTCTGATTTTAACTCATTGGAAGAAATGTTTGTTAAAATATATGAGTTTGTAAAACCTTTACACAACAAACAAACTGATGACCTTAAAGAACCTGTTAGAATTCTACAAAGAATATCTACAGATTCAAAGGAATCATCAAAACAATCACCAAGTTTACAACTGAAAATGGAGAAAACAAAAGTTGCTTTTGTGACTCCTACATATGAAAAAGGTGAAACATCTTCCACAAATGACTCTATTGCAGTCAAGGTCCAAAATTTTAAAAGGTAAGAGACCTTTACATAAGAAACGAGTTTCTAAAATCACTAATTATCGTGTTTCTTGTATGTCAAATTCTATTGTGAAAGGTTCTCGGAAGCAAGAATGGAGAAAGAAGCAGAAAGAAAAGAAAAACAAGAGTATAAAACAAGAGTGGAGAGTGAAGGAAACTGTTGTTACAGCTAAAAATAGACAATTTGAAAAAAATGTCT
Organism: Centrapalus pauciflorus; assembly: GCA_020465985.1. NCBI lineage: Eukaryota > Viridiplantae > Streptophyta > Magnoliopsida > Asterales > Asteraceae > Centrapalus > Centrapalus pauciflorus. The sequence goes on from JAANYP010002743.1 coordinate 317,711, forward strand.
GTAATAATAAATTTACTGATAAATCTTGTACTAAATACTCTCGGACTGCTTTAATTGCTTTAAATTATGTTTCTTGTAAATCATTGCATGCTAAATCTGTTAAGCTTGTATGGCTACCAAAGAAAAAGGATCCATTTTTTAAACAGAAAAAGGTTCCAAAGCAACAACTTTCAAAAACAGTGCCACATCAAACTGTACAAAAATGGATACAAAAAAGACTGTTAAAAAGTGGGTACCTAAAACAAAATAAATATCTGATGAGAAGACAATTATTAAACCACATGACTTATTAAAGTCAAAAGTACCCAACTATAAGTGGGTACCTCACGTTTTATTTCGTCTTATAGGTAAATCATGTGTGGTACCTTGACTCCGGCTGCTCAAAGCACATGACCGGACACAAGGAAACACTCACTAACTTTGTGGATAAGTTCTGTAGGATGGTCCGATTTGGGAATGATCAATTCTGTCCGATCAAAGGTTATGGGAGTCTTGCGTACGATAAGATTACAATTCAGAAAGTCTTCTATGTTCACGGTCTTGGTCACAACTTGTTCAGCATTGGACAACTCTGCGATAAAGGATTAGAGGTCAACTTCAAAGCAAATCAGTGCAGCATAAGATCTAGAGAAGGAAATAATCCTTGCAGGGAACAGATAACCAATCTGTACTCAATAGACCTAGCCTCAATCAATCTGAAGAAGGATGTGTGCTTAATGTCAAAAGAAACATCTAAAAGTTCTTGGCTATTGCATCGTTGTCTTTCTCATTTGAATTTTAAAGAATTAACCAACCTTGCAAAAGGTGGGTTAGTTAAAGGGCTACCAACTCTCAAGTTTTAAAAAGAGCAGTTGTGCGCAGCATGTGAAAAAGGAAAGATGACTAGAGCTTCACACACGTCCAAAATAGAACACTAATCAACAAGAGCATTGGAATTGCTTCACATGGACTTGTGTGGACCTATGAGAGTACAAAGTATAAACAAGAAACGCTATGTGTTGGTAATAGTCAATGACTACTCCAGATACACATGGGTTTTCTTCCTGCGTTCCAAATCTGATACTACCGAGATAATAATAGACTTCATCCGAAGAATTTAAGTCAAGTTGCAGATTTCAGTTCAGACCATCAGATCAGATAACAGGACAGAATTTAAGAACAAATCACTCGAATCGTTTCTGAATTCTGTGGGAATAACACATCAATTCTCAGCAGCTCGTACTCCACAACAGAATGGTGTAGTTGAATGAAGAAATCGGACACTTGTGGAATCTGCAAGAACGATGCTGGTATATTCCAATCTTTCGTTATTCCTTTAGGCTGAAGCTGTAGCAACAACTTGTTTCACGCAGAACAGAGCAATCATCAACAAAAGATTCGGAAAAACTCCGTACGAATTAATAAACAAACGAGTACCTAATGTTAAGTTTTTCCATGTCTTTGGATGCAGGTGCTTCATATTAAATGACAAAAACAATCTGGGAATCTTTAGTAAAGAAGCTGATGAAGGCATCTTCATTGGGTATTCGAAGAAGTCTGTAGCTTTCCGGGTCTACAATAAGCGGACCAAGACAGTCAATGAAAGTGTGAATGTAAAATTTGATGAAGGCGTAGTAATGGCTTCTGAACATGCCAGTTCAGGACCCGGCCATAACAAGCCAACTTCTATGAAGTCAACTAAATAGAGTGCAGATAATCTGATTTAAATAAACTGTTCGAGAATTTCTATGAAGACTACTTTGAAAAGCCCAAAACTAATGTTTCAAATTTGGTTCCTGACAGGATTACTGAAGATCCAGTCGTAGTCTCGGACTATTCTCATCAACCCATTTCAGAAGAAACTGGAGAGGCTTCAACGACAGATGTGCACTTACCTACTGATAGTGTACAACCCATTCAACCTCCAGTATCTTTTGAAACCCCCTTACCATCTGAAAACTCAGAAACCCCTATCTCGGATAATATATCATCTACATCAGAAGGTAACCCCCGAATTCCCTACTTAGACTTAAACCCCAATCAAGACCAAATTTAACCTTATCCACACACGTTTAAGTGGATAAGAAATCACCTAACTGAAAATATCATTGGTGATCCTTTTGCATCAGTCCAAACCAAAAGATCAACAATAAACGAGTGTTTATTTTCAAACTTTCTGAGCAAAATTAAGCCAAAGAATGTTAAAGAAGCTCTTCTGGATGCTGATTGGATTGTGGCAATGCAAGAAGAGCTGAATCAGTTTGAAAGGTTGAAGGTCTGGAGATTGGTAGAGCGACCAAAAGATAAATCAATCATTGACACGAAGTGGATTTTCAAGAATAAGAAGGATGAACATGGTGTCATCGTTCATAACAAGGCTCGCCTCATCACCAAAGGATACATTCAACAAGAAGGGATTGATTATGATGAAACTTTCGCTCCTGTTTCAAGAATAGAAGCAATTAGGAAGGTTTTTGGCATTTGCTGCTCATAAAAACATTACAGTTACTAAATGGATGTAAATACTGCGTTTTTAAACGGGGAACTAACTGATGAAGTGTATACATATCAGCCGAAGGGTTTACTGATCCTTCGAAGCCTGATCATGTATATATTTTAGATAAATCCCTGTATGGCCTTAAACAAGCACCTCGTGCTTGGTATGATGCACTTTCAACATACTTGTTGAAATGTGGATTTAACAAAGGTGCAGTGGATACTACCTTTTTTATAAAACGTCAAGGACCAGATATTATAGTAATTCAAATATATGTAGATGATATAATATTTGGGTCTACAAATCCAGAATTTTGCAAGAAATTCGCTTTCTTAATGTCCCGGAAATTTGAAATGAGCATGATGGGAGAAATAAATTTTTTCTTAGGTTTACAAGTTAAACAACTGACTGATGGAATTTTTATCAGACAGTCGATATATATTCAGGACATGTTAAAGAAATTTAACATGGTCAATAGTACTCCTATGAAAACTCCCATGGCTCCGGATTCCAAATCCAAACTCTTTGAGGACATTTCAGGGAAACCTGTAGATGTAACTCATCATCGAGGAATAATATGGTCATTAATGTATCTAATTGCAAGTAGACCTGATATTATGTTTGCTACATGTGTTTGAGTCAGGTATCAGGTAAATCCAAAAGAATCACATTTGGCTGCTGCCAAAAGGATATTAAGATATTTGAAGGGAACACCAAACCTTGGTTTGTGGTATCCCCGAGAATCTTCATTCAATTTAACTGCTTTTTCTGCTGTTGATCACACAGGTGATAAAATGGACAGAAAAAGTACATCAGGTGCAGTTCAATTCTTAGGTGACAAACCCGTCTGCTGGTCATCCAAGAAATAAGACTGTGTTTCACTGTCTACAGCCAAAGGCTTCTGTATCGTCATGTTGTTCTCAAGGGTTGTGGATGAAGAGCCAACTGAGAGACTACGAGTTTACACCGTAGAAGATTCCAATCTATTGTGATTCTCAGAGTGCAATAGCCATAGCATCAAATCCAGTGCAACACTCTAAAACCAAACACATCGACATCCAGTATCATTTTATTAAGGATCATGTAGAAAATGGTAATATAGAATTATATTTTGTTCCTACTGAATATCAATTAGCTAACTTGTTTACCAAAGCATTAGATGAAAAAAATGTTTAATTTTTTGGTATACAAGTTGGATATGTTGAATCATTTAATTTAACAATTCAGTAGTTACAAATTATAATTTTAAATTTACACTTTTTAATTTGATCTTCATATGATATTAAATTCATGAATTTTAAAGTTTAAATTTTTCAGAATTTAACAGATCTGGATTCTCATGTGCAGAGGGAGCAGAAAATGATTTTATCTGATTTTGAGAAAATCTGATAAATTTTATCTGATTTTTTGTAGGGGGAGCAGACATTCAAAATAATATATACATCTGAGGGGGAGCTCAATTAAACATCAAAGGGGAGCACTATGTTTTGTTTTTTAATTTTTTTTTAGGATATATTTTTTTGTGTGTTTATGACTTTTATTTCATTTTTTTGTTGTTAAATTTTTTATTGTTTTGTTTTTGAATGTAGTTAAATTTTTTTTTGGTGTTATAAATTTTTTTTTTACTTTAAGTTGTGTCTTAAATTTTTTTTTTCATATTGGTGAAATGGGCTTGAATTAAAAACAAAAATGAGAGCAAGTGGGCCGGGTATATATTTTTTTTTAATTTGAATTTTGAAATTTCAACTATATTTTTAATTTGAATTTTGAAATTTCAACTATAAAGTTGAAATTCAAAATTCAAATCATTTTTTTTTCGAAATACCGAGACTGTTCACCTTCTCTCTCAAATCCCTTTCTTCCTCACGAAGAAATCTCAAAATCTCAAAAGAATTCGGCCTTTTTCACCATTTCAGTAACTAATTGTGAGTTCTTTTTATAGTTTCTTGTATTATTTTTAAGTGTATATGTTCTATTTTCAGTTTATATATGTCAAACGTGCAATATGTGTGTGTATTCGTGTATATATGAGTGTGTTCATGGGTTTTACTCTTGTGATGTTAATCTGAAATTAACAGTGTGTTGGCATGCGGTTTATCATTTTGAACTTGAATCTCAAATTTCAAGTTTTAATTTCAAACACACAAACAGAAAAATGAATTTTTTTGTTCAAGTTTTTTGAGTTCTTATAACACTGAAAATTGGATTTTTTACAAAGAAGTTGTTGTTTCTGAACAAAGTTCAGTAAACAAAAGTTATCTGAAATGAATTTTCGAGTGGGACTCATTTTTTAATAAGTGAAACAGTCCCTGAAATTCAAATTTTTGAAAATCAGTGAATGAGGACGTATAAAATTTTTTCCAAAAAGTTTCTCAATTAATATAGTTATCGAGAAAGTATCATATTTTGTGCGAGTTGAATATAATATCATTCGAGAATATTGTAGTTCAATTCGAGTTGAGCACTTATTCATTTGAGAAAATCTTTTATGTTATTCGAGTTGATTCATGTTCCTGCCTTAGAAATTTTTTTGTATAATCCACGATAACATAAAAGATTCGAGTCCATTCAACTGTTATTTGAGTTGGAATCATCTCTTAATCGAGTCCTTTCAAGCTTTATTCGAGTTGAATTAGGTCCAAACCTTAGAATATTTGTATTTCATTCGAGTTCATTCTTATATCACTCGAGTTGAACTTATCATTAGTTTGAGAAACCCCATTTATTAATCGAGTTGAGTAGAGTCCAGGACTTAGAATTTTTTCAATACAAGTCTCGATAATTCCTTCATTCGAGAAAGGAATCTATTTCATTCGAGTTGAGTTGTTAGTCTATCGAGAAAACATTAGACTTAATCGAGTTGGTTTTTAGTGTCATTCGAGTTGGTACTTAGGCACATTCGAGAAACATTTTCTTTATTCGAGTTGAATTCTTATGTCTATCGAGTTTTCATTCAATATCCGAGGAGCTTTACATGTCAATCGAGTTTTATACTCAAACTTTTTGAAAAAATGTCTAAGTGTTGGGAATTTAAATTTGTAAGAAAAATGTCACATTTTTCAAGAAATTGTTTAAATTTGTGTTTTCCTAACATTGGTCTCTGAAAGATTGACTTTGGAATACTATCAATGATATTTTCATATTATTGTTTGGAATCCCGATGCTTTAAACAGAAAAGCACATATTTTTATAATTTCTAGCAATTTATTTTTCTATTTGCCGGATTTCATTTGGTTATCTATTGAATCTAACATGCTTATTATTTTTCACAGGTTTCAAATGGCTTCTTAAGCTCAATCTCAACTCTAAAACTCCTCTGATTCCCATTTTTCATCAAACCACACCCTTGTCTAAACCAGTTCGATCCGTATCAGTCACTCGACCTTCACCCTCTACCCTCATACCATACAATCAGCTTGTCAAACCAAGATATTGCTTACCATTCCAAGATAATAACCATCGCCTTGACACCAAAGTCGTTAAAGTAAGCCATCCGATCATTGTAGATATTCTCAAAGGTCATCCTTTGGGATATCTTCTTCAATACAAACCCTCCATTCCTCAAGTTTATCTTCAACAATTCTGACATATAGTGAAGTTTGTCCCAGCTGATGGTAACCATCATTTCAAGGTTACCATCGATCAGTTCAAAACCAAAATCACCTTAGCCAGACTGAGACATAATTTATTCCTGCCTCGTCAAGTAGATACAGTGAATTTTATTAGAATTAGCCGACTTTGAAGATTTCGTATCAGATGAGGAATTGGTGCATGATTTAATATGCTTGGGATATTCAAAGCCACTACCTAAGAGTTCAAAGTTCCATCGAAATGGACTTAATGGTGAATGGTACACTCTCTTTGGTATCATCAACCGGTGCATGACGTCGAAGCACACGGGAATAGACAGATGTAGTATACACTGTCCCAGAATCTTTCATGCCATAGCTTTCAACAAGCATTATGACTATGCACAGTGTAGCTGGGAGGACCTTAAGGAAGTTGTGCTAGCAAAGACGACAAACCGATCAAGGAATTTTGTCCATCTTCAACGTTTCATTCAAATCCTTATCAGAGGCATTCTAAGGGCCATTGAAAATATACCGAAACGAACAAGTTCTCAACGATGTCCCGATTATGTAACGATGAGCTTACACGAGGTACCAGATTCTCCAAATGCAAATATCATGCCTATTCCAGAAGCGTTGTTGAAATATGCTGATCAGGAGAGTGAGAATGTAAGGCTGTACAGAATAGATCACGCTCCTATAGAGTCCCAAGAGCCGGGTTCTCTTAACCAAGAAGTTGTAGGAGAGGAGGAACTTCAGCATGGGACTGAAGTTCAGGGAAGCCAAATAGTGTCTGAGGGAGCAAAAGTTAATGTGAGGGGTGGTGAGGGAGAAGCTAGTAGCTCCGATTCTGAACGAACTTTGTCAAACATTAATGAGGGAGCTGCAGAAGGAGAGGATGATGATGATGAAGGAGGTCCTAATCATAATGAAAGAGGTGTTGGATTAATTGATATAGTATAAATATCCAACAGAAAAAGTGTGAGGAATTTTTAGATGAAGTTGGGGCTGACAAAATGAAGACTTAGCTTATTTCATCAAAGGGGGAGAATGTTGGAACTTATTTTGTTGATGAAATAAATATGTCAAGGGTATAAAATGTATTTAGGTCAAAGTTTTAAATAGAATATATATATATAGCATTTTGACTTTGTAATAGTTGTAGATCTGACATTTTGTAAATCATATTTTGCATGGAAATTCAGGAAGGAATTAGGGCTACTGTCAGGATCAAAATCACCTAAGATTAACTGGTTTTAATAGATCAGAGTTTAAACCAATAACCTTGTTTTGAATCAAAGTCCAATTAAGAAGTTTGCGGAATAACACTTAACTGTTTTAAGATAACTTTCAGAATAATAAAGAACATATATTAAAATAAACATAACCAATATCAAAACCTTTATATTGCCAAAATCTCTGATTACAATCACCTCTAATCTGTTTTGATTAGACGAAGAACACAGATTGTTCTTAGGGTTTTACAACCTTAGAGGCTTGAGAAACTTATCAGAATGCAATTACAATAATGAAAAACTTTAAGCACCACGATTACAAACTTACAATAAAAAGACCTAGTCTATCTGAATTTATAGCCTTCTGATTTGTTTCCTTGACGAACTCTGATTTGTCTGGTAGTAGATATGCTTGGGAGATCTTCAAATCTTGAAATATATATCACTTCCTGAATTTCAGCACTTTCTGTTATCAATCTGTTGAGCAGCTTGAACTTTTAACTCTGGCAGCTTGAACTTTTGAACTAGCAGCTCGAGTTTGTTGAACTGGCAGCTTGAACTTTGTAATTACATAGAAATACTACTAACAGCTTGAGAAATCTAACTAACAGCTTGACATACTTAGATTATTTTCCAACAATCTCCCCCTAACTTAAATTCTTTACACAAGACTTTAAGTTTCTATACAAATAAGGAAATAAAACAAAGTAAAATTGTTATATACAAACTAAGGAATCCAAAAACTTACAACTGTGAAAGTTTCTGCCTTATAGCTTTCATGAATTCTCTCTTTATCTCCTTTTTATCACATTCAATCTTTATTGAGCTCATTTGGAGTAGCCATGCTCTTGGTAAATCAAGGAATTCAAAACTGTAGAATCTGCTGAATCTGTCTGCAACCTTGAGTCTATGTGTCATACATTTTGCATATAAATCAACCTGTACAATCTTCATTTCCTTGGCAACTTCTATATCCACTCTGGTGGATTCTAGATCAAAAATGCTCCTCAGATCTTTTAGATTGGTCTGAACCAATACTATTGGTGACCTAGAATGACTAGCAGTCCCAATATTATGCATTTGTGTCAGCTTATCTCTAGTTATTCTTTGAACCAGATGGATTAGGCTCTTGTACTCTTCCTCTGGACCAGCTTCTCTTTTGATTACAAAATGATATACTAAATCAATGTCATCCATTGACTTGGCATACCAGTAAGTAATTGGAGGTTTAGAGAGGTCATGCTGATCAAGAGCTTTTTCTATCTCCATAGCCTTTTGCAACTGTTGGTCAAACAAAACTCTCTTTACTTGATAAAACTTTGCTTGCTGGATAGTTTTTGATTGGGGATCATCAGCAACAGTTTGAGGGAGGTCTTGGGGATCTTGGACTTGTTTGGAGGCTTTGGAGGCTTTTTCCTTTTCTTTTTCCCTGTCATATAAATCCTAAAGCTACTCTGTTGACCAAGATTGAGCAATAACCTTAAACATACTAGCTGTTGCAGAGATATTGATTAAAAATCTTCTATGTTCTGCCTTTGAAGGCCCTGTTGGCCTTTTCCTCTTCTTCTGGCTTTCTTTGACCACAAACCCACTCAGATAATCTCCTAGGGTTTCATCATCTCCCATTGGTTCCTAGGCTTGCTGGTCTAAGATCTGATCTTGTTTTTCTACCAATCTTCTGGCCAATTCAGCATCATGAGCAACTTGGGCTTCTTTAGAGATAAATTTGATCTTTGGAGGCTCAATCAGAATGCCCTTTCCCTTGCCTATGGTTGCTGCTGAAGCTAATACTGTGGCTTGGACTGCTGGGGCAGGTGTTTGAATACCTTCTCTGATAAACACTCCTCCTGGCTTGATAGGAACAGCTTGAGCATCTAGACTAATAGCTTGAGAAACTTTGGGACTGTTAGCCTAGAAACTGAAGCTGCCACTGGAGAAGTTGAAGTTGTTTGGACTGGAAGTAGGATCTCCTGATTCTCTCCCTTTTTAGATGCATTGGTTTGATCAGGGGGAGCAAAAACTTTTGCTAGTAGGGATTAAACCATCTTCTCAAGCTGCACAATCTTGTTTCCATATAACATCAACCAAAGCTGAAACTGGGCAAGTTTTTGTTGTTGGACTGTCGTGAGTTGTTGTAGAGTAGTGATTTGTGAACCCTGTGCAGCAATCATGGACTTGTAATGTTCCAAAATGGCTACAACAAGTTTCAGTATTTGATCCGTCAATGCCATAAGTTGCAGACTAGCCTCAAGATCTTCAAATGATAGTGGGATTTGAGATCTATCACTGGCATCAATTCCAGAAGTAGAAACATTTGGGCCCCTTTGTTCTTGGTACTGGGGACTTTCAGAAGGTTCTTGCACACCCTCTGTTGCCATGGGTGTGGTCTTAGTGATGTTGGTACTGTCCTGTGCCCCTTGTGCAGAGACATTAGTAGCACCAGCCACAAATCCCATATGAACATCCTCAGATGGGATGTTCACCTCCAAATTGAAGGTGAGAGCGTCCTCAATGGGTTTCCTAATCGATATTCTGTGCAAGAGGAGTTGGCTCTGGGGATTGGACTGAGGAGGAAGGAGCTCCTACAGCCCTTTGTCGTTTATATATTTTTAGTGATGGGGCTAGGGAGGTATGTATAGTAGAAGGAGCAGAGGAAATCTTTGTATCATGAGGAGCGGGTTGGGATCCTGGGGGTGAAGCAGTAATAGTTGGCTGAGTCTGCTCAGGATCCTCTCCTCTGTTTGTTGGATAGACATCCTGCATTGCATGAGGCAAAGGGACATCCACATTGTGAAAATTGGCACTTGGTTTTAAAAGTCTTTTAATAGTAGGTAAAGAGTGCCTATGGGAAACATGTATCCTTTTATGTACTTTAAAAGTTTTGCAAGATTTTGCAAATATTTCTGCCAAAAACCGTGGATACATAAAAAATTTCCCATTCTTTAAGGCATGGTGCCTTAAAATTCCATGAAAAATCATGTTAGAAAAGTTGAACTATTGGCCAGTGGATAAGCACACTAGAGCAGTGGCAATATTAGAAGAAAATTCTAACCAACCAGTCCTTTTAGGGCTTAAGCACTGTTGAATAATATGTACAAGATATTTCCATTTAGAACCAAAATGTGCTTTATAGAAGGTAAAAGAATCTGTTGGGCCCCTATACCGTATTCAAAAAGACCTTCATGTAAGGCGGTGAGGGAGAGACCAGATATACCTGTGGCATCTTGCAGATGCAGATGGTGTCGTATAGTCTCCTCGGTGATGGTAATGGGATTACCATCAATGGTGGATGCAAAAGAAGTGACTCCCTCATGGGAATTTACAGTGGCTGATTTCCAAAACTGCTCTATATGAGAGACGTATATAGTGGGATTGACACTGAGAGCATAATGAATATAAGAAACACGTAGAAAATCCATCATGTCATGGAAAGGCTGTAGTTCAGCGTGTTTGAGAGAGTAGCGTAGGCAGTTGTGTTCTTTAACAAACTCCATTGGTGATCACAAAGGCGAGGATTTAAGGTTTTGAAAGATTATGTGAGAATCGCACAGAGAGAGAAAGTGAAATGATTATGGAAGATATTTTGCAACTGATTGTTGCAATCAAACGAAACTGGGACTTTTAAGGGTTTGGCTTTTCAAAACTATCTAGTCCCGCGCACAATCTCCTTAGTAATGACTGAAATGACCTGCATACTTGTCAGACCAAGTGAAACAACTAACAGTTCGAGAAAATGAACTACCAGCTTGAGAATATTCTCAAGCTGTTAGTTGTTATTTGAACAACAACTTAATGAAACAGTGTCTCCCCCTTAACTAAGCACATTTAGGAAGTGTTTTTCTCATAGAATAAAGGAGAATAATGAAAAACAAATTAATCCATATTTACCATACCTATATTTGATATCAGAAATGTGAATCTTCCTACATCAAATGGTTTTGTGAAAAGATCAGCTAACTGATCATCAGTGTGAATCTTGGTAACCTGGATTAATTTCTTTTTATTACTGTCCCTTATAAAATGGAATCTAATGTCTATGTGCTTGGTTTTGGCAAATTTCACTGGATATTGTACAATGTTGATTGCACTTGAATTGTAAATGTAAATAGGTTTAGATAGAAATTTCATACCATAGTCTCTTAGTTGGTTCTGTATCCACATCACTTTGGAACAACAGCTGGCAGCTGCAATATATTCTGCCTCAGTGGATGAAGTTGAGACAGTTGTTTGCTTTTTACACTGCCAAGAGACTAGTCTTGCTCCTAGATATTGACATCCACCAGTTGTGGATTTCCTGTCTATGTTGCAACCTCCATAGTCACTATCAGAGTAAGCTATTAGTTCAAGTGGAGAGTCCTTAGGATACCACAGGCCCAATTTTGGTTGACCTTTGAGATATCTAAAGATTCTCTTAACAACAAACAGATGTGAATCCTTTGGAGCACATTGAAACCTGGCACAAACACAAACAGCAAACATTATATCAGGTCCAGAAGATGTAAGATACATTAGTGAACCTATCAAGGATCTGTAGAGATGAATATCCACATCCACTCCTTCTTTATCTGCATGAAGTTGTTTATGAGTGTCCATTGGTGTGCTGGCAACCTTGGTGTCCTTGTATCCAAACTTTCCCAGGATATCATTCACATACTTTGATTGACTTATGAAAAGTCCAATGCGTTTCTGCTTGACCTGCAATCCTAGAAACAAAGTTAGTTCCCCCATTGAACTCATTTGAAACTTTTTGTGCATCAAACTCTCAAATTCTTTGCACAGAATGTCATTTGTTGATCCAAAGATGATATCATCAACATAGATTTGAACAAGAAGGATCTCTGATTTGATGGACTTTGTGAATAGTGTCTTGTCCAGAGTACCTCTCTTGAATCCATTCTGTAGTAGATATGAAGACAGAATGTCATACCATGCTCTTGGAGCTTGGTGAAGCCCATAGAGTGCTTTGTCTAACTTGTAGACTCTGTTTGGATACTTATAGTATTCAAATCTAGGTGTTGACACACATAAACCTCTTCTACAATTGTACCATATAGAAATGCAGATTTCACATCCATTTGGTACACCTTGAATCCTTTGTAACTGGCATAGGCTAGGAACAGTCTGATGGCTTCTATCCTTGCTACTGGGGCAAAGACATCATTATAGTCTATTCATTCTTCTTGAGTGTATCCTTGAGCTACCAGCCTTGCTTTGTTTTTGATCACTACTCCTCTCTCATCTTTCTTATTTCTAAACACCCATCTTGTACCAATTGCCCTCTTCCCTTTAGGCAAATCAACCAGTGTCCACACATTCTAAATATTGAATTGCAAAAGTTCTTCTTGCATTGCCTCAATCAAAGATGGATCCTCTAGAGCTTCAAAAGCCTTCTTTGGTTCTAATTGTGACATGAAGCATGCATGTTCAAAGGCAGCTAGACTGAATTCAGGGATTGCTGATTCAGTAGCAGTTGATTCCTTGTGAATCATTGTCCTTGTTTGCACAGGAGTGCGTGGATCTCCCATGATCTGGTTAAAAGGATGATATTTGTGAACCCTGAGTGTAGGTTCACTTTCTATCTGAAATGAGCACCCTAGATTTGTATCATCACCTTCTACACCACTTGATGCGTCTGCTTCAGTAACAGTCTGATATGGAGATGGAATTGTTTCCCTATTGGTTGGAGCTGTTACTTCAGGACTTGGGATTGGCACTTCAAACTCTGTATGTGTGTCTTGTTGGTCAACCAGGACCCCAGGTGGGTCACAAGAGAGAAGTGGTAGTACAATATACTCATCCCATATAGCAGAATCTACAATAGTTGGAAACTTTAGGCCAACAGCTTGAATGTTTGTGTTACCAGCATGAAAATTTGTACTGGCAGTTTCAACACTGTTTCCAACAGGTCCTACAGAATACTCAACAAAGCTCAGAGAATTTGTTAGTGAATCTAAATCAAACAACCAATCAGGACCAGTGCCTTTAACATTTGCACTGTTTTCATTAAACTCAACATTGGCACTTTCTTCAATGGTTTTAGACACACTGTTATATACCCTATAGGCTTTGCTTTAAGTAGAGTATCCTACAAAGAATCCTTCTCCAGCCTTACTTTCAAACTTACCTGAGTGAGTTTTAGTATGTGTCAGGATCTAAATATGAATTACCAAGACTAACTGATTTGAATTTATCAGAGTATAAATCAATAATCTTGCTTTGAATCAAAGTTTAATCAAGAAGTTTGCGGAACAACACTTAATTATTTTATCAAAAACTTTCAGAATCAATAATGAATAAACACACAAGAATTAATCAAGACTGTTTGTATTGCTGAATTCAACGATTACAATCACCTCTAATCTGTTTGATTAGACGAAGAACACAGACTGTTCTTAGGGTTTTACAACCTTAGAGGCTTATGAAAACTTAATCAACAAAGCAATTACAGACTCAAAATATGCAGAAAACTCCTATACAATAGAAAGACCTATTCTATGTATTTATATTGCTTCTTGATATGTTTCCTTGACGAATAATGACTTCTCTGATAGTAGATATGCTGGAATCTTCATGTAGATATCTTTTCCTGAAAATCAGCACTTTCTGTTTATGAAACTGTTGAGCAGCTTGAATCACTTGACAGCATGAACAGAGCAGCTTGAGTAGATTTGCTCTGGCAGCTTGAACTTTTACACTGGCAGCTCGAGTTTCTTCTACTAGCAGCATGAACTTTGTATTTACATTTAAAATCTACTAACAGTCTGAGAAGTCTAACTAACAGCTTGAACATACTTAAACTATTTCCCAACAATCTCCCCCTAACTTAAATTCTTTACACAAGACTTTAAGTTCTATACAAAAAAATGGAAATGAATAAGTAAACTGTTATTTACAAACCAAGGCTTTCAAAAACTTATAACTGTGCAAGTTTCTGATCTATAGCCTTCAAAAATTCTATCTTCATCTCTTCTTTATAACAAGATATCCTAACTGATTTTATTTGGAGCAACATATCTTTTGAAAAATTATAAAACTCGAGATTGAAGAAAATACCAGACCCATCTGTGAATTTGATTCTGTAAGTCCTGGATTTGACACACTGTTGTATACTCTATAGGCTTTGCTTTGAATTGTTGCTCAAAGAGCACCCTCTTAATAGATGAAGGAATAGAAACAACTGCTTGATCAGTGGGAGCAGGTGCACTGGCATCAGCTTCAGTTTGGACTGATTGAGTTGATGGTTGGACTTTTTGGGATGGTTGAGCTTCTGGAGAGACTTTTGTTCCCTTTCTTTTGTCCCTCTCCTTGTCATGGATCTCCTGCAGCCTTTCAGTAGTCATGGACTGAGCCATTTTCTTTGGGATACCTGCTGCAAAGGCAAAATTGATTAAGAATCTTCTGTGCTCAGCCTTGGTGTGCCCTGTTGGCATTTTTCTCTTCATAGCTCCTTGTTTAACCACAAACCCCTTTAGGTAATCACCTAAGGTCTCATCATCATCCATTGGGGTTTGGGCTTGCTGATCCAATTCTTTGTCCTGTTCTTCTGCTATTCTTTTGGCAACTTCAGCATCAAAGGCAATTTGGGCTTCTTTGGAGGAAAATTTATGCTTTGGAGACTCAATGAGAATGCCCTTGCCCTTGTCTTTTGCAGCAGATGATGTAGCTTGGACTGTACTTGATGGAGCTTGAATGCCTTCCCTGATCACAACTCCAGTAGCTTTTGAAGAAGCAACTTGAGTTTCTAGGCTAACAGCTTGAGAAGCTGTTGGGACTGCTAGCCTTGAAACTGGAACTGTTGATGCTGCTTGGACTGTTGTTGTTGGAGCTGCTTGGACTGATTTGGGAACCTCCTGATTCTCCCCCTTTTTGGAAGCATTGGTTTGGTCAGAAGGACCTACAACCTTTGCCCCTTGGGTTTGAATCATCTGCTCTAATTTCATGAGCTTATTTTCACAGAGGGTGAACCCTTTGTGAAGATAATCCATTCTCTTATTCTGAGCAGCCTCTGCCTGTTTGAGTGCAAAAATTTGAGCCCCCTGTGCAGCAATGATGGACATTTGATATTCCAACATGGCTACAACAGGTTTCAGCTTGGGATCCGTCAAGAGCATGAGTTGCAGACTTGTCTCAAGATCAGAAAACACCTGAGGTGCTTGTGATCTATCACTGACATTAAGACCAGAAGTAGAAACCTCTGGGCCCCTCTGTTCTTGGTTCTGGGGTCTTCCAGCTTGTGTTTGCACACTGGCTGTTGCCATGGGTGTGGTCTTAGATATGTTGGCACTGACCTGTGCTTCTTTTGCAGAAACATCAGTAGTGCCAGCCACAGAACCCATATGAACCATCTCTAATGAGATGTTCACCTCCTGAGTGAGGATGGGAGTTTCCTCAATTGGCTCCCTTTGGATATTCTGTGCAGAAGTATCCTCATGCACAGGGATATATGGCTCTTGTTGATGGGAGGAGGAGGAAGGAGCTCCTGGTCCCCTTTTCCTTTTATATAAGAATTTTAGTGGGCTTCTTGGCTGTACAAAAGGATCAGATGGAATATTTGTATCATGAGGAGTGGGTTGGGGTCCTGGGGGTGAAGCAGGAATGTTGGGCTGTGTCTGCTCAGGACCCTCTCCTCTGTTTCCTGGAATGATGTTCATCATTGCAGAGGGCAATGGAACATCTATACTGACAAAATTGGCACTTGGCTTTAACAGCCTTTTGATTGAAGACAATGAGTGCCTATGGGAAAAATGTATCCGTTTATGTAAATGTGGTGTTGTGCAGGTGTGTGCAATAATTTCTGCCAAAAACCTAGGATACATCAAAAATTTCCCATTCTTTAGGGTATGATGCCTTAACATTCCTTGAAAGATCATGTTTGAAAAATTGAACTGTTGGCCAGTAGAAAAGCACACTAAGGCAGTGGCAATATTTGAAGAAAACTCAGACCAACCAGTTCTTTTGGGGCTTAAACATTGCTGAATAATATGCACAAGGTATTTCCATTTAGGAGAAAAATGTGCCTTAAGAAAAGTAAAAGAATCAGCAGGACCCCTATAACCAATATTTTGAAGACCAAAATGTAAAGCTTGAAGGGATAGGTCGGTTATACCTGAGGCATCTTGAAGATGCAAGTGATGTCTGATGGATTCCTCAGTGATATTGATGACAGTATCATCAATCTTGGATATGAGGGTAGGCACTCCATTGATGGTTTGAACAGATGCATGGTTCCAAAACTGTTCAATATGGGAGATGTATATAGTAGGGTTAATGGAAAGGGCATAATGGATATGGGAGTGCCTGAGGAAATCCATCATTGCATGAAACGGTTGAAGTTCAGAATGTTTTAGGGTGTATGGGAGGCAGTTGTGTTCTTTTACGAACTCCATTGTTGAAGAAACGACGGTTTAGGGTTTGAAAGAAGAATGTGTGATTCGTTCAGAGAGAAAGCAAGAGGCCGTGGAAGAAGAATATGTAACTGGTAGTTACAACTGAACGAAGCTGGGACCTTTAAAGGTTTCGAAAAGGTTGGGTCCCGCGCACACATTTGAGAAATTACCCAAATACCCTGCACACTTTGACAGATCAAGTGAAAATAACTAACAGCATGAGAAAATGAACTAGCAGCTTGAGAAAATACTCAAGCTGTTAGTTAGAAATGAAGCATCTTTTAATATAACAGTGACTCCCCCTTAAATTAAGCATACTGAGTAGACAATAATGAAAACCAATTAATCCATATTTACCATACCAATATTTGATACTAGGAAAGTGAACCTTCCTACATCAAAAGGTTTTGTAAATAGATCAGCTAACTGATCATCAGTATGAATCTTGGTAACTTGGATCAACTTCTTTTCATTACAATCTCTGATAAAGTGAAATCTGATTTCTATATGCTTAGTTTTTAGGAATTTCACTGGGTTTTGCACAATGCTGATTGTACTTGAGTTGTCAATATAAATAGGAGTGGATAAGAAATTCATACCATAGTCTCTTAGTTGATTTTGAATCCACATTACCTGGGAGCAGCAGCTTGCAGCTGCTACATATTCTGCTTCAGTGGATGATGTGGACACAATTGTTTGCTTTTTGCATTGCCAAGAGACCAATCTTGCTCCTAAATATTGACATCCACCAGTTGTGGATTTCCTATCAATGTTGCATCCACCATAGTCACTGTCAGAATAAGCAGTTAGTACAAGGGGATCGAGAGTCTTTAGGATACCATAGGCCTAAGTGTGGTTGGCCTTTAAGGTATCTAAAGATTCTCTTAACAGCAACCAAGTGAGAGTCCTTTGGAGAGCATTGAAATCTAGCACACACACAGACAGCAAACATTATATCAGGTCTGGAAGATGTTAGATACATAAGAGATCCTATAAGAGATCTGTATAAATGAATATCCACATCTATGCCATCTTTGTCTGTATGAAGCTGCTTATGAGGATCCATTGGAGTGCTTGCAGCTTTGGTGTCTTGATACCCAAACTTGTCCAGTATGTCTTTCACATACTTTGATTGACTTATGAAAAGACCAGTAGGCTTCTGCTTGACTTGTAATCCTAGAAAGAAAGTGAGTTCTCCCATTGAGCTCATTTGGAACTTTTTGTGCATTAAAACCTCAAACTCTTTGCACAAACAATCATTGGTTGAACCAAAGATGATGTCATCAACATAGATTTGGACAAGCAGAATCTCATCTTTGATAGACTTAGTGAAGAGTATTTTGTCCAAAGTGCCTCTCTTGAATCCATTTTGTAGAAGGTATGATGACAGAGTGTCATACCATGCTCTGGGGGCTTGATGGAGACCATAGAGAGCCTTGTCTAGCTTGTACACCTTGTCTGGATACTTGTAGTCTTCAAAACCAGGAGGTTGACACACATATACCTCCTCTTCAATTGTCCCATACAGAAAAGCAGACTTGACATCCATTTGATACACTTTAAAACCTTTGAAGCTTGCATAGGCCAAAAATAGTCTGATGGCTTCAATTCTTGCTACTGGAGCAAATACATCATCATAATCTATGCCTTCTTCTTGAGTGTACCCTTGTGCTACTAGCCTTGCTTTGTTCTTGATGACTATCCCTCTCTCATCTTTCTTGTTTCTGAACACCCATCTTGTACCTATTGCTCTCTTACCTTTAGGAAAATCCACCAGAGT
Source organism: Centrapalus pauciflorus (assembly GCA_020465985.1). Classification (NCBI taxonomy): domain Eukaryota; kingdom Viridiplantae; phylum Streptophyta; class Magnoliopsida; order Asterales; family Asteraceae; genus Centrapalus; species Centrapalus pauciflorus. The sequence continues at coordinate 336,157 of JAANYP010002743.1, forward strand.
CCATACATTCTGAATTTTGAACTGTAGAAGCTCTTCTTGCATAGCTTCAATCCAGGATGAATCTTTTAGTGCTTCTGATGCCTTTTTGGGTTCTAGTTGAGACATGAAACAGGCATGTTCAAAAGCAGCTAGACTGAATTCAGGAACTGCTTGTTCAGCAGCAGCAGTCTCATTGTGAACCATTTTCCTTGTTTGAACAGGATTGCTGGGATCACCCAGTATTTGATTGAGAGGGTGATACTTGTGAACTCTTAGTGTGGGCTCTCTCTCTCTGTTTGAAAAGAAGTTCCAAGATTTGTATCATCTCCATCAGAACCAGTGAATGGTTCAGTTTCTGGAACAGCTTGACTAGAATCTGGGACTGTTTCCTTTTGTGTTGGAGCTGTGCTTTCAGGACTTGGGGATGGCACTTCAGTGTCTGGATTTGCATTAAGTGGAGCATTCAGGACCCCTGGAGGATCACAAGACAGAAGTGGTAGAGTGGTGTAATCATCCCAACTTGGTGAATCTGCAGTAGTCTGAAACTTTGTGCCAACGGCTTGAGAAGTTGTATTGGCAGCATGAGAATTTGTGTTAGCAGCTTCAACCCTATATGCATCAGCTTCTGCAGTATACTCAACAAAGCTCAGAGAATTTGTTAGTGAATCTAAATCAAACTACCAATCAGGACCAGTGCCTTTGATATTAGCAGTATTTTCATTAAATTCAACATTGGCACTTTCTTCAATTGTTTTAGACACACTGTTGTATACTCTATAGGCTTTGCTTTGAATTGAGTAGCCTACAAAGAATCCTTCTTCAGCTTTACTTTCAAACTTCCCTAAGTGAGTCTTAGTGTGAAGGATAGTACATGGGCATCCAAAAGGCTTGAAGAAAGCTATTAGGGGACTTCTGTTATGGAATAACTCATAGGGAGTTTTCCCTTGTGATTGGACAACCTGAACCCTATTCAGAACATAACAGGCTGTATTAACAGCTTCTGCCTAGAAAGTCATTGGCAGATTTGAATCAGCTAACATTGTTCTAGCAGCCTCAATTAATGTTCTGTTCTTTTTTTTTCAGCTACACCATTTTGCTGTGGTGTTCTTGGTGCACTATACTGTCTAGCAATGCCTTTGGACTCACAGAAACTGTTTAGAATGTGATTTTTAAATTCAGTTCCATTGTCTGATCTTATCACCTTAACTTTGGAGTTGGATTGGTTTTCTATCTTAAGAATAAAAGACTTAACTAGCTCAGCAGTCTCATCTTTGGTTCTAAGAAAGTACACCCAAGTAAATCTGGTGAAATCATCAACAATAACTAAACAGTAAGCCCTTTTATTCAAACTCAAAACAGATGTTGGACCAAATAGATCCATATGAAGCAGCTGAAGAACAGATGAGATTGAATTTACTTCTTTGGCCTTATGAGAAGTTTTGTGTTGCTTACCTTTAAGGCATGCTACACAATGATCATCACAAATGAACTCCTTTTGTGGTAAGCCTCTTACCAGATTCTTTTTAACTAAAGCATTCATGGACTTGAAGTTCATGTGACACATCCTTCTATGCCAAAGAGCAGACTCATTGATGATGCTTTGGATATCAAACAACTTAAAGTATTAGATTTAGTCAAAAGATCTGTGTCTAGACAGTAGACATTGTCCTTTCTTGGTGTTCTTAGTAAAACAAGATGTTCAGGAACTTTGAAATCTTTTGAAAGAACAATGCACTCAGAATCTGTGAACAGAACAATGTTTTGTTTGTCACAGATTTGAGAGACACTTAATAAATTGTACTTAAGCTGTTCAACATACAAAACATCATGGAATGTCATGTTGCCTGCATTAACAGTACCTTTACCTGTAACCTTACCTCCTTTTGAGTTGCCTCCAAATGCAACAAAACCTCCATCAAAACCTTTGAAATTTGACAAGCATTCAGAATTGCCTGTCATGTGCCTAGAGCATCCACTGTCCAGATGCCATCTTGTTCTATGAGGAGACCTGTGGTTGCCCTGCACAAATAACAGCTTAGTTAGTAGTGGAGTAAACCCAAACCAAATTGGTTTTGGGTTGGCCTTGTACATTGACATAACTAAATACTGTTTTTGACTTCTTATATTTAGTGAGATCTACTGATGGAGTCTTTGGAGAGTATTTGGTGATTATATGAGGTATCCAACTATTTTGATCATCTTTTCTTCTAACAGTCTCAGATGGTTCACTAGCAGCTCCAGATTGATGCTCAGCAGTTTGAGTTGTGTTTGTAGTGCTAACAGTTTCAGTTTTTGCACTAACAGCATCAGATTTTGACTTAGCAGTCTGATCTTTTGCATTAGCAGTTTGAGCATCAGATTTGTCCTTGACACACCATATTTGTTTAAAACTTGATTTAGGCTTTGCCAAAACTTGTTTTTGATGTGTGGACTGTTTTTTATTAACTTTGGAAAACCTGTGATCAACTGTTTGCTTTGGAACTGCTGTGGAAGGTTTCACTTTTGAGTGCTTTGCCTGAATAAGATTTGATTTTGTGTGATGCACAGTCTGTTTTGCAACAGCTGGTTTGTAAAAACAATCTTTGGCTAAGTGATTCTTCCTTCCACAGTGAAAACATCTTTTGACAGTTTGAATTGGAAAACCAGACTTTTCTGCCAATTTCTGGTTCTTGTTTCTCTGATTTCCTCTTACCTGCTGTTGTTTAGGAAACTTTTGAACACCATGCTTTTGGCATGTGCAGACAGAAACAGTTTTACCTCTTTTATTTCCTTTTGATGAAGATGCAGTGTTACAGTTAGAATGTACAGAAACTTGTGGAGTAGCATTGCATACACTCATCTTCTCTTTTCCTTTCTTACTGGGGGCTTGGACCTCTATGGGTGCACTCATTGTGTCACAGTCTCTATTTTGACTCTTATCTTCCTTTAATTCAGGACTGTTATCAAGGATAGGATCTACAATAGTCATAGACTCATCTAGTGGTTCATTGACAAGTCTATCAGCAACCTCACTCATTGGATGAATGTACTTGTTATTGTATGGAGGTGGAGTAGCTCTGTATCCTATTCCTTCTTTGGGATTGACCTGAGATTTCACTCTATCTTTAAATTGGACTTCCATTAGGTGTTCCAACTTTTGATTTGCTAACTTGAAGTTTCCTAGATCTATGTTAACAGATTCTAGTTTCTTATTAGCCTCAAACACCTTTTGTTCAGTCTCTTCTACCTTTTTATTCAGAGATTCTATTTTCTTATTTAGCTCCTTTTTCTCCCACTCATGATAGGTTCTATCATACCCCATTTGAATCTCATTATCCTTATAATCATTGATCTGTTTTTCCAGATCTTCTATGGCTTGCATGTATTCATATCTCCTTTCTTCCATCTTAGCTAGAGTTTTGCACATGCTCTCATTATGATCTCTGTATCTTTTAACCATATTTTTGCATGATTGAGAGCAGAGTTTAGAATTTACCTCAGAGGGCAGTTCAGTGGAGGAGACATTTGATGTTTCTGCCATAAGTGCTTGATTTTGAAATTCTTCCTCTGTCTGATCACTCCAGTCAAACACATTGTCTTCTTGAGAGACAAGTGCTGTTGATGATGATGTTTGAATGGGCTGTGAAGTCCTTGATGGCTGTTGACCTTGAGATCTACATTCTCTGGCAAAGTGACCAAGCTTATGACATTTATAGCATTCAACTTTTGATTTATCAAAAGCTGGTTTGCCTTCTGTTTTGGCTTGAAAGTTGGTCCTCCCAGTTTTTTTAAGAAATCTTTTGGCCCTCATGGTCAGCATTGCATGTTGCCACTTTAAATCCATCTCTTCAAGATCATCTGGATGAATTTGTTCCAAGTCTTCAACATTTAGAGCAAATAATCCATCATTGGCAACAAAAGCCTCATAGTGAGTTTCAGCAGAGTTGCCATCACCACCTGAGAAAGAATCAGAGTTATTAGATTTTTCAGAAGACAGAAGAGCAGTATTGTGATTATAAGAAAAGGATTTCTTTTTAGCATCAATCTCAGTCTCAAACACTCTTAAACGGTTATACAGATCATCCAATTCTATCTCATCAAGAGTGTCTTTTGTTCTCCATTGTGCAGCATAGACTGTCCATTCTTCTCCAAGAGATCTGAGAAACTTTCTGTTGACTTCATCTTGATCCAGATTGACCTTTGCACTTTCCAGTTCACTTATCAGTTTGTTGAACCTGTCAAAGATTTGAGTAAGGTTTTCATTCTTGCCACCAGAAAAGTTTTCATACTGCTGTTTCAAGAGGTCCTTTTGATTTCTCTTGGCACTGGCATTACCAGCAAACCTCTTCTCTAAGGCATTCCAAAGAGAATGAGCAGTATAAAACTTTTTAAACTGATGTTGATAAGCATTAGGAATGGCTATTTGTAAAAGTGTAAGTGCTTTCACTTCATTCATTCTAGCCTTCCTTGCAAGTTCAGTTTTTGGAGGAGTTTTGACTGGTTTTCCCTCATCATCAAGTTCTGGATCAACTACAGGAGGAAATTCAACAGCTTCCCATATGGCATAATCAATTAATTGAATATGCTGTTGAATCCTGAGTTTCCACATCTCAAGCTCAGTCGGCTTGAGCATAGGCACTTTGAGTCCTTGCCCAGATCCACTGCTGCTATTTTCAAATTCCATTGCAAAACAATTGAAAATTTAAAAGAAAGTTTTTGACTTTGAAAAACAAAGAGTAACCTGGTTTGAAAAACCTGATTTGAACAACCTGGTTTGACAAACCTGGCTCTGATACCACTTGTCAGGATCTATATATGAATTACCAAGACTAACTGATTTGAATTTATCAGAGTATAAATCAATAATCTTGCTTTGAATCAAAGTTTAATCAAGAAGTTTGCGGAACAACACTTAATTATTTTAACAAAAACAAAAACTTTCAGAATCAATAATGAATAAACACACAAGAATTAATCAAGACTGTTTGGATTGCTGAATTCAACGATTACAATCACCTCTAATCTGTTTGATTAGACAAAGAACACAGACTGTTCTTAGGGTTTTACAACCTTAGAGGCTTATGAAAACTTAATCAACAAAGCAATTACAGACTCAAAAATATGCAGGAAAAACCTATACAATAGAAAGACCTATTCTATGTATTTATATTGCTTCTTGATATGTTTCCTTGACGAATAATGACTTCTCTGATAGTAGATATGCTGGAATCTTCACGTAGATATCGTTTCCTGAAAATCAGCACTTTCTGTTTCTGAAACTGTTGAGCAGCTTGAATCTCTTGACAGCATGAGCAGAGCAGCTTGAGTTGTTTTGCTCTGGCAGCTTGAACTTTTACACTAGCAGCTCGAGTTTCTTCAACTAGCAGCATGAACTTTGTATTTACATTTAAAAACTACTAACAGTCTGAGAAGTCTAACTAACAACTTGAATACACTTAAACTATTTCCCAACAAGATTGTTAAGTTTTAAATAGCTGTATTCACCCCCCTCTACAGCTTAGAACTATACACTTGGGAAACCTTTTGGGAACTACAATATGCTTGATTCTATTCGAGATAATTTCCCAGATGAACAACTATTGTTCATCACAAAATTGTCATGTGTGAATTCATGTTTCATGCAATTCATTCAACATAAACAATCATATGAACAATAATCATCAACACATAAAACCGAATGCTTGTATTAAGATGAGAGAAGAATATTACAATATTGTTCTTGACTTTCTTGTACAGTACTCCTCTCTTCTTGCATCCGTATAGTCTCTGTTTCCATGCAAGCATATTGAACCACTATTTATATACACAATACAAAGTATTATGTATTTACAAAATCAATCCCTGAACTTATACAACATAATAGTCATCTCTATTTAATATTGATACCTAACAATCTCCTTCTTTGAGATGAAAGCAATTATTACAAGTAAAATTAATTTCAACTCTACAAGATATTATACCCAACAATCTCCCCCTTAGAGATGAAATCAATTTTCCAATTAAAGTTAATTGCAGGGATTTTTCTTGAATCTTTTTCTTTTCTTCGATCTCTGAATCTTCAGATAAATGCATCTTTGTCTTTCTCTGATGTTCAAACCTCTTTATCTCTAATCTTCTCTGTTCTTTTAAGCACACTCCGCCTTGAATCTTTAACAACATCTGATTCTCTCCCTTGATCAATTGTATTAAGATGTTTTTGTAATTGCCTTCATTTTTCTTCATGCTACTCAACTACTGAACAGTTGTTTCTGAAATTCAGCATTTCTCCCCCTCATGATGATCATAAACCTTATGAACATCATGCAAAACCATTAGAAACATAAATGCATTAAAGTTACAGTAGAAGAAATACGACAACAATTATAACTCAGAAATTATTACAAATTGATTCCCCCCCCCCCCCCCCCCCCCCCCCCCTAAACTGATATCTACTCCCCCTATACTGATCAAAATATATAACACTCCCCCTCGAATTGATACTATATCTTTTTAGAATAAAAACAAAGCTTTTGAAGTTTAGGAAAATGAAACATATTCATTTTGTGAAATAACGAGTCCAGGTCCACATAGGATTTCTATTTGCACAATTGACATAATCTATGTGACCTTCGTTCAGCGTTGGCGTGATATTAACACCGGTAGGATTTCCAAATAGTCATCGTGAAATCCTTTAACACGAAAGAATCACTCTTATTTGTTCTGGCTTAGTCACTTTGGACTAGCAGTTTATAGTCACGTAGACTGTTAGACTCGATGTGTCTTAAAAGTGTATATAATCAACTCTAGACACAATGTGCATCAACTGAAGTCGGAGACCGGAGAAAATGTCTTCCTTGTTTCAATATTAATAATATCCAAAGGATATATCGATAGAAACGTGCAATATCTCCGTGATTATTGAAACAGAAATCTTTTGAGAGAGAACAGAGCAGTTGGTGGGGTTAAGTGCATGCGTCACTGGGTCCATGACGTCTTTTTCAATATCAAGTCACCGAGGGCTTGATAGATTATGAGGTTTACCCAGCCGACAGAGTGTAGGTAAGATTTTCTTTTCTTCAAATCCTTTCTCAACTCTCAGCTTTCAACATTTTTCAATTAAGCTCCCTTCGGCTCACTTTTGAGATATAAATTCAGTCAGCTTTATAGCGAAAGCATGATCTGATGCACCACCATCTCCTTTCAATATCCCTCTCATTTACATGTTACCTCTACTCGACCCTGTCAGTATCCCGTGATAACTGACACTTCTCAACTAATAAACCTAAAGAACCCTCACCCACACAAACTATAGATGGTTTGCTTCTTGGGTAGGTCTTCCGGTTCTGGTTACACCATAGAAGCGATATTTATGCCTATCACTCAGATTGGTGCATAATGGGAGTCAGCAAAAAGATTATCATCTTTGAAGCTCAAGGGATATCGGAGATTATGTGATATCAGAGATTATATTAAGATAATTTGGGAGATATCAGAATGAAATGGAAAATCTGATATATGATATGAAAATAATCAGATTTTCTTGAAAGAATTAGCACTTGGGAACGGGAGAATCCAGTATGAATTGGAAGCATTGTAACAAAGAGAATCTCAGAAGAAATGAGATTATAAAAATCAAAGAGATTAGATCAATTAATCTCAATTATATATTCAGAGAATCAGACAAATATTTCTTTTCAGCTCAAAACTTCTTTTTAAGTGTGTATCAAATATTTTCGTGAAAAATCACACATAGTTTTTGAAAAATGTATTTCGAAAAAAAACTTGAATAGAACAGTGCTTCGACTTTTTCAAATTTCATATATAAAATTCAATCAAATTCTGCCATATTAGGCTCTGATACCAATTGTGAATTCATGTTTCATGCAATTCATTCAACATAAACAATCATATGAACAATAATCATCGACACATAAAACCGAATGTTTGTATTAAGATGACAGAAGAATATTACAATATTGTACTTAACATTCTTGTACAGTACTCCTCTCTTCTTGCATCCGTATATTCTCTGTTTGCATGCAAGCATATTCAACCACTATATATATATACACAATACAAAGTATTGTGTATTTACAAAATCAACCCCTGAACATATACAATATAATAGTTTTCATCTCTATTTAATATTTATACCTAACAATCTCCCCTTAAAGATGAAAGCAATTATTACAAGTAAAATTCATTTCAACTCTACACAATATTGTACCCAACATCATGGTTAGCTAACCTAGTAAACTATTTTGCGACAGGGAAAATCTCGGGTCATTGGAACTCACATTAGAGGAAATAGTTCTTCTCTCAAACCAAATGATATATTTTGGAGGAGCCGGATATGTTTAAAATTAGAGCAGATCAAATTATCCGGCGATGTGTGCTAGACAGTGAGCATTATGATATTTTAAATCACTGTCATTCATATGCATTCGGTGGTCACTTCAGTGCAAAAAAGACAGGCCATCGAATCCTACGATGCGGATTCTTTTGGCTCACTATCTTTAGAGATTCATATGAATTTGTTAAATCATGCTTGCGATGACAAAAAAAATAGGAAGTATTTTGAAACGAGATCAAATGCCCATGACACCGATTCTCATTGTTGAAATATTTGACGTGTGGGACATAGACTTTATGGGACCCTTTCCTAAGTCATACGGTTTCAAATATATACTTGTGGCAGTTGATTATGTCTCTAAGTGTGTAGATAAAGAGGCTACGGGGACTAATGACCACAAGGTAGTTTGTCAATTTGTTAAGAAGAATATATTTACACGTCACTGAATTACTAGAGCTATAATTAGTGATGAGGGTTTACATTTCAAAAACGTGTATTTTGGCAAATTACTTAAGCATTATGGAGTCATCCACAAGATCGCAACCTCATACCATACACAAACTAGTGGACAAGTAGAAGTATCCAATAGAGATATAAAACGTATACTAGAGAAGACAGTGCGACCATATCGTAAAGATTGGTCTACACGTCTAGACGATGCACTCTGGGCATACCGCACTGCTTTCAAAACCCCTATTGGAATGTCTCCATATAAGTCAGCGTACAGGAAGTTATTCTATCTACCGGTTGAAATGGAACACCGCACACTATGGGCCATTCAAAATACGAATCTCACATTCATGGATGCTAGTGTAAATCGGAAACACCAAGTAATGAAATTAGAAGAAATCCGTAGGGAAGCTTACGAAAGTGCTAAAATATAAAAAGAAAAGACAAAGGCTTGCCATGATCGTTTAATTAAAAGGAAGGTGTTTAATAAGGGTGACAAAGTGTGGCTATTCAATGCGCGTCTGCGGCTATTCCTAGGCAAATTAAAAGGCAAGTGGACAGGTCCGTACGTAGTATCTAATGTTTATCCTCACGTGGCAGTAGAAATACAAGACAAAAAAGGTGGTGAACCAGTTAAAGTCAATCGACATCGACTTATGTTGTTCGTGCAATGGACCGCAGGAGAAGTCGTATCATCTAAGACGATGGTCTTAAAGGAAGCCACCTGATTATTAGGGAATCGTATGTCTGGCTGAAGACATTAAACTTAGCGCTTCCTGGAAGGCAATCCAGAGAACTTTGTAGGTGTGTTCTATAGAAACCCTCACGAGACTATAACCCATCCACTCAGACTACCGAGGGGTTTAAAGGCTTATTGCACATGATAAGCGCCATCATTTTCACCACGAAAGTGTGATTTTTATTTATTTTAAGTAGTCTCTATTTTTCTATAAACACTTATGTTTGGAACTAGGACCTGAAATCGATAAAAACGTCATGCACTAACACTATATTGCACATGCTTGAATATCATGATGTTATATTTCGATGCATAAGTGATACACGTGGTACTCTGTTTTTTTCATAAAAGTTTCTCGTTTTCCTAATTTTTTTTGTGTCGAGGACGTCTCAATTCTTTAAGTTGGGGAGGGGGAATGCTTTATTCTTTAGATATCTTGAATCCGAGAAATATTTTATGAAAACACCTTTACGCCGCTGGTCACCACCCATTTCTCACATAAAATTTCAACTTTTTGCTCAAAGCACCCACTTAGAAAGATTCAAGATTCCATTCTTGGTGATAAACTTGAGTTTTCAACTCAAGTTTGGGAAGGTTTGATAAAAAGAAAGATTTTAGATCTAAGAGACAAAACATTTCAAGTTTGAACATATTCATCTTCCTAACTCTCTAAGGTATCCATTCTTTTGAAAACTTTATGAAAGGTTTAAGTTGTAGCTTCAATGGAGGTTTGAAGCCAAGTTTGACTTTTGTTGACTTTTGATACATGCTTGCTTAGATAAATTAACTAAAGATACATGAATAGGGTGCCTAGTAAAGAGGATAAATCTGTGTTAATTTGAAAAAAAAATTGTTGTCAACAAAATCATATAAAAGTTAGTTGCTATTCAATGCAAATTAGCCATACTTAGGTGACATGATACAAGCATAAGAGGTTGAATATTGAGGAACGAACACCTCAATACTTTCTTGCATATGGTCGAATTCCCACTACACGAGAAGGGCAATGTGTGAGGCTCCCGACGAACACTTACCCACCACCACCAATAGTACAAGAAGACGATGGTCCTTCAATGGGTTCTATAATAGCATCTTCGGACAACCTCCACCTCAGTAATCAGGTACCATCGTTCCATTGTATAAGTTTGTTTTTAGTTATCGTCTATTTTTCTATTTATGTGTGATTGAATAATAGTGTGGTTCCTTCAGTTTGAGTGAGCGAAAAGAGTTGACAAATGAATAACTTGATCAATTTCCTTGCAACTATCTTTGTTTTCGAGCTTGCGAATTAAATATGATGATGATAGTTAGATCGGTGTTAAGTAAGGAGATTGGTGTTAGATCGGTGTCTCTGGTAGGACTTCCAACTATCTCATGTGACGGAGCAACGAATGATTCCGACACAATAGTTCTTGATACAGGGACACGAAGTCCTTTTGTACTTGTTTCAAAATATGAAACCAATGATATTTTCTTATTTATTCATATATTTATTCAACAATATCATTCTTTTTATGCGCTTAAACATATAAGTTTTGATGCTAAAAGTTCATTATCTTGTCTTTTTTATTTGCGAGTTTAATTGTGTACAAGACAAGAAAATAAGATGATTATGTGGGCTTAAAGTGGAAACATGAGAGCATGCAAGCAGGTCCAAAGAAAGTTCAAGATTTAAGCCTCTCCAAGACCAATACCCAACGGGCCAAAGTCCATAATCTATTATATTAGACCATTAGGGTTTTGTTAAGTTTTATTTTTTTATTTAAAAAAAAGGGTAGCCGGATTTTATTTTAAAAAGGGAGGTGGAAGAGGAGGTTAAAAGAATTCTTTTGGGGAGTTTCGGTTAGGCGGCGCAGAAGACAACAACAAAGAACATTGATTGTTTTTAATTATTTTTTCTCTCCTCTCTGTTTGGTGGTGGGGCGAAGTAGGTAGCAAGAAACGATATTCATAATTTGAATTGTTAAGCGTTCAACTTTGGGTTCGTGTGGGCAGGTAGAAAAAAATATATATCATCAATATTTAGTTTATTTTTCGTTTCGTTCTGTGTAGTTTTGTGTGCAGACAAGAAACAATAAATATTACTAGGGAATTATCTTTTTTAAAGTAATTTTGTTAGGTTTTCTTGTTATTTAATTATCGTTAGTTATTAATTTAATTATGGGCTAAATTTATTGTATTCGTCATTGATGAACGAACCCTAGATTTACGTTTAGTTTATTTTTTATTATTGATCGAGTTTTGTTTATGCCAAGTCGTGAACCTTGAATTAGTTATCTTAACAACTATTGAGTGGTTTGCCATTACATTTGTCATGTTCTGAAATTATGACTCGCACGTGTATTGGCTTTATCTGACTGTTTGCTTGTTCTGAAATTATGACGGTTGCATGTAGTAAGGATAAACAATTATTCTTAAATAATGATAATTGAAACTGCTTCTAACCAAGATAAAAGTTCGAGTTTAATTCACCAATAACGAGAGTTAGCGTGTTTTGAATTGATCAGGTCATAATCAGATTAATAGGGTTGATGGTCTATGTTAGCTCGAAATTCCTTAGAAACTCTATAAATAATTGCACTTTTAAAATAAACCAAATCTAGGGGGAGTGATTCAATGATAAACACGTTTTATTTATTTGATTCTATTTTCCATAGTTAGTTACTTTGCAGTCGTTTTAAATTTTCGTTATTTACTATTAATTATCATTTTAGTTTTTGTAATTTTGTTTACTTTGTCGTGTCAACGGTATTCAAAAATCTAAAAAACAAAACCCCCTTTTTACTCATTTGAGTTTAGTCCATTTTTATTTTTGCTAGAATAATTTTAATTGGTATAAATTGCATTTTCTATTCCCTGTGGAGACGATCATGGTCTTACCAGTTTATTACTATACGATCGGGTACACTTGCCCGAGAGTTTATCGGTCGATTTGGTCAGATTAGAGTTTATAAACTTAAGACTGATATTTCCGTATCAAGTTTTTGGCGCCGTTGCCAGGGAATGGTTTCCAATTTTACTGCTTAGGATTTTTCTAGCATTTTTTTATCCTTAATTTTAATTTTAATTTTATTTGTTTAGTTTTATTTTACTCATTAAGTTTATTTTATTTTCGTTGTTGGTTATATAATTTTCTTAGAATTATTTTATTTTATTTTATTTAGTTAGTTCAATAATTCTAATTTTTCTTAGTTAGTTAGTTTATGACCAGTAGATCATCGTCTCAACTCTTAGAACCGTTTCAAGAGCTTGAACGAGAATTCCACCGTCGACTACGTCTACGTCAACCACCAACAATCACGAAAGATCCTCACTTGGAGTCTGAATCTGAGGAGGAATCAATGGCTAATGAAGATGATACCCCGATGTGGACAGCCCGCGAGACTGCACCACCAGCTCCACACTCTGCTATCTGAGCCCCTGCTGCTAATGAAGAAAGATTCAAAATCAAAGGAAAGTTCATCAGTATGGCTCGGGAACTGAATTTTGATGGGAGGTTAAAGCATGATCCAAACCGACACATTCAGTTATTCCTCTCCATCTGTGACTTATTCAGAGCTAATTCCGATGCCGCGAGACTTATAGTTTTCCCGTTCACCCTGATTGGGGAAGCACAAGAGTGGTTAGAATCTTTAGAGCCAGACTTTATCACGACTTGGGCAGACATGAACAACTTGTTCATTAACCACTTCTTCCCTCCGGCTAAGGAAGAAAGAATGATAGCTGAGATTTCAAACTTTTCCCAGAAAGTTGGGGAATCTTTTGTTGATTCATGGACACGATTCAAGAAGATGTTACGCGAATGTCCAAATCACGAGCTTAATAAGAGAAAGTAGGTCGAGACTTTCTACAAGGGTATGGATGAAGAGAATAAGGAGCGGATCGACTCAGCCTGCGGCGGTTTCTTTCAATATAAGACTCCGAGGGAAGCCTTTAAGCTTTTAGAAGACATATCTTTAGTTAAGCAGGGATGGAGTGTCGAGAAGAAATCGGGCAGAAAGATGATAGCTGCAATAAAGGATGAAGGGGGTAGTGAGACTGTAGCAACGCTTGCTAACAGTCAAAAGTCATTGGAGCGTAAAGTTGATAAGTTGATCCAAAGTATTCACGCTATGCAGGTAGGGTGTGAGACTTGTGGAGGATCTCACCTGACGAAAGACTGCGAGGATCGGCCGATGATCCAGACACAAAGCGTTAACTTCATGAACCAGAGGCCGTGAAATAGCTACCAGGGGGGTAATTCAAATTACCAGGGACACAACCGAGGAAATTTCCAAATACAGAACCCTCGGGGTTCTATCGATTTAACCAAGGAAACGACAACCCGAATCCTCAGCGTCTAGTACAGATCACTCAGCCAGCAGCTGGAACAAGCAGCAACATAGAAGATATATTGAAGAGTTTCATGCTGACTGTGCAACAGAATCAAGCTAATAACGAGCAAGTTCAAAGGAATCAGCAACCATCGATCCAGAATATTGAGCGCGACTTAGGTAGATTAGCTGAGGTCGTATCAGGACGTCAAAGTGGGTCACTACCAAGCAATACCCAAAAGAACCCCAACGTGAATCAGAATCACAATGAGCATGTTAAGGCGATTACCACTCGCTCAGGTAAGGTAGTCGGAGTTATGGATACATCACATTCTAACAACTCTGTTATTATGCAGGATTGGACTTCAGATGACGAGGATAACACGGAGGGACCCAGCCAAACGGAAACACCTACAGCTGATTCAGTAGAGAAGGAGACGCCACCACCAGTCGCTAAGCCATCAAAGCCAAAGCAAGCACCTCACAGGGATTACCAGCCAAAAATTCCTTATCCTAATTGTCAACGGAAAGAGCGCATGCAAAAGCAGTACGGTAAGTTTGTTGACTTATTGAAGCAAATTAGGGTTAACGTGCCTCTTGTTGATGTCATTGCAGGTATGCCTAACTACGGGAAGTTTCTGCAGGATCTAGTGTCGAATAGGAAGAAATTGGAGGAAGCGGCCACATTGCCAATCGGTGAGCAGTGTTCAGCCATTCTACAGACGCAAGACATGCCTTTTAAGCTTGGAGATCTAGGGAGTTTCATTATCGCTTTCTTGGTTCTGATACTGTATGTAACGCATTAGCTGATCTAGGTGCTAGCATTAATCTCATGCCACTGACCTTATACTCTAAGCTAGACCTAGGTGAACTTAAGCAGACCAGGATGTGCCTTCAGCTTGCAGACCGTAGCTTTAAATATCCTTTAGGCATAGCGGAGAATGTCCTAGTTAAGGTAGATGGGTTTGTCTTTCCTGCTGATTTTGTCATCCTAAAAATGAAAGAAGATAGCCGATTCCACTCATTCTGGGACGACCATTCCTTAACACTTCTGACGCCATAGTTCACGTATCTAAGAGACAACTCAACCTAGGTATTGCTGATGATAGAGTCACATTCTCCATAGATATGGCAATGACACACGCACAAACGGCAGATGATTCGTGTTTCTCTATTGATGTTATTGATGATTGCCTGGATTCTGAGCTGGATCAGCTTCTGACCTTGATGAGTAATGAGGCGTGCACGGTTGATCCTGATGTGGTAATGTGAAATCTCGAAGATCTCCTATGTGCAGACGCCATTGATGCCCAAGAGACCGATAGAGAAGTCTAGCCACTCACAGTTAACGAGAAGATCCGTATTAAGACATCTCTTGAAGAGCCGGCCGCCTACTCTCGAGCTTAAACCTCTTCGCGATCATCTCGAGTATGCGTTTTTACATGGAGTATCTTCTCTCCCTGTCATCATTTCTTCTGCTCTCTCCCCTGATGAGAAAGACAGATTGATTCATCTTCTCAAAGCCCATAAGCGGGCAATTGCCTGGAAGACTGCTGACATTCCAGGGATCATTCCTTCCTACTGCACACATAAGATTCTCATGGAGGATAGCTATAAGTCATGTGTGCGGAGACAGAGGTGGCTGAACCCTAATATGACCGAAGTGGTCAAGAAAGAGGTCATCAAACTCCTCGAAGCTGGGATTATATACCATATATTTGATAGCCCATATGTTAGCCCTGTTCAGGTGGTTCCTAAAAAGGGAGGCACCACTGTTGTTTGAAACGAGAAAGACGAACTCGTCCCTACTCGCGTGGTCACTTGACAAAGGGTATGCATAGATTATCGGAAACTTAATGATGCTACCCGAAAAGACCACTTTCCTCTTCCCTTCACGGATCATATGTTAGAGAGACTTGCAGGGAATGAGTTATACTGCTTCCTTGATGGTTTCTTTGGCTACTTTAGGATTCCTATCGACCCAAAGGATCAGGAGAAGACCACCTTCACCTATCCTTTCGGGACATTTGCTTAAAGGCGGATGCCTTTTGGTCTCTGCAACACTCCTGCCACTTTCCAGCGTTGTATGACAGCCATCTTCCATGACATGATCGAGAATTGCATGGAGGTTTTCACGGATGATTTTTTAGTATTTGGCAATTCCTTCGATTCATGTCTCTTGAACCTTGAGCATATCCTGACTAGATGCGAGAAGTCTCACCTTGTGTTGAATTAGGAGAAATGCCACTTTACGGTCCGAGAAGGCATAGTTCTCGGCCATAAAATCTCAAGTGTGGGAATGGAGGTCGATAAATCCAAGGTTGACATGATTTCCAAACTCCCTCCACCCACGAATGTCAAAGCGGTTCATAGCTTTTTAGGTGATGTCGGGTTCTATAGGCACTTTATCAAAGATTTTTCAAAGATCGTCCGGCCTCTCACCCAACTTCTCGAGAAGGATGTGCCATTCAAATATTCATCGGAGTGTATGAAGGCACATGATCTTCTGAAGCATTAACTGACACATGCGCCAATCATGATACCACCAGATTGGTCCTCACCATTCGTGCTCATATGTGATGCTAGCGATTACGCGCTAGTAGCTAACCTAGGCCAGAGAAAGAATAATCATTTTTAGCCTATCTACTATGCAAGTCACACTCTGACCATGGCCCCTGGACATTACACTACCACCGAAAAAGAGCTGCTAGCGGTAGTTTTTGCATTCGAATAGTTTCGTCAGTACTTGGTGCTTTTGAAGACCATAGTCTATACTGACCATTCTACCCTCAAATATCCGTTTTCCAAGCAAGATGCAAAGCCGAGACTAATTCATTGGATCCTACTCTTACAGGAATTCGACATTGAGATCCGCGACAAAAAGGGGACTAAAAACCTAGCTGTTGATCATCTCTCTCGAGTCGAGAACCCAAATCTTGAGTAGCTTAAGGAGTCCACCATCAAGGACACATTCCCTGATGAGTTCTTACAGATGATTGAGTCCCATGAGGATGATGACCCATGGTTTGCTAGCATAGAAAACTACCATGCAGCATGTATCATTGAAAAAAGGGTTGACATAACAGCAGAAGCGAAATCTTTTGAGTGATTCCAAGTTCTATCATTGGTATCCACCCTATCTTTTCCATTTAGGTGCCGACTATGTGATGTGCCGTTGCGTGTCTGGTACTGATGCCAGACAAATCTTGAATGAATGCCACCAAGGACCGACCGTAGGACACTTTGGGCCAAACTATATAGCAAAAAAGGTCTTAGATTGTGGTTTCTATTGGCCCACTCTCTTCAAAGATGCTCACTCCATGGTCAAAACCTGTGATGCTTGTCAGCGTGCAGACAATATCTCCAAAAAGGATGAGATGCCCCAACAAGGAATTCAGATTTGCGAGATCTTTGATGTTTGGGGCATCGACTTCATGGGTCCATTCCAGACATCCCGTAACAACAAATACATACTCGTGGCTGGAGATTATCTGTCAAAATGGGCTGAGGCAAAAGCCCTCCCAACCAATGATGCCTGAGTAGTTGTGAATTTCCTTAAAAGCCTATTCTCTCGAATCGGTTGTCCTAAGGCGCTGATTAGTGATCGTGGATCACATTTCTGTAATCAGTAGTTGGAGAAAGTCCTGAAACGCTATGGAGTGAATCACAGGTTCTCGACGCCATATCACCTGCAAATGAGTGGACAAGTCGAGAACACGAATAGAGGACTTAAACGTATTCTCGAGCGCACTCTTGGCTTCAACCCCAAATTGTGGTCCGACAAGCTTGAAAATGCGTTGTGGGCATTCCGTACTGCCTACAAAACTCCTACTGGCATGACACCATTTCGAATGGTTTATGGAAAGGCATGTCATCTTCCTCTTGAAATCGAGCACAAGGCATTCTAGGCCTTGAAAAATGCAAATCTCAATTACCATGAGGCAGGAAAACACCGGTTTCTCCAGTTGAACGAATTAGATGAGTTGAGGCTCCAAGCCTATGATAACTCACGATTATATAAGGAGAGGTCAAAGGTGTTGCATGATAGTCGTCTGAAGACTGTCAAGGAGTTCAGACCAGGGGACAAAGTTCTATTATTTAAATCTAGTCTAAAACTCACTCCGGGTAAGCTAAAATCACGCTGGGATGGTCCTTATACAGTCTTTAAAGCTTCCCAAGTTGGTTTCGTTGATCTCCGGTCTGATAGTGGCTCTTTTCGCGTTAACGGTCATCGTTTGAAGTTATACAATGAGGCAGAAGTACCCGAACAAGAGGAGGTCATGGACACCTTCCCAAATAATTAATTTTAGGGACGAGTCGAGCTCAGGACTCGAAAATAAACAAGGCGCTCTTGGGAGGCAGCCCGAATTTATGTTTCTTTAGCTTTATTTTAGTTTATTGTTGTCTTGCATTATCTTATTTGATTTATTCATTTTATTCGTGTGTTTAGTTTAATGTGTTTTGCTTCTGTTTTTACAGGTTTTATGCTTTTCTTTGTCATGTGTGCTTTTTCAGTTATTGATACTTGCTGCCTTTTGATTTGACATCTGCCGCCACTGTCTCACGTTATTGCTGCTGGCCCCAAGGGAGTATTGTTCCTTTATTCTCCCTATTCTTTCCATATATTTGTGCTCTATCTGTGATTGCATTGAGGACAATGCAAAGTTTTAAGTGTGGGAAGGGGGTTAAATACTTTAACCATTGTTTGTCTTGTTAGTATATCATCCCTATGCACTTTATTTTCTATTATTTTAGCAAGTTCAAACACTTCATTCGCATAATGATGGTTAAATAAGTTAGAGTGTGTCCGTGAAAAGCGCTTGTCTCAAAATCATGGGTTAACCTAGTTTTCATGTTGCAGTGTTTGTGGCTTTCTGCTGATTTCTAACTATTTTCTTGATCACTATGAGCTCTAATGGCTGGAAATTGTAAAAAGTCTTGCATGTTATATTAATCCCTAGGTTTATTGTCAGCGTGTTGGTATCCTGAGATACCATCTTAAATTACAATTAGCTGAATTCTGGCAAAAGAGGTTGAGATTGATTTTCTATAAAAAAAAAGTGATTAAGTAACTAAATGTGGCCTTTGGTTCTCGAACGAGTAAACTTCGAGGGGTGTTCTACACCTGATCACCTAAAACCATCTGGTTTGGGATCAGTCAAGTCATTAAGTTCGTTCCATGGGATCCATCGAAAGTCATAGGTTTCTTGAATCCAAACAAAAATAAAAAAAACAAAAAAAAAGAGAAATCATCAATAAGCCTTGAGTCAGAAAAGTTTGAAGGGAAAAGTTTAATAAAACATGCAAGGATGAGTGATTTGTAGGTCAGATGAGTTTAGTCAAGTGATTTTTGAATTCTGTTGGATTCAGTGAAAAGTTAGAGCGGATTGGTACACAAACATGTGCATGAATCTAAGTTATCCTGTGTTTGTTGAAGTTGAGTTATTTTTGCAGGCGTCCCTTTTAACTGTTTGAGCTTTGTATGTGTCTGACTTGTGTATGCTTGTTTAATGTGTTTCTTTTAAGATGATTTCCTTTAGGACAAGCAAAGTTTAAGTGTGGGAGTTTTGATATTGTCTTATTTATTCATATATTTATTCAACAATATCATTCTTTTTATGTGCTTAAACATATAAGTTTTGATGCTAAAAGTTCATTTACTTGTCTTTTTTATTTGCAGGTTTAACTGTGTACAAGACAAGAAAATAAGATGATTATATGGGCTTAAAGTGAAAAACATAAGAGCATGCAAGCAGGTCCAAAGAAAGTTCAAGATTTAAGCATCTCCAAGACCAATACCCAACGGGCCAAAGTCCATAATCTATTATATTAGTCCATTAGTGTTTTGTTAAGTTTTTATTTTTTAATCAAAAAAAAGGGTAGCCGGATTTTATTTTAAAAAGGGAGGAGGAGGAGGGTAAAAGAATTCTTTTGGGGGGTTTCGGTTAGGCGGCGGAGAAGACAACAATAAAGAACATTGATTGTTTTTAATTTTTTTTCTCTCCTCTCTGTTTGGTGGTGGCGCAAAGTAGGTAGCAAGAAACAATATTCATAATTTGAATTGTTAAGTGTTCATCTTTGGGTTCGTGTGCGCAGGTAGAATATATATATATATATATATATATATATATATATATATATATATATATATATATATATATATATATATATATATATATATATATATATATATATATATATCATCAATATTTAGTTTATTTATTTATTTTTCTTTTTGTTCTTTGTAGTTTTGGGTGCTAACAATAAATATTAATTGGGAATTTTCTTTTTTAAAGTAATTGTTTGCTTGTTCTGAAATTATGACGGTTGCATGTAGTTAGGATAAACAATTTTAATGATAATTGAAACTGCTTCTCTAGTAACCTAGATAAAAGTTTGAGTTTAATTCACCAATAACGAGAGTTAGCGTGTTTTGAATTGATTAGGTCATAATCGAATTAATAGGGTTGATGGTCTATGTTAGCTCGAAATTCCTTAGAAACTCTATAATTAATTGCACTTTTAAAATAAACCAAATCTAGGGGGAGTGATTCAATGATAAATACCTTTTATTTATTTGATTCTATTTTTCATAGTTAGTTACTTCGCAGTCGTTTCAAATTTTCGTTATTTACTATTAATTGCCATTTTAGTTTTCGTAATTTTGTTTACTTTGTCGTGTCAACGGTATTCAAAAATCTAAAAAACAAAACCCCCTTTTTACTCGTTTGCATTTAGTCCATTTTTATTTTTGCTAGAATAATTTTAATTGGTATAAAAATAGCATTTTCTGTTCCCTGTGGAGACGATCCTGGTCTTACCAGTTTATTGGTATACGATTAGGTACACTTGCCCGAGAGTTTATCCGCTAGTCCCTGTAATCACACGGATAGCCCAATGATTAAACACAATTTCCAAATAACACATATCACAGAATCACATTGACCCGAACTCAATTCGAACCCGACAAACGCACAGAACCGAAACTCAATTAATAACCGAAACCTAACCCAAATTTGACCCAAAGCAATCCCAACGAGACCCCAAACCCAAACAAAACCCAACCCGAGCAATCCCAAAGGAAACCCGACTGTAACCCGACCCAAACCCTTAATTAAGGCTCAACTCGGATTTTCACTGCATGCTCTTGGTCGCGCCGCGGAGACCCTAGTGGTCGCGCCGCGACCCCGCGAAAACCCCATAGCTGACATGCGATTTCAGCTCTGCCCAGGAGTGTTAAAACTCCCTTCAACACAAATTCCAGCCTCTAATGAACACATATAGGCAGTACATATCACCCTTTACAATTCAAGAACCAATTTAAACAACTTCTCAATACACAACTCTAATTAGAACCTCAAACCAAGCTACTTACCTCCTTGAAGATCAAGAACACCAAAAGAGGAGATAAAGATGATAAAATCAACTTCAATTTCAGCAGAACATTGGATTTGAGGCTTCACTTTGCTGGAGGTCTTCACACAATTCACACACATACACTTTTAGGGTATTTAGAAGTGGATAAGAGTGAGGGGGATAAGTTCAAACAAATATAAGCTTCTAATTTAGCCGGTCCCGAACCCAATAACCCGAACCCGATATCACATTTTCAATATTAATGCCCATTTAACCCATTTAATCTCGCGTTCCCAAAAACATAATCCGTTCATTAAAATTATAACCCAATGACACGCAAGCCCAATCTCGACACGTATCAATCCACGAAACGGGATAGAATTGAACCAACCCAATATTAATAAATTATTTATCTACTAAAATAATTCCACGTACCAGGTCGAAATGACGGATGTTACACTATGTACTAGTTTCAATATCCATGGGATCTGAACGATCCCATGATAGATCATGTTTATAATCCTCGTGATGAATTGAAACATCTCCTTGTTGAGAATAGATGAGTGGCTGGTGGGGTGTGTGTAAGGTCCACTCCTTCTCGGATCTATCGAGGCGTCGGGACTTCAAACGAGCGTGGAATCCTTATTTAACGATAGCGGATCAATCACAAACAATCACAAGGGAACACGGAGCCAAACACGATGCTATTCGATAGAATATCAACCCTACAAGATGTATCGCCCCTCTGGTCGCTATATTTCTCTCAAGTTCGTCTCCAATTCTAATTTTCAATGTTGTTATGAATTCTTGAACATAAGTTCATGATATACACTTTAAGTTCGTGCATGGCCCATGTAACTAAGTTCATACCTGCTAGATTACCTGCACTTGGAACTTTCATCTTCTTCTTCGTGGCCAAGTCTATCTTCTTCTCTTCTCTCTTGAACCACCATCTCTTATTTTCTTCTTTCGAGAACTCCCTGTCACGCATCTCAGACTCTGATTCATCCTTTAGTGTAGATCTCAGCATATCTAGATCTATCAGATTCTGATATCATTCACATATTGTTCTGTGACAGGTTGCTTATAGATAATATTCTCATTAACATCATCATCTTCATCCACAACTACTTCATCGTCTGACTTCCAATCAAGTACATCTTCAGAAATAAACTCTCCTTTCTCAAGATCCTCCTGTTCTAAGTCGTCATCAAATTCAAACCTCATCTCCTCTTCATCTAATCTTGACATGGCTCCTATCAGATTGTCTTCAGTTACTTATGTCGCCTCTAAAGCCTTGCCTTCTCCCTTGTCTTGGGCTGAAGAACCGGACTCCCCCTGAAGATCAGCAAGCTGAGCAGATTATTGTCTTGAAAGATCTGCAATGCTCACTGTCTTTGTGAGCACTTGGGTCATCTCCTTCATCATCCCTTTGAATATTCTTCAAGGCATCTACTTTAGAACTATCCCCTTGAGATGGTCGATCTTTCAACAATTGTGCTAGTAGATCTTCAAGGTAGGCAATCTTCTTTTGTTGATAAGCCACCGTCTGATCTAATTGGAAATTATGCTTTTGAAGCTCAAGAATCGCCTTTGTCAGTTGGAGAAGCTGCACAGCCTGGTTATCGATCTGATCTTCAAGGTGAAGAAGGCTTTGGCTGGCAGATGAAGTTGACTCGGGAGGTGGTGGAATGGATGAAGATGTGGCTGTTGTTGTGGTTACTATTGCTGAGGTGGAAGGAATCGATTGATTTATCCTTTGACGCTTCACCCTATGATTCCTCTCCACCAAACTCTCTTCTTCCGGCTCATATTGATCGTCATCTTCATCTTGAAGCTACCATGTCTACTGTTGTGCAGTGCGCGACACAACCAATCTAGAACGATAACAACCGAGAGTCGTCGACGGATTTGCGGCCTCCATATTATCCCTGGCCGCATCTGAGTCAGTCTCCGAGTCAGGCTCAACCGCGTCAGTAGATTGTTCTGGCTGGTAATTTTCAATATCTTCAAAGATGTTGCTAGGTGCTTCAGGAGGATGAAGAATATCCTGAATCACTTCTTCAGCATTGTCAGCTAGAGCTACTCCACGATGAGCAAATATATCTTCCAAAGCTACCTATCTAGGATCATCTTGAACGACCGGTGGAGAAGCCACTGCTGCTGGTGCTGGACTAGGCTGACACTGGGCTAGTGATGCTGCTTCTTGAGCCGCTACGGGGCCTTGTTGCTCATTATCCAACCAGCCATCTCCTGTTGGAGCTAAATATTCTGCATTGATCAAAGCTCCAATCAATGGAGTAAGCTGCGGACGCTCATTCTCAGCCCGTCTTTGGCTGTGGCTTTGACAATCAGCAAAGATTCTTTTGTCGATGCCCGAAACAACTACCACCTCCTGTGATGGTGGCAAATTTGGCAAACAATGACGAATGATCATCATGACAAAACGAGGATACATCAAAAATCGCTCGGGACTAGGAGCCGTTATCTGATGAATAAACTCAGCAAAAAAGAAGCCAGAAAAGCTGTATGGCTTATTGTAAACCAGTCAGATCGTCCCGAATTGGAGATTGCATGTCATCACATCGAAACGGGCCTTTTTCGGGGCTAGACACACTAGAAGCACGTGCATCAGGTATCGCCACTGCCCTATCAGACCACTCTTCACATATGAAGCCTTGGCCAAATCAAGCGAGTAACCCATTCTCTGAAAAGCACCTTGTCGAAGTTGAGCTGGGTTATCAGTTGGGCCATTTTCCGGTGCTTCAGTCCCCAGATTCAGAATTGTTCTCAAATCAGCTGCCGAGAACGCAATCGACTGTCCATTAACTGTAGCCCTGAGTATGGGGGGCATGACGGAGCTGTCCAAATGCAATGTACTCCAGAATTGGCGGATGTACAGACTCATCAGAGTAGGGTTATCCGTCAATGCATATGCCACTCGTGATCTGGTCAGAAATGCTAGAATTTCTCGGTACGACCTAGCTTTTGGTGCCTGCATGTCAATGCTGACCACCATATTATGCTTATTCACAAAAGCGCACTCTGCCATTCCTGCACATGCAATTAAAAGTAACAATTTGAAAAATTGAATGGTTTAAAACAAATAAGTTCGCACGAACTTGGATAAGTTTGTACGAACTTAGAATCGTACGAACTAAATTTTAAAAATTGAAAATAAGTTCACACAAACTTAGAATAGGTAAGTTCGTACGAACTTGTAACCAAATGAACTTGATTTTGAAATTTTGAAATAAGTTCACACGAACTTCAGGGACATAAGTTCGTACGAAGTTCTTCTTAAGTAACAAGTTCGTGGTCGGCCTTTGTAAAATCAAACTCCAGATTAAACACATTTTAGACTTAATCAACCCATGAAACTAGTCCTAAAAGGTTCAAATTGAGTTTATTAAGGGTCCATTGTAAGTTTTATAGCCCAAAACCTAGAGTTTTTAACCTTTTGTTTTTGGGATATCAAAACCCAAATTTAACGATAAAAATCCAATTAAACACTCCCTATTTACTTTTTTTAATGGTTTAGAAGTTAAACCAACAGCCATAGTGTTATGTTCGAGAGAAACAGTAGGTATCTTCGTTAGACAGTCACAAAATCGTAAATGCTGATAAGTTTGTAGTCACCTTGCTAAGTTCTTGATCGCCAATTAAGTTCTGAGCAAGAAGTTCGTGTGTGGTTGTTGAACGAATTTAATACATTGTAACTACTTATAGGCCCCACCCATACAGTTTACGAACTTAGCTGATTATAAGTTCGTACGAACTTAAGATCCATAAGTTCGTACGGACTTAAGTGTCACAAACTTAATGTTAAATTTGAAAAACTTTGAAAATTTTTCAACTTTTTAAACTTATCGTGGAACACTTCACTTTGAGCAACTGATTATCACGCATCTATTGTTTTGCCAATTGAAATACATCCAAGTATATGACCTCATTCCTACATACTTTAAAATTTACCTAATAAACTAAGCTAAAATATAATAAAAATAAAATTATTATAAAATAAATAAAAAAAGATTAAAGATAAAATTGAAGTACAAGAAATGAAAATTAAAAACAAAATAACACAAAATATTTTTGCAAGAGAGTCATAGAAGGGTCAATCAGATAGCTTTGTGAACGCACTTCTGGTATTGCACTTTCACACTTTGGAATTATTTTAACATCCCTTTATTGTTTGTCGTAACATACATATCATGTCGATTATCGGTATTTTTGTCCACTTAAACACGTAACACTAGAGCTTTCCTTTGGCCTTTTTATTTATCAAGAAATTACGTTACATGTTTCATACTTAGACATACTTCTGTGATCAAGACAGACATAAAATCATTATGACCTTTTGGCAATTGCAAATCATCTTAAAAGGCAAAAGTCGGACACAGGTCTGTACACACGTACAACAGAGTGTCTTAGTTTGACTTAGGGTAGAGCATAATTCTTATATTTAGCCAAGATAGCGGTGACAAGTCTGTACTCACGTACAACAAAGAGACATATCTTGCTATATTAAGTCAAAACAGTGGTGACAGGTCTTTACTTACGTACAATAAAGCGACATGTTTTGACTTTCTTTTCGACTCATGCTTGCTATTTGTTTAAGATGTATTTTGATGAAGCGATACATCCCCTAGAATGATTTACAAACCTCATTCATAATTAAATTTTATGTGAGCCTCTAACACAGAAATTAAGATCTATTGATCATACGTCTAAGTTAGCAACACATACGACAATTTCTGGATTGTTTTATTGGCTTTTAGGAAAATTCTTCATGTTTTATGCATACCAACACATCAGAACATGAATATGTATATTACTGAAGTTTATAGTGCATTATGTGTGAAATTTTAACACTTAGAGTTTGTTAGCTTTCGCTAAATCTCGTCATGTTGAACCTTGATCTTTAAGACCTCTCTCCTTGTTTTCATTTTTCACTTTTTTTTTTTGAATTTTTTATGTATTTATTACTTTTTATATATTTTTAAATAAATTAACTAGAAAGACAAATTAAAAGCTATAAATTTAAGAACAACTATTAAATGAGGTCAGGTTACTCTGGATTTTGCATCCCGATTAGTTGGACTAACAACTCAAAGTGTGATCTATCAAATGCTTTTGTGAACAGATGTAACAACCTAGCTTTTAACCAAACTTTGATTTATGCATTTGAGCTAATAATGTAATTTAATTACATTATTTGAATTGTAATTTAATTAAATATTTAATTAAGTAAAATTTATGATTATAAATTATTAGATGATAAAAATTAAAAGAGATGTAAAATACAAAAATTTGAGGGGTTAAATAGAACAATTATCAAAATTAATATATATACACAAGAAAATGGAGTTATTTACCGAACCATTGTGTTTTCAAATTTTATTTCCCAAAAGATAGTAGTTTCAA
Organism: Centrapalus pauciflorus; assembly: GCA_020465985.1. Classification (NCBI taxonomy): domain Eukaryota; kingdom Viridiplantae; phylum Streptophyta; class Magnoliopsida; order Asterales; family Asteraceae; genus Centrapalus; species Centrapalus pauciflorus. The sequence goes on from JAANYP010002743.1 coordinate 362,753, forward strand.
TTTTTAATTGCCAAAAGATGGTAGTTTTGAATTTAATTACTAAAATATGATGGGTTTATCCTTAGTTACTTAATTTTATTACCCATCTTTCTTATTTCTTTTTTAACTTTTATAAATAAACCCAATATTAATCAAAAAGTTTAATAATGATATCAATAAATAATTATACTTTTTAAATTATTGATTTTATAAAATGAAACGATATAAAATATCATTTTCCTAAATTTTGTTACGGAACTTTATGGCTCAAACTCAAATATTATATATTTATAACTTTAAAAATAATAAAACAATCGATACAATAAGTTCAAAAAGTAAAAATTAATTTCCAAATTAATTCCGACATAGTCATTAACATTTAAAATAAATAATATCCACATAAGTTTTTTACAAAATACCGATCACAAGTACCAAAAACATATTCGATCAATCAATTTAAACTAAAAAAATCAAAATATTAAATAAAACACAAGTCTTCTTCCCGTCAAAATGAAATATTCGTTTTCAAAGTGAATTACATGCAGCCTACTACGAAGACGAATATTTCATTTTGACTGGGAGAAGACTTGTGTTTTATTTAATATTTTAATTTTTTTTAGTTTAAGTTGATCGATCGAATATGTTTTTGGTATTTGTGATCGGTATTTTGTTAAAGACTTATGTGGATATTATTTATTTTAAATGTTCATGACTATGTTAGAAAATTGGAATTTTTACTTTTTGACCTTATTGTATCAATTGTTTTATTATTTTTAAAGTTATAAATATATAAGTTTTGAGTTTGAGCTATAAAGAAAATTTAGGAAAATGATATTTTATATCGTTTTATTTTATAAAATCAATAATTTAAAAAGTATAATTATTTATAGATATCGTTATTAAACTTTTCGATTAATGGTAGGGTTTATTTATAAAAGTTAAAAAAGAAGTAAGAAAGAAGATATTATTTTTGGGTAAAAAAATGAAGTAACAAATGATAAACCCATCATATTTTAGCAATTAAATTCAAAACTACCATCTTTTAGCAATTAAAATTGAAACTACTATCTTTTGGGAAATAAAATTTAAAAACACAATGGTTAGGCAAATAACTCCAAGAAAATGACCACCTATTTCTCATTTATCACCATTAAAGAATTCAAACACTCTCTCTCTTCCTCTCATCAAACTCACGGCAACTTCAAAGAAATCATCAAGAGATCATTAAACTTTCAATCAATTGAGGAATTAATCAAAGAAGAAGTTACAAACAACATCAAGGAACAAAAATCTACAAGAATTCAAGGTAATAATTACTTAAATTTTTATGTTTTTGGGTTTATGTTCGGTTTTATTAAAACCGAATTGATGATCTGAAATATAACATAAATTTGTGTTGCATGTTCAAGTTTTCAGTAAATAATCATGTATTTATGTATTTAGAAGTTACGAAAACAAAGATTGTAGGTTGGATCGTCTAAATTAAGTAAAAATCTGAGTTTTTGTGAAAATTTGTGTTCTTGACAAAAAGTAAGGATTTTGGACGGTTTTAGGAGATTTAATGTGTTAATGATAGGGAAAATAGTATAAAAACAACCCAAATACGATAATATAACTTTGTTTAAAGTTGCATGTTAATAACAATGGGTTTAGTGGATTTTTGGTGAAAATCCTGTATGAATATAAGATAGAACACCAAGAACAAAATCTGGAAATTTACAAGTCATGGGATACGAATTCTGTTGGGACCGAATTCGGATGTGATGCCCATTTCGGATCTAATTCGGATGATGCACTTCGGACGGCCCAGTTCGAATGCCAATTCGGATTAACCATTTCAGTCCAAATCCGGATGGTCCGAATCCCGATGTTTGAATTCGGATGATCAACTTTTACATGCTTTAAATTAACAAATAAGTGTTTTATAATTTCAGTTATAAGACCCATGATTTTATGATAAAAGAACATTAAATTAAAGCAACATGAGATATATTAATATATATATATATATATATATATATATATATATATATATATATATATATATATATATATAGCTAGCCCAGTATGTGGCTGATCCCCACAACTAAAAGCGTGATCGTGGCTTAGACATCATCCTATTCTATGACTACTATGTCTCAATGATGAGTGGCTGTATCGGCTAGTCAAGACATATCACGCTGGACCCATGATCCGCTTGAAATGCATGTAATCTGAAAATCTATATTCCCAATAAGCATTGCTTATAGTTGTTGTTTAAACTTTTTACAGGAAAAGATAAGGGAAAAGCACCTGCTGGACCTAGTTCTTAGGTCTTACAAGAATCATGATTGAAGTTTTCTATAGACCACTACTCAACAAACTTTCGGTACAGATTGGCAGATGATAATTGTGGTGGTCTTGGTAGATTTGATTTGATTGTATGATGACATGAATTAGATTAGATTGTACCCTTTATAAGTTTAATTTGAGAACTATAATTCTGAACTAAAACTGTATTAAACTTATCCTAATATTTTGTACTTGTAATTGAAAATTCCGCAATATGATTACTCTATCTTAGTTATGATTGATATCGTGTTGCATGATATGGGACCTAGACACATGACGACTGCCCCGTAAGGGGTGGTCTTCACAGGATGGTATCAGAGCCCATAGTTTGAGTGAATCAAGTATTACGTCAGTAATACTTGGTCTCAAACTGAAGCAATATATATGTATCAATCATTTAGGTGGTTTGAACTGAGATAGGATATACAGACTGTTAGGATGGGAAAAAGGGTACATAGATCTAAGTCTATAAACTGATAGCTAAATGATTTTAATTTTTAGTAAAGATGTCAGGATTAGGTGATATTCCCAACAACATGACTCCCCAACAGATGTTTGAAATGGTTCAACAACTATTAGCCCAACACTCTGAACAACAAAACAAGAATATGCAAGAACAACTTCAGGCTAGAGATGAGGTCGAAGCAAAAAGACGTGCTGATAAAAAGAATAAGAGAAAAGAAAAACAAGTCCAAAATGATGAGTCTGATTCTGATAACTCAAACCCCAATGTCCAAACTGAACAGCCGAAAGGCTGTAAGTTTAAAGATTTTAAAGTGAGCGGTGCTCTTAACATTGAGGGTACAGTCAACCCAATCCAGGGAATGGATTGGATAAGTCACACTGAAGAAATCTTCAGAATTTCTGACTGCTTAGAATCCAAGAAAGTGAGTTATGCTTCTGCTTTATTCGTCGGCGCTGCCCGTGCTTGGTGGAAGATTCAGAGAAGCATATATGGAGAAGAGGTTATTCAGACTTTAGAATGGAACCAATTCCTTGATATGTTTAACGCGAAGTATTGTCCTGTTGACCAACAAGACAAGATGGAGGTTCAACCTATGCAATTAACTTAGGGAACCAAGACTGTTGACGAGTACAAGCACGGATTTTCACGGCTCTGTGGTTATTCATCATATCAAGTAGCCACCGAGGAAAGAAAAATGAATAGATTTTGCGGAGGGCTTAATCCGAGATACAGACACCTGATGAGCGCGATGAAGTATAAGAGTTACTTAGAGATGGTTGAAGCTGCAAGGCAGATCGAGAGGGGATATCTAGAGTACGGCGATCAACTCTATGCTCCATCAACGAACCCGACATGTCCTTCTCCCCCAAAGAAGCAGAGATTTTGGTAGATTCTTTAAACCCAACAAATCTCAATCCCAGCAACCCCAGCAGTCTCAACAATACAGCTCGACTCAGAAAGCTCAAGTTTACTCTCTCACGAACGAACCACAATTCTGTAAAAGATGCAGGAAATCGCATATGGGATTGTGTAATCCAGACGATGTCACCTGCTATGTATGTAGCAGGATCGGCCAACGGAGTGAAGAATGTCCCCAGCGAGGACTTGGATGTGCAAAATGTGGGAAGCGTGGACACTTTATGTATCAGTGTCAGAGCGGACGCCGAGGCCAATCGCAATCATCAGCTGGAGGTTCTACGATGAAAAGCTCAGCTGCAACTCCAACTGCAAGGACCCGCGCATTTCAGATAATAGCGGAGGAAGCGAAAGAAACCCCTGATATGGTCACCGGTACGTTCTTACTAAATTCAATACATGCGCGCGTACTATTCGATTCCGGTGCAAGTCGTTCATACATATTGACTACTGTTGCTCAAAGATTATCTAAGTTTCCTTCAAAGCTTCCTGTTATACTTGATATAGAGACGACCAGTAAGAATTACGTTATTGCTGATTCCATGTACTGAAATTGCACTTTTCTCATTAAAACATTGTGTTCAACCTCGATCTTATCCCAATTCCGTTAAAAGCGTTCGACGTCATTATCGGCATGGACTGGTTAACGAACAATGAAGCTAGAATCGTCTGCAACCGCCGAATCATCAAGATCAAGTCTTCAGAAGGCAGAGTATTAGAAATCAAAGGCGACAAGCGAAAAGGTGCTCACTGCTTCATATCTATTGAGAAAGCGCGTAAATATTTGTCTAAGGGTCATGAATCCTATCTGTGTTTTGTTTTATCTGAATCCGTTTCTGAAGCCAACAAGAAATCTGTTTCTGATATTCCGATCGTCTGTGAGTTCCCAGACGTATTCCCCGATGATCTCTCTGGAGTTGCACCAGAACGTCAAGTTGAATTCGGCATTGACTTAGTTCCTTGTGCGGCTCCAATTGCTAACGCTCCCTACAGACTTGCGCCTGCAGAAATGCAGGAAATGTCAAAGCAATTGCAAGATCTGTTAGAAAAGGGATTTATCCGACTTAGTTCATCTCTGTGGGGTGCACCTGTCTTGTTTGTTAAGAAGAAAGACGGAACTCTCCGAATGTGCATCCACTATCGTGAATTGAACAAAGTCACCATCAAAAATAAGTAGGGCAAATGACCAAAAATAGTAACAACTTTTGACATTTTTATCACTAATAGTAACATTATTTATTTTTTTATCATTAATAGTAACAACTTTTTATTTTTCTATCAGTAATACTAATGGGTGACCTGCAAACCTGTTTAGCAGGTCACTAACTTTTCAATTATCAAAAATAGTAACATTTTTTCAGATTTTTATCAATAATATTATCATATCAAATTAAAAACATATTTTATTTTATTTTATTAAGTTCTATTATATTTCATAAACACCAAAATAAACCAAATTTGTATTCTGAATATTTACGGATAGATAATATTCAATTATTTATTCACAATTATATATAATATTAATGAAAAAATACTATGAATAATTTCGATTTTCACTTATTCAAACAAAAAACTACGAACCATCATTTTCTTAGTTTTTTCGAATAAAATAATACAAATCGTTTCATTTTTTAGTTTTTTCCAATATAAATGGGTCATAGTTTTTTTATTTAAAAAACAAAAAATCAAAATGGGTCTCAATATTTTTCATTCATAAAACTATAAACCACAATGAGTCATCGTTTTTCCATTCATAGAAAAACTAAAAAATGAATGGGTTGCAATACTTTTTCATTCATAGTACCTTTCATTTGGAATAAAAAAAATTACAAATTGAACGGCTTTTTAGTAAATTCCAAACAAAATTGATTACAAATCATTCCACTTTTACCTTTCCTGAATGAAAAGCTACGACCCAATCATGTTTTAGATTTTTTTACAAAAAACTATAAATCATTTTGAGTTCTCGTACAAAATAATTGCAACTAATTTATTTTTGTGTTTTTAACAACGAAAAAAACTATGAATTATTCCAGTTTATAGTTTTGCCGAATGAAAAATATTGCAACCCATAAAAACGAAACATAACCATTTGCAAACATTTGCTGAACCAATTTCCATATTTTAGCACCTTATAACACAATCAACTCATTTAAATTAGATGTTTCTTACCTTCCCAAGCTAAAGAACACCACAAGCCAAGATGAAGATGAATTCCATAGCTTAATTCGATCCGTTACAACTTTTTTTCCTTTGGTTTGCTCTTACAAACACACACAACACTTCTCAATTGTAAATAAATATTCAGAATATAAATTGAAAATTTATAAGGTTATGAGAAAATAAAAATTGTAAATACATAAATTAAAAAAATAGTTACTAAAGATAGTAGTAATGTAATTAAATAAATTGAAACATAAATTGAGTTTATTTTGGTGTTTATGAAATCTTAGAAAAACTTAAAAAATAAAAAAAGTTTGGTTTAATTTGATATGTCACTGTTATTGATAAAACTATGAAAAGTTGTTACTATTTTTGATAACTGAAAAGTTATTGGTGACCTGCTAAACAAGTTTGCAGGTCACCAATTATTATTATTGATAGCAAAATATAAAGTTGTTACTATAAATGATAAAAAATAAATGTTACTATTAATGAAAAAAATGTCAAAACTTGTTACTATTTTTGGTCATTTTCCCAAAATAAGTATCCTCTGCCCAGAATCGATGATTTATTTGATCAGCTACAAGGAGAATGTTATTTCTCCAAAATCGATCTTCGTTCTGGGTATCATCAGTTGAAAGTCAAAGATGAGCATATTCCGAAAACAGCCTTCCGAACAAGATACGGTCATTACGAATTTCTCGTAATGCCTTTCGGTTTAACAAATGCACCAGCGGCGTTTATGGATCTCACGAATCGCGTGTGCAGGCCAACGCTGGATAAGTCAGTTATCGTAGTCATAGACGATATCCTGATTTACTCCAAAACGGAGGCTGATCATGTTGTTCATTTGCGTCAATTGCTAGAGTTATTCAGAAATGAAAGACTCTACGCAAAATTTTCCAAGTGCGAATTCTGGCTCAGACAGGTAAAACCTTATATTGTCCCGAGCTATTTTCTAAGCGTTCTTTGTACAAATAAAAACTTGAAATTCTACTTTGTTATCTTAATAGATTCAATTCCTTGGCCATGTTGTATCTGGCGAAGGTATTTCAGTTGATCCATCTAAAGTCGAGGCTGTTCAAAAGTGGCAAACGCCTCGCAATGCCTCCGAAATCAGAAGCTTCCTTGGATTGGCTGGTTTCTACCGGCGATTCATCAAAGACTTCTCGAAGATTGCTGTGCCACTCACGATGCTAACACGAAAGAATACACCTTTCGTATGGGCTGATAAACAGCAAGAGGCATTTGAAACTTTGAAGCAGAAACTTATTCAAGCACCAATCCCAGCCTTACCAGAAAGCAATGATGACTTTGTTGTGTATAGCGATGCATCTAGTACAGGTTTAGACTGTGTTCTCATGCAAAGGGGAAAGGTCATTTTCTACGCTTCAAGGCAATTGAAAGATTACGAGAAAAGTGCACCAACTCATGATCTTGAGTTGGCTGCAATTATCTTTGCACTGAAAATCTGGCGTCACTATCTCTATTGAACTCGGTGTCAGCTTTACACCGACCATAAAAGCCTCAAACATCTCTTTACTCAAAAGGATCTGAAAATGAAACAGCGGCGGTCCTTGGAGCATATCAAGGACTATCATTGTGAGATCCTATATCATCCCGGCAAAGCCAACGTGGTCACGGATGCTTTGAGTAGAAAAGTGTATCCTGAAAAGTGTTGCTATGCCCTGACTCCTGTTGTATTTTCTTCTGATCTTATTGAAAATATCAAATCTGCTCAAACTGAAGCATTGAAAGAAGAAAATCTATGTTCTGAATCATTTGGGACTTCAATGTCTCAAGGGAAACCGAATGTGGATTCCTAAATATGATTCAATCCGCAACACTCTTTTATCTGAAGCCCAGAAGTCCAAGTTATCTATTCATCCTGGCAGCTCAAAGATGTACTTCGATCTGAAAGCTGATTTTTTGTGGCCAGGAATGAAGAAAGACATCGGTCAGTTTGTTGAAAGCTGCAGAGTTTGTCAAATGGTTAAGGCAGAACATCAGAAACCCTTCGAAGATATGCAACCACTACCAGTTCCTGAGTGGAAGTGGGAGCATATATACATGCATTTTGTCACGAAGTTGGCTAAAACCAAAAGACAACACGACTTCATCTGGGTGGTCGTGGATCATTTAACGAAGTCATCTCATTTCATACCGATGAAAGAGACGTATTCTCTTTATAGATTGGCAAAGATGTACATTACCGAGGTCATTTCTCGTCACGGTGTGCCAAAGTCTATCGTCTCTGATCGTGATAGTCGTTTCACTTCGAGATTCTGGAAAGCGCTCCAAGAGGGCATGGGTACTCGAATTTCCATGAGTACAGCTTATCATCCTGATGCAGATGGTCCATGTGAACGCACTATCCTTACTCTTGAAGATATGCTCCGTGTCTGCATCCTTGATTTGGGTGGTAATTGGGATCTGCATTTGCCTTTGGTCGAATTCTCATACAATATCAGTTATCATTCAATAATCAAGATGGCTCCTTTTGAAGCTTTATACGGACGAAATTGCAGAACTCCCACCTGTTGGCGCGAAACAGGTGAATCGCCTTTAGCAGGTCCTGCCCTTCTACAGTTGACTCATGAGAAGATTCAACTTGTTAGAAGAAATATTCTTGAAGCTCAAAGCAGGCAGAAGTCATATTACGACAATCGGCACAGATCAATCAGTTTTGCAGTTAACGATTGGGAGATGTTGAAAGTATCTCCAATGAAGAATGTGGTCCAATTCATAAAGAGAAACAAGCTAGCTCCAAAATTTATTGGTCCATTCAAGATCGTTGAAAAGGTAGGGAATCAATCCTATCGTCTTGAATTACCAACTGACTTAGCGGGAATACATCCGGTATTCGATGTTAGTCATGTACGAAAGAGCCTAGCAGATGAAAGAGAAGTGCACATACCACATGTTAATCTGCAAATTGATGAGAAGCTTCGAGTGGTTTAGGAGCCAGAATGTATTCTGGACTCGAAGACCAAAAAGCTTCGCAATAAAGAGATACAGATGGTGCTCGTCCAGTGGAAACACCACAAGGGTTCGCATCAGCCTTGGGAATCTAAAGATGTCATGAAAGCTACCTATCCAAGTCTGTTCGAACATAGCTAACTTCGAGGACGAAGTTTGTGCGTGGTGGAGCCCATTCTGTAACAACCTAGCTTTTAACCAAACTTTGATTTATGCATTTGAGCTAATAATGTAATTTAATTACATTATTTGAATTGTATGTTAATTAAATAATGAAAATATTTAATTAAGTTAAATTTATGATTATAAATTATTAGATGATAAAAATTAAAAGAGATGTAAAATACAAAAATGTGAGGGGTTAAATAGAACAATTATCAAAATTAATATATAAACACAAAAAAATGACCACTTATTTCTCATTTATTACCATTAAAGAATTCAAACACTCTCTCTCTTCCTCTCATCAAAGTCACGGCAACTTGAAAGAAATCATCAAGACATCATTAAACTTGCAATCAATTGAGGAATTAATCAAAGAAGAAGTTACAAACAACATCAAGGAACAAAAATCTACAAGAATTCAAGGTAATAATTACAAATTTTTTTATGTTTTTGGGTTTATGTTCGGTTTTATAAAAACCGAATTGATGATCTGAAATATAACATAAATTTGTGTTGCATGTTCAAGTTTTCAGTAAATAATCATGTATTTAAGTATTCAGAAGTTACAGAAACAAAGATTGTAGGTTGGATCGTCCAAATTAAGTAAAAATCTGAGTTTTTGGGAAAATTTGTGTTCTTGACAAAAAGTAAGGATTTTGGACAATTTTAGGAGATTTAATGTGTTAATGATAGGGAAAATGGTATAAGAACAACCCAAATATGATTATATAACTTTATTTAAAGTTGCATGTTAATAACAATGGGTTTAGTGGATTTTTGGTGAAAATCCGTATGAATACAAGATAGAACACCAAGAAAAAAATCTGGAAATTTACAAGTCATGCAAAAATACAATATGCACATGTTCAAAGTGCATCATCAGATCACATGTGCATATTGTTTAAATATTATAAATTTGCATGATATAGAAATTTTTTTATCGTTGTAACTTCAAATGATGTGAACTCGTCAATTGTAATGCACTTTTGAACATGTGTATAATATATTTTTGTATAAAATAAAACATTTTGTTGTAATGAACATGTACATTTAATATGGGACTCCAGGACTCCACTCTAATATGGTACTCCATGGAACTTAACCCTATATATATATATATATATATACATATATATATATATATATATATATATATATATATATATATATATATATATATATATATATATATATATATATATATATATATATATATATATATATATATATATATATCTTTTGAGAATTCAAAGAAACAAAGAAAATGAAAAATGATTGATGAGTTATCAATTATCAGAATTAGATCGAATAAAGATTTAAAGCTAAAATGTTCTTGCTATGATATAATTCTGGACAGGTTCAGATAAATTCTGAACAAAGAACAAGAATTAAAGATTCAAAGATATTGAAAGTGGGTCACAGATTTGAAAGAAAAGCCAGAGTCCAGAAAGACCAAGATTAAAGATAAAATCCAGAGATAACTTTGGTGGTGGATTTAATCTGCTTGATAAAGACAACAGAACCTGTGAGGTATAGATATTAGTTTTACATGCTAGATTCCGGTTGAGACATATTGTTGATGATAGATTATTTTGACATTCATACATGATCAGATGGATTGTGACCTGTGCTCACCATGGTTCGGTGATGCCCTGTGGATCATGATAGCTATTTGATTAATCATTTCGCATGACATTGTACTTACAGTTCATTTCAGATATTGTTATGAGTTTATTGCTATCATGACCTTGATTATTTACGCTTCCATCATTCCTTGTCTCTTTGATGTATTGATTCAGCTTAGTATGTTTAGCCTTGTCGGTTAATTGTTCTAGACCATGCTATTTCACCAGTTCTATTGAAGTTGGTAATGATACTCCGATGTTTCCCCATTTTGATTACTGGTATCTAGCCCAGTATGTGGTTGATCCCCACAATTAAAAGCATGAGCGTGGCTTGGACGTCATCCTATTCTATGACTACTATGTCTCAATCATTAGTGGCTGTAGCGGCAGTCAAGACATATCACACTAGACCCATGATCCGCTTGAAATGCATGTAATCTGAAAATCTATATTCCCACTAAGCATTGCTTATAGTTGTTGTCTAAACTTTTACAGGAAAAGATAAGGGAAAAGCACCTGCTGGACCTAGTTCTTAGGTCTTACAAGAATCAAGATTGAAGTTTTCTACAGACCACTACTCAGCAAACTTTCGGTACAAATTGGCAGATGATAAATGTGGTGGTCTGGGTAGATTTCATTTGATTGTATGATGACATGAATAGATTAGATTGTACCCTTTATAAGTTTAATTTGAAAACTGTAATTCTGAACTAAAACTTTATTAAACTTATCTTAATATTTTGTACTTGTAATTTGAAATTATACAATATAATTACTCTAAATTAGTTATGATTGATATCGTGTTGCATGATGTGGGACCTAGACACATGATGACTGCCCCGTAAGGGGTGGTCTTCACAACAGATCCACATAGTTGTCTTCCGTTGGAACTTTTACCGATTTTATCAGGTTTTTCTCTGCACAGTCACGTATAAAATGGCGACGTATATCACTGTGATTAGTCTTTGTGTGCTTTACCGGATAATTGGTTATTGCTATTGTGGATTGGTTGTGTATCCTAATAGGAGTATGAGTATAAGTCAAACCGTAATCTCGCAATTGTTGTTGGGTCCATAGAACCTGTGAACAACAGCTAGCCGCAACTACATATTCGGTTTCGCAGGTGCATACGGCTACTAAAGTCTGTTTCTCGCATTACCAGGACACCAGTCTCCCTCCTAAGAACTGACAACCTCTGGTTGTTGACTTTCTGTTCAAGCTGCACACTCCGTAGTCCGAGTCAGTGTAAGCTTCCATATCTAGATCTCCATCAGTGTAAGGTCCACCCTCTACGGATCTATCAAGGCGTGACGGCGACAAACGAGTGCGGAATTCTCGTTTGACGTTGACAGACCGATCACACAGAAACACGGAGCCGAAAAGATGCTGGACGATAGAATACCGACCCCACACGATGTATTGCTCCTTGGAACGCTGTAAAACTCTCTGAAATTCGTCTGAAACTGCTCTCATGAATCTCTTAGTTTATTCTAGAAGTGTTCCTTCATCTCTCAAAATCATCTGCGGTACAATTCTCTGAGCTCTAGAAAATCTACCCAAATCACAAGGATAAGTTCATGATACAACCCTTAAGTTCGTGCATGGCCCAAGCCCAAGAACTTATAAGTTCAAGCCCATGCTGATAAGTTCGTACAAACTTATCAGGGCTAAGTTCGTACGAACTTATTCTCATAAGTTCGTAGCCTCATGAACTTATTCTCATAAGTTCCTAGCCTCATGAACATATCCTCATTAGTTCATAGCCTCATAAACTTATCCTCATAAGTTCATAGCCTTATGAACTTATCATGCAGTCATGAACTTACCAAGCCATTGTGTAGGTACACCCTGTGTGATGATAGCAGTCTAATCGATCTAATATTTTGGTTTAAGTAATATTTAGAGTATTGAGAATTATCGAGTGTTTTGATATATATGTTTATATGTGTTTGACTGTTATTGATTGTGTGTTTGAACTTGATGTAACGTATTACAAGAAGTTCAAACATAAAGAACAAAGATTAACTCAAGCATAAGTAAAAACATAAGTTTCAACACTTAGGTGTTTAAGAGTTTTGGCTAGATTTGAATCAAATAAGGGTAGTCATTCGAATCTGTGATAGATTCGAATGAAGCCTTAGATTCGAATGTGCCCACATTCGAGGATGTCATTGTGGACAGACTCGAATGGGCCTTGGGCCAGATTCGAGTTTGGCCCACATCAGACTCGAATCAGTGTCTATAATTAGGGATAGACTCGAGTCATTAGCAGACTTTTAGCAGAATTCGTGAGGAATTAAGCTTAAGGCGATCTCGAGTTTATCATCAGCTTTAGGTCCGTTTCGGAGAGAATCAGTTCGTAGGATCGTTCGTCAGTCGTTCGTTCAGCCTCTGATAGTCTCCGTGTTTCGTAGTTGAGAGTTGTCCGTCTAACCGTTAACGAGGATTCCGCACTCGTTCACGGATCCGCGTCTAGATAGATCTAGTAGTGGTAGACCTTACAAGTGGTATCAGAGCCAGCGGAGTGTTCTTGGTGTTCTTCGTGTTCATCAAATACATTCTAGGTTTCTTGACGCTAGTTGGACGATTTTTCTCTCAAAATCGAGTTTTTGAGCTTAGCAAATTAATATTCAGCAAATACTTTGTGGTTTTTCTCGTTTTTGATCGAAACCATTATTTTTTGTTAGAAAAATACTGGTTTAATCTGAAAATCGTTATAAAATCAAAGTATTCACTGTTTTTCGAGTTTGCGGCGCTCGAATCTAATAGGGGTAATTAGGGTTTCACTTTAGTCTCGAGTCTAACCTAAATCCGCTCCTTTCGAGTCTGTTTCAGTAGGTTTCGAATCTGTGTCGAGTTTGTGCTTCATTCGAAAAGGGTCTCGAGTCTATCTAGTTTCAAGTCTATTTCGAATCTAGTCTAGTTTCGATAAGTATTTCAAATCTGCTGATCACTTCGAGTGTGCTGTCCTTCGAGGTCCTTCGAATCTAAGAACTTTCGAATCTGACATAATTTCGAATCTAATTGAATTTTAACACTTAATCGAATTTAATCCCAAAAGATTTACCCTTAATTAGTTTCGAATCTACCTAGATTCGAAAAAGTTAGTCTAAATCAGTTTCGAATTAAATTAATTAAGTTCAAACTTCATTTCTTTTGAAAAGATATCAAATCTTCAGAAATTCCTAGAAATGGACCACGAGGTCGGGAAGGCAAACGCCCGCCTAAGCTGATGAAGGTCGAGGATTATTACTGGTGGAAAGACCGATTTACTGATTTCGTACGTTTCAACGACATGCGCATGTGGGTGTGCATCGACGAAGGGTATATTCCACCGGTGTCAAAAGTTGAAGGCCGTCAAAAGGTCTTGTCATACCAAATGATGAAGGAGGATGACAAGAAATTATTTGAAGCCGAAAACAAAGCTTTCTCTCTAATTCGAATGGCGTTACCGCAGGATATTCTGCACACATTTAGGACTCAGAGGACATCAAAAGAACTTTGGGAGTCGCTAGAGAAGAGGTGTGAGGGAAATCCTCGGGTTCGTAGAAAGCGTACAGAGCTGTTGAAACAACAGTTCGCCATCTTCAAGGTGTTAAAGGATGAACAACTGGATGACATCATCACCCGTTTCTATCATCTATTGACGGAACTTGAGAGCCACGGGATTGAGTTTACCGATACTGACAAGAACAACAAGCTTCTTGATGCCCTACCAGCCAAATGGGCTATGTACGTGGCAATGATCAAGCTGAATGAAGACAAATACTACACTCAATCTCTGGATGATATAGTGGGAACGTTGAGGGCATATCACTTCGAGCTACTAAAGACCGAGACTGATTATGAGCAAGTCCAAAATCCAGCAATGTATTTTGGAAAGACGTCAAAATCTTCAGCGGCAGCCGAACCGAAGTCTGCTACAGCGTTTTTCACTGGAGAGACATCGTCACCAGCAGAGTCTGATGACACACTGAACCGCGCGTTCTTAGGGTTAGGCAGATCAGAAGAACCGCAATGTCACACCCTGCTACCCCGGTTGGCAGCGAGGCGTGACGAGTGCGGAAGCGTAACCATAATCATAATGAACGACCACTATATGGACGTTTTTAAAATACATCATTGAAACTTGAAAATATAGCAATGTTTTACATAGACTGATATGAGTAAAGGAGTTCGCAAAATACAGAGATTTAATTACATAATTAAAATATCCAAAATAATACAGCTAAATCTCCGTTAATTTGAATATGCATGCGACTCCATGGATGCGGAAGCTTGAAAGTAAAATACGTCTGAGGCATACGTGCCTTAATTACCTGAAAATACATGCTAAAATACGTCAACAAAAATTTATTGGTGAGCTCATAGGTTTACGCGAAAAGACCAGTTGTATGGACATTATCAGATGAGTTGAATTTATAAAATCATAAATTCCGTGTATGTATTACATAAACCATCATGCAACCGAAGCTTAATTAGAATGAGTTTGCCCTGTGCAGTATTCCCATACGTAATACCGTGTGTTGAATATATATGCACTCGCTGTTAGCCGAACCGAGCTAACCCGAATGGGGGACATGACTCCCAATAGATCTATCCACAATATATTCGCGCTTACAAATAAATGCAATTAACGGTTCATGATATAAGGGCTGATGGAACCACATGTAATACATATAAGAAATATACAGTTTTGATGTCCATATGAAAACAGTGCATGTATTTCCACCCCAATAGATAGTGAAAATAGGGGCTATGAAGACTCACCGGAATTGCGATGGCAAAATATGCGCAAAAAAATGCAATGTGCGTTGTTTGATGGGTGATGAAACCGGAGGTGTTTAACCGAGTCCTAAATGATAATAAGGACTTAATATCACTAATATATGATAATAGGTATATTTATAGATTTTTATGTCTTAAATCACCCAACATTACAAGTTTATAAATAAGATTTGCTTAAAACGTCAAGTTTATATATGTATATATAATTTTCCAGCTTTTTCGGAGGTTTTTCGGCCTACCTTGAGGCTGTTTTTGACCAAGCTCCAAAATGTTTTAAACTTTGGTTTTCTAGGACATTAAACTGCTATATACAAAGGATTTTTAGAATCAAGAACGGCCATTTTTCGAGTTGTTTAGGTTGGTGAAAAAGCTTGTTAAAAACGCTATGTTGGCCATTTTTGAGCTGTCAAACTTTCGGTTTCCCAAATAATTTCTGGAGGTCTTAAACTTCAAAATAAATTATGCAAAATTACAGATCTATAGTTAAGACATAGATCTAACTTTTGAGACAAGAATCAACTCATTTCGTTGAGTTATGAATTAGTTATGATTTTTCAAAGTCGATATAAATTTTCTGCCGAAAATCCGTAGTTTATAAACTTAAAACAACTTATGATTCTTGTTGTTTATTCAAAGACTACTTGTATAAAAGTTATAAAAGTTATATAACACATATATAACACATGTTTTCATAATATTAACATGTTTATAATGTGTTCATATATTCATATGCACATTTAAGGAAACAACTTAAAAATAAAAACTAGAAACTTATAAACTTGAGTTTTTATGTAACTTGTTGTTGTTGGTGATTATATATAATATGCAAGACTTATATAAATATAAATATAAGATGAAATAAGTTAGTATTTACTTACTTTGAAGTATTTAGAATATGATTTTTGAGTAGAAGTTGAAACCCTTGCAAGATATGCACCAAAACTCTTGAAGAACACCAAGAACACTTGAAGAACACTTGAATGAAGAATTTTTGTGATGTGTGTGTATGATGGCCGGTTTTATGAGGAGAGGAATGAAGATTTTGGTGTGTTTAAAATGAATGAAAAGCCTCTCTATTTATAGAGAAATTTGTGGTCTTTCAAATGATGAAAAGGATGGGAGACAAAAGTTGTGTGCACTTTTAAACAAAATGATGGTGTTTAAAGTAATATTAAAAAAATAAAAGTCAAACTCTAATACCCCATATGTCTAAAATCCGGCCATACATGTATTTATACATGTATTTATGTTTTTTTTTATTTGTATAAATGTATTTAGAAATGTATTATTGTATTTCCCTTTTCTTGTAATTTTATAAATACTTATGGATGCATTGTTTTAATGAATTGTTTTAGTCTTACATAATTAATGTTAAGTAATTGTATTAGTGTTTGATTAGTGTCACTAATCATAATTTAAGTATGTACTTAGTTGAATTAATCCCTCATATCGTAAATCGATCGGATTAATTGATTTCCCGATTCATCGCACCGATGAATTTGATTCGAATTGACTTGAATTTCTTCATGAACCTTGTTAATCACTTTGGTTAATTTCTAATGACCACTGATTAGGTTATAATTGGCCATTAAATACTAATTAGGTCGTTGTTGCTAACCAGGTTCAATGCCGGATGTTACAGTCTCCCCCTGTTAAGGGAATTTCGTCCCGAAATTTTATCCTGTTTCCTCAGGGGTATTGTTACTTAAGAGTAGATGAGAGTATCTTTGCTTAAACTAGCCTTTGCATGCCTAAGTGAATTGTGGTCCATGTCTAGAATTCCATCTGACCTTGAGGATGGGTATACAACTGTGCTTCAATCCTTTGACCTTACGGTCCATGATTTCAACCGGCTCTTTGGTGAAGCGAAGTTTATCAGTTAGCTGGATCTCTTCCAAGGGGGTAACAAGTGTCTCCTCTAACAAACACTTCTTCATATTGGATACATGGAAGGTATTGTGCATGCTGCTAAGCTCTGGTGGTAACTCTAAACGATAAGCTACGAGTCCAATTCCCCTTAAGACTTTGCATTGCCAATGTATCGAGGGTTTAGTTTTTCCTTATTTTCCAAATCGTATCACACCCTTCCATGGCGAGAGTTTCATTGGTACTCGTTCTCCTAATTAGAATTCAAGGGATTTTCTTCCTACATCTGCATAACTTTCTGAGAATTGAGGGCAACTTTTAGTCAGTTCCGCAATCGTACTATCCTTTCGGTAGTTTTGTGAATGATCTTAACGCCAATGATTTGGCCGTTTCCCACTTCTTCCCAATAAATCGGTGATCGACACTTTTGCCCGTAGAGGGCCTCAAACCGAGCAGCTTTAATACTTGAGTGATAGCTATTGTAGTACGATAATTCCACTAAGGCAAATAAGTATCCATTACACAGGCTCTTAATGTACGTTCTAGGGTTTGGATCGTTCTATTATTCTGACCATTGGTCTGAGAGTGATATGTGGTACTCAGGTCTAGGTTTGTATCCACAGTTTGCTATAATAATTGCCAAAAGCTTAGCTGTAGATCTGCTATCCATATCAAAATGATTATAATAGGCACTCCGTGTCCGGAGACGACTTCCTTGAGGTACGTTTGGACTAGCTTATTCATCCTGATGTTCTTCTTGATTGGTAGGAACGCGCGGATTTTTTTAGGTTGTCGACTATTACCCAAATGGTTTCTGATGGTTTATCTTAACTTTGGAGCGTGTTAGGAATTTTCTGACCGATTTGGCAATGTCATTCTTCATGATAGGCCACCCGTATAGTTTCTTAAGGTCATGATACATTTTATTGGATCCGGGGTGAACGACATATCTTAATTTGTGTCCTTCATCCATAGCCAGCTTTCTTATTCCACCAAACAGAGTAATCAGATTCTATTCATGAATTATCGATTTTTATTAGCCCTTATTCTAAACTATTTATCCACTTGTACTCTTAACGGCTTAGCTCCTTAGTTTTCCTCAGGTGATAACGAATTTTCACGGTTGCCATTACTTATTAGTTCCATCCAACGGTACTACTTCGTATTCGACTCTTTCTGGTTCAAGATGTGTTGGAGGCTCTTATGGTTTGTGAATACAATACACTTCATACCGTACAACTATTGTCTCCAAGGATAAAGACTACTGCTTCAAGATCCAGATCATGCGTTGTGTAAATCACCTAGTGAACCTTAAGTTTTCATAAAGTATAAGCTATGCCCCTATTTTTCTATATAAGCCCATTGTGTGAAGCGTCACAGTAATCTATAAATTTCTCGTTCCTCTTAGGTATGGACAAAATAGGCGCGCTGCACATTTTGTGCTTTAATAACTGGAATGATATCTCCTGATCCTTGCTCCAATCATACTTAATGTCATTTCGGGTCAGTTTTGTTAGAGTTCTGGTGGTCTTTGAGAAAATTGCTTATAATAAATGGCAAGTCTTAAGGACTGTCGTATCTCTATGGGGGTTCTAAGAGTTGACCAATTCCTGATAGCCTTGATCTTTGCGGGGTCGACTTGGATTCCTTTACTATTGTCCACGTGACCGAGGGATTTCACCTCTCCTAACCAAAAGTCAAATTTAGAAAGCTTAGCATATAGTTGTTCTTTCTCCGATAATTCCAGAATCAGTCTTAAATGTTGCTCGTGCTCCTTCTCGTTTCGTGAGTAGATTAAAAGTCATTCATGAATACAATCACGAATTTGTCTAAATAAGGTTTGCACACCCGATGAGGTCCATAAGTACCGTTGGGGACACTGGTTTATCCAAACGGCATTAATCGGAATTTATGATGACCGAAACAGAATCTGAAAGTTGTCTTTGGAATATCTTTCTTGTGAACTCTAACCTGATGATAACCAGACCTTAGGTCGATCTTCGAATAGGAACTTAATTCATCGAGTTTTGTCAAACAAGTCATTGATCCTTGGAAGTGGGTATTGGTTCTTTTAGCTTATTTAATATCTCGGTAATTGATGCACATCCCGAAAGTTCCATCCTTTTCCTTTATGAACAAAACTGGAGCTCCTCCAAAGCGAGGAACTCGGTTTGATAGGCCCTTTATCTAAGAGCTTCTACAGTTGGTTGGACGATTGTTACACTATTGATGGGGCTAATCGGCATGGTGCTCGAACCACTGGTACCGCACCTGATACTAGGCCGATTTTTTAATTTGACTTGCCTCGATGTTGGGAGATCTGGTAAGTGTTTTGGAAAAACTTTGGGGTAATCACAAATAATAAGAATATTTTCGAGCCGTTTTTCCTTTGGCTCAGTCTCTGTCAACACTTCAGGGTCCTAATGCTAGGGGTGATGCTTTCTTTGATATTTCTTGTTTTACCTTGGACAGTAAGGACCTTCTTATTGGCTAAAGGTATATGAACCGTCTTCTTGTTACACACTATTTCCGCACAATTTTTCTATAGTCATTCCATGCCTATGACCACGTCAAAACACTTCCCAGTTTGATGGGTATCATGTCTGTTTCAAAGAGTCGGCCTACTAATTCTAAGGAGCATCCTCGACTTATATTATTTGTCTTAAGCGTCTCACTGTCATCAACCTCAATAGCATAAGTAGCATTTAATGGAATTTATCTGCTTAGTGAACTTAGTGGATATAAAGCTCCTATCAGCACCAGTATCAAATAGTAGAAATGCATAAGTGGTATCTAATGGGGTAAGAGGATAAGTCTACGGGTTTGAAATTTCTTAGGCAGATAGTCACAGCTTTATCTTTTCCTACGCAGAGTTGTAGTTAAAACTTAATTCCTCATAAAAGTTCTTGATACTTAATCTTTGTATATGATATGGTCAGAATTTTCTAAATTCTTAAGCCTTATTTACCCTAAGATATATCAGATAGTAAAGCCTAGAGAAATACTATAAAGAGATGCCTCCGGGGTTTCCTCGTACTCCAGAGCGTTAAGTCGTTGGGTTAGTTCTACATTACTAGCTTTGCGCTCTGCTAGGCGTTGACATAATTTGTCTATTCCGTCTTTGTTGAATCGCCTGGGTATTCTGGTTGGCCTAAGGTTTATTGGGGGTTTGCATTGCCTCCTACCTAACCCTTGCAAGGATCTCACCGACCTTCGGTGGATTTTGTCGAAATTGGGGGTCGTGTCTGGCGGCCCTTGCCACCAACAGAGGCATCGTTTGTTACGTAGGTTTCTGGGTATGTGTCGGCACTTGAGGAGAAGATGGTGTTTCTATCTGGCTTGGGATCCCTTCCTTGTTTCTCCACTCTTAGAGAATGTGAGGCATCCATCCCCACTGTCTTACGTTCGCCTGTTACTACTGCGGCGGGCTTGGCTGATGGGCAGGTATCGGGATAGACTCCCGTTGTGCTAGTCACACCCTTTCCCTAGGGGTGAATTTCGACATGTTATTGTCATCAGGGTCCATATATGTGTTCATGGTTCTTGAAGAAAGTTTAGTTTTTGTAACAGTTATAGTCTAGGTACTAATGCAACCTAGTTCACTATAACTATGTCTCTGATACCAATCTGTCACACCCTGCTACCCCGGTTGGCAGCGAGGCGTGACGAGTGCGGAAGCGTAACCATAATCATAATGAACGACCACTATATGGACGTTTTTAAAATACATCATTGAAACTTGAAAATATAGCAATGTTTTACATAGACTGATATGAGTAAAGGAGTTCGCAAAATACAGAGATTTAATTACATAATTAAAATATCCAAAATAATGCAGCTAAATCTCCGTTAATTTGAATATGCATGCGACTCCATGGATGCGGAAGCTTGAAAGTAAAATACGTCTGAGGCATACGTGCCTTAATTACCTGAAAATACATGCTAAAATACGTCAACAAAAATTTGTTGGTGAGCTCATAGGTTTACGCGAAAAGACAAGTTGTATGGACATTATCAGATGAGTTGAATTTATAAAATCATAAATTCCGTGTATGTATTACATAAACCATCATGCAACCGAAGCTTAATTAGAATGAGTTTGCCCTGTGCAGTATTCCCATACGTAATACCGTGTGTTGAATATATATGCACTCGTTGTTAGCCGAACCGAGCTAACCCGAATGGGGGACATGACTCCCAATAGATCTATCCACAATATATTCGCGCTTACAAATAAATGCAATTAACGGTTCATGATATAAGGGCTGATGGAACCACATGTAATACATATAAGAAATATACAGTTTTGATGTCCATATGAAAACAGTGCATATATTTCCACCCCAATAGATAGTGAAAATAGGGGCTATGAAGACTCACCGGAATTGCGATGGCAAAATATGCGCAAAAAAATGCAATGTGCGTTGTTTGATGGGTGATGAAACCGGAGGTGTTTAACCGAGTCCTAAATGATAATAAGGACTTAATATCACTAATATATGATAATAGGTATATTTATAGATTTTTATGTCTTAAATCACCCAACATTACAAGTTTATAAATAAGATTTGCTTAAAACGTCAAGTTTATATATATATAATTTTCCAGCTTTTTCGGAGGTTTTTCGGCCTACTTTGAGGCTGTTTTTGACCAAGCTCCAAAATGTTTTAGACTTTGGTTTTCTAGGACATTAAACTACTATATACAAAGGATTTTTAGAATCAAGAACGGCCATTTTTCGAGTTGTTTAGGTTGGTGAAAAAGCTTGTTAAAAACGCTATGTTGGCCATTTTTGAGCTGTCAAACTTTCGGTTTCCCAAATAATTTCTGGAGGTCTTAAACTTCAAAATAAATTATGAAAAATTACAGATCTATAGTTAAGACATAGATCTAACTTTTGAGACAAGAATCAACTCATTTCGTTGAGTTATGAATTAGTTATGATTTTTCAAAGTCGATATAAATTTTCTGCCGAAAATCCGTAGTTTATAAACTTAAAACAACTTATGATTCTTGTTGTTTATTCAAAGACTACTTGTATAAAAGTTATAAAAGTTATATAACACATATATAACACATGTTTTCATAATATTAACATGTTTATAATGTGTTCATATATTCATATGCACATTTAAGGAAACAACTTAAAAATAAAAACTAGAAACTTATAAACTTGAGTTTTTATGTAACTTGTTGTTGTTGGTGATTATATATATTATGCAAGACTTATATAAACATAAATATAAGATGAAATAAGTTAGTATTTACTTACTTTGAAGTATTTAGAATATGATTTTTGAGTAGAAGTTGAAACCCTTGCAAGATATGCACCAAAACTCTTGAAGAACACCAAGAACACTTGAAGAACACTTGAATGAAGAATTTTTGTGATGTGTGTGTATGATGGCCGGTTTTATGAGGAGAGGAATGAAGATTTTGGTGTGTTTAAAATGAATGAAAAGCCTCTCTATTTATAGAGAAATTTGTGGTCTTTCAAATGATGAAAAGGATGGGAGACAAAAGTTGTGTGCACTTTTAAACAAAATGATGGTGTTTAAAGTAATATTAAAAAAATAAAAGTCAAACTCTAATACCCCATATGTCTAAAATCCGGCCATACATGTATTTATACATGTATTTATGTTTTTTTTTATTTGTATAAATGTATTTAGAAATGTATTATTGTATTTCCCTTTTCTTGTAATTTTATAAATACTTATGGATGCATTGTTTTAATGAATTGTTTTAGTCTTACATAATTAATGTTAAGTAATTGTATTAGTGTTTGATTAGTGTCACTAATCATAATTTAAGTATGTACTTAGTTGAATTAATCCCTCATATCGTAAATCGATCGGATTAATTGATTTCCCGATTCATCGCACCGATGAATTTGATTCGAATTGACTTGAATTTCTTCATGAACCTTGTTAATCACTTTGGTTAATTTCTAATGACCACTGATTAGGTTATAATTGGCCATTAAATACTAATTAGGTCGTTGTTGCTAACCAGGTTCAATGCCGGATGTTACACGCAACCTCAAGTTCAACAGGCATCCACACCTCAGAGCTATTCAAAGATGCCCATGAGCGCAAAGTCGGCGGAAGAACATCTGAATCTTCTTGCTTCTTTTGTGGCCACGTATGGAAATTGTGTTCAAGGGAAGATTAATGATCCGGCTCTTTGGGACGAAGACTACGATCAGGTCGACCCTGATGATCTTGAGGAAATGGATCTTAAATGGCAACTGGCCATGGTGACCCAGAGGGTTAAAAGATTCATTAAGAGAACTGGAAGGAATTTGCAGATAAATAACAAGGGGATAGGATTTGATAAGTCCAAGGTAAAATGCTACAACTGCCAAGAACTGGGTCACTTTGCCAGGGAGTGCCAGAGACCAAAGGTAGAGACATACCAGGGGCAGAGTCAGCATCAGGGACAGTTCCAAAATCAGTCCCAACAACGATACCTTCCGAGTTCCTCATCTGGACAAGCCAATCTAGCTGGTTTACTATCGAAAGTCACTTCAGATCGACAGCTAGATGGTACGTATGATTGGAGTTCACATCCCGAGTCGAATGCAAGAGCCTTCATGGCTGAAGTCACAGAAACTGGATGTGATGGGGACGAGCAGACCACACGGGACAGCAGTCCGATGTGGGTAGAAAAGGCGAATGATCAGACAGTGCTGGAGTTTGCTGCTCAGATGGCCAACGTGGAATCTGATAACTCAAAGGTTAGTCTGTCTTATTCTCTCTTTCGTGAATTATGTGCTTTATGTGTTAGTTCTAACGATAGGTTAAATCTAGTCTTAGACTCACATAAGACCATAACTGCTCAGAATGAAAACTTAAAAATTGAAAATGCTAGCCTAAATGACATCAAGCAGGATCTAAAAGAAAAGCTTAAGGCTGATGCTCAAGACGTAGTAGTTCTTAAAGACAAAATCAGTGAGCAGTGTGTTAGGATAGAGCTAATGTATGAGCACGTAGAGGCCTTGACAAAAAGTCTTAAGGACAAGGACATAGAGCTAGCAGAAACAAAGGTTAAGGTAGCAGAGGCAAATAGCAAGTTGGAGAAGTTTCGAAACTCGAGTCTAAATCTAGGGAAAGTCTTAGATGCCCAAAGACAGTCTAAGAAGCCCGTAGGTCTAGGTTTTCACGAAATACCTCCACCTTTCAATGCAAACTATGTGCCTCAGCCTCAGGAGAACACTGATAAATCAGTAGACTTAGAGGACCTACCTACACCAACACCTGAGCCTATAGTAGAAAATGCACCTAAGGTGTCTGACTCAACCGTCAAGGTCAAGAAAGTGAAATTTGTGTCTTCCTCCAGTGAAACACCTGCAGGAAAACAGAAAATTTCTTGGGCTGACCAGGTCGACGAGCCAGACACCATAGATGTTCCAAAGGAAATAGACGCTAGTGAGACACCTAGATCTAAGGGAACACACAAAAAGTCCATAGATAAGATGTCTTGCTTCAGATTTCACGAGAAGGGGCATGTTGCTTCTCACTGTCCACTTAGGAAAGCCGATGTTACCCCTAAGACAGTGAACCCAACACCTGTTAAGCCCTCAACCAGTGTGGCAAGCAGCAGTAGTTCTCAACCTACCGAGAAAACTGTGCAGGCCGCACCCAAACAAGTTGTGAAAAACACACCGGTTAAGGTTGGACCAAAGGAAGTGATTAAAACAAATTCACCGAATCGTGTCAACAATCAATCTAGGTCAGCGCCACAACAAGTCTATAGGAGCACCACACCTAGCAGGTCACACACTCCAGTTAGGTCACATACTCCAGTTAGACAATACGCACCGGTAAGAGCTCAGGGATCACAGTCAGAAATGGCATATAATAGGAATTATTCTAGAGCTCCACAACAAATGCCTACACCAAGGCAAAGAGTGAACTTACATCACTCGGCACCACAACAGAATTCAGTTCAAAAGCCCAAGTCACCTGAAAGGCGAGATGGGTACTTGAAAGAGTTCACGTATGTGGACGAGAATGGTATTACCAAGTCAGTCATGGCTTGGGTTCCCCGTGATAACTAACCTCTTTTCTTTCATGTGCAGGAGATAACTACAGGTCCAAACAACAAGTGGTTCGTCGACAGTGGTTGCTCCAGGCACATGACGGGGGAAAGAAGTCTACTCACAGACTTCAAGGGAGGTAATAGGGGATTCGTATCATTCGCTGGTAACAAAGGTGGAAATATCACGGGTATCGGAGTGGTCACTAATGGGACAATAAAGTTGGACCAAGTTTATCACGTTGATAAACTGGTTCACAATCTCATTAGTGTATCTCAAATCTGTGATAAGAAGAACTCGGTGTTATTTACTGACACTGAGGCGTTAGTGCTAAAGCCAGGATTCAAAATTCCTGAAGAATGGGTATTGATGCGGGCGCCAAGGAAGAACGACTTATACATGTTGGATATGAACAAGCCGGAGACTTCGATGGGGCCAATCTGTCTATTATCCAAAGCTTCAGAGACGTAATCAGTACTGTGGCACAGACGCATGGCTCACCTGCACCTAAGAAAGATGAATTACATAACGAAGAATGGATTGGTGCAGGGTGTGCCCATGAAAAGTTTTCAGTTCGAGGACAAGTGTCTACCTTGCATGAAGGGCAAACAGTATAAAAAGACACACAAGTCCAAGAAGCAGAATTCAATCGCCTCAACATTCGATTTGTTGCATATGGACCTTTTCGGGCCCTATCAACAAAAGGAGTATAGGAGGTAGTTGGTTTTGCTTAGTTATCACTGACGATTACTCACGTTTTTCTTGGGTTTTCTTTTTAGGTACAAAGGACGAGACGGCTTCAAAGCTCATCGGGTTCTTAGACCAAGTGGAGAACTCATACGGAAAAAGGGTTAAACATATTCGTAGTGATAATGGGACTGAATTTAAAAACTCTGTAATTGGTGTATATTGCCTATCAAAGGGCATCGTGCATCAATTCAGTGCACCATATGAACCTCAACAGAATGGGGTGGCAGAACGTAAAAACAGAACATTGATTGAGGCTGCAAGGACTATGCTTTCGGATTCAAAGCTTCCTACCATGTTTTGGGGGGAGGCAGTGAATACCGCGTGCCATATTTTAAACCGAGTCCTTACAGTAAAATCTTTGAACAAAACATGCTATGAAATTTTGAATAAACGGCCACCTAACTTAACTGGATTCGAACCGTTTGGAGTACCATGCACTCTTTTAAGAACAATACATCAACCGAAGTTTGGTGAAAAAGCTGACGAAGGATACTTCCTAGGTTATGTGCCGAACTCACCAAACAAACGGGTGTTTAACAAAACAAATTGTACTGTGGAGATTGTGTATAATATTGAAGTCACAAGTTATACACATGAACCCCAAACTAGTCCGGAATGGATATTTGACTATGATAAGTTATTTGAGTCATTTAACATTCCTTTGGATGATAATGCAGGTACAATCGAAAAGGACATGGCGACGTTGCATCTGAACGACGATGGCCAAATCTTTCCGAGGACCACGTTTGAATCTACATCCGAGCCTACTGCGACTGTAGATAGATCTCTAGAGGTTGCTGATCAAGAGGCACCTACCACTGAGAATCAGACTCAAGCATCGAGTTCCAACTCTGAGGAAAACATCCGTGAGGAGGAAAATGTAGAAGCTGAGCCTGTTCCCCCATTAGGTGAAATAGGATCTGACTTAGGACATAATCTAAGGGTTGATGATATGAAGACCTCTAGGATTAACAAGAACCATCCATTAGAAAGCATCATAGGAAATCCTAACGAGGGTGTGAGGACAAGGAGTAGTGTAAATAACAACACAGTGTTGTTGTCGATGATAAATGACTCCGAGGCATATCACACATGTCTCTATTCGTGTTTCATATCGCAAGTAGAGCCTAAAAATGTGCAAATGGCACTTAAGGATAACTCTTGGGTTGAAGTGATGCAGGAAGAACTTTTGCAATTTAGGAAACTAGAAGTGTGGGAGTTAGTTCCGTTACCTCGAGGGGAGATTGCCATAGGAACCAAATGGGTTTTTAAGTGCAAAAGAGACGATCGGGGTATAGTCACGCACAACAAGGCAAGGTTAGTTGTAAAGGGTTTCAACCAAGAGGAGGGAATCGATTACAACAAGGTTTTTGCACCAGTAGCAAGGCTGGAAGCCATTAGGTTGTTTCTAGCGTTTGCCTCCTTCAAAGGCTTTAAGGTATATCAGCTAGACGTTAAGAGTGCTTTCCTGTATGGGAAAGTGAAGGAGTTGGTGTATGTAGAACAACCGCCCGGATTTACGGATCCAAAATATCCTGATAGAGTATATTGCTTAGATAAGGCTCTATATGGATTGCATCAGGCACCTAGGGCGTGGTATGAGACTCTATCCAACCATCTTTTAGAAAACGGTTTTGAAAGGGGTAGGATTGATAGTACTCTGTTCGTTAAGAGAAAGGGCGATTACTTTATCTTGGTACAAGTGTACGTCGATGATATCATTTTTGGATCATCAGACGAACAGATGTGCAACGATTTCGAGAAGGTGATGAAGTCTAAGTTCGAGATGAGTGCTATGGGGGAGTTAAATTTCTTTTTAGGGTTACAAGTTGACCAAAAGAAGGAAGGAATGTTCATCCATCAGACTAAGTATGTCCATGACATATTAGAGCGTTTCGGGATGGAAGGAACAAAGTTGACTGCCCACTTCAGCACGCCGATTCAAGTGAATCACAATCTCGGGCCGGGTACTGAAAGTGATACCGATGTGGATCCGACTTTATATCGGGCCATGATTGGGTCACTTATGTATTTAACTGCTTCAAGACCTGACATTATGTTTGCTGTGTGTATTTGTGCTAGGTTTCAAGCGAACCCGAAGGAGATGCATATGAAAGCTGTGAAGCGGATTCTACGATACCTCAAGTCGAAACCGAAGCTGGGTCTTTGGTATCACGCGGAGGGAGATCTAGAGTTGGAGGCGTTCACAGATTCTGACTACGGGGGATGCAGCTTGACGCGCAAATCAACGACTGGAGGTTGTCAGTTCCTAGGAGGGAGATTGGTGTCCTGGAAATGCAAGAAACAAACATCGGTAGCCGTGTTAAGGTGCGAGGCCGAGTATGTTGCTGCTGGTAGTTGCTGCTCACAGGTAGGGGTGAGCTCGGTACCGTACCGAACCGAACCGGTACCGATACCGAAAATACCGAAACCGAATTATTAGTTTTGGAAGAACCGAATACCGAACCGTATAATTTTATATGGTGCCGGTTCGGTCCCGAATACCGAATTTTAGCTAATTACCGAACCGAATACCGAACCGAAAGTACCGAATACCGAATTTTAGCTAATTTAAAAACCGAATACCGAACCGAATATATTAATTCGGTACCGGTCGGTACCGGTACCGGTTCAGTACCGGTTCGGGTTCGGGAAATGGTACCCGTCGCTCACCCCTACTCACAGGTTCTGTGGATACAACAACAATTGCGGGATTACGGTTTGGCTTACACTCAAACTCCAATTAGGATAGACAATCAATCTACTATTGCTATAACTAATAATCCAGTTAAACACAACAAAACAAAGCACATAGACATAAGGCATCATTTTATTCGTGATTGTGCTGAAAAGAACTTAATCAAACTGGTAAAAGTGGCAACAGAAGATAATAATGCAGATTTATTTACCAAAGCGTTTGATAAGTCACGGTTTGAGTATTTAATTCAACTGAATGGAATGCGCAACCCAGAGTAATTTGGCCTTAGTAGTAGTAAGTTTATTTTCTTTTAGAGTCATAGTATTTATTTCTTTACAGTAATCTGCTAATTTAGAAAAGTTTCTATTTTTAGTAAGTTAGTAGGTTAGCTTATTTTACTTCTTCGTCTTATGAAAAACAAAAGAAAAAAGAGAGAAAATTACAAAATACAAAAAAAGAGAATATCAGAAAAGGAGTTAAGTCTTAGATACATAGGTTCAAAGTGACGAAAATTAGCACCGTCGTTACAGACTCTAAGTGTTTAGGCTTTCTCACATAATGCAACTAAATTCTAAGTGTTATACTTATTTAGTTTGATGTGTTGGTAGACATAATACATATAGGGAATCTCAAGGCTAATAAAATATTTTAGAAAAAGTCAAGCGTGTCACTAACTTAGATGTATGACCAATCGGTCTTAATTTTTATGTACAAGACATACAAACAATGAGTCTAAATGAGGTATGCAAACTTTCTGGGGATGTATGGCAACATCAAATACATCTGAAAATGGAAAGAATAGAAATATCATATAAAACTGAGAGTCGAAAACATGCAACTCTGTTGTACGTAAGTACAGACCTGTTGTCTCTGTTTAGATTCGGGTTAGCAGATATGTTGCTTTGTTGTACGTCAGTACAGACCTGTCACCGCTGTCTGCTAACTTTAAAAATAAACCTTAAGTCGACCTAAGACACTTTGTTGTATGAAAATACAGACCTGTGTCCGATGTTTGTCTTTTAAAGAAAGTTTGCAAATACCAATAAGTTAGAATCTTTGTCTGTGTGCCTTGATCATAAAAGTATGTCTATGTCTGAGTCACGTACGATAATTTCCTGATAAATAAAAATTCCAAGGGATATTCCGAAATGTAGAATGTTTAAAGGGGTAAAATACCAACAATCGGCTAAATAAGTGTGTCACGACAAATAATCAAAGGAATAAAAAATTCCTAAGTGTGAAAGTTGAAGTACTGAAAGTAAGTATCTGACATAGCTATCTGATTGAACCTTTCTTAGACTACACTCATCAAAAACATTTCGTTTAATTTTTAGCTTAGGTTGTAAATTTGTTAAGTATAGCTTAAGTCTAGAATAAATTTTTGGTCAAAATTTTATTTTATTTTATTTTATTTTATTTTTATTTTTACCTTAGTTTATTTTATTTTAATTTAATTTTTACTTAGGTAAAAGGTCAAAAATTACTGAGGGTGCATTCAAAGTTGGATAAAATAAACATTGCATGAAATATCTGTGCTTAGGGTAAAAGAATTGGCATAGTTTATCTTGTTACACGATACCGTAGAAAAAGGTTGGGAAAGTTGAAGTTATTTCAAAATTTTCGAAATTTTTCTAAGTGTTTGGTTTTTCGAGTTTATGACAGACTCGAATGAGGAAGGCTTCGAATCTGTCAGTAGATTCGAGTCTATCCTTAGACTCAAAGGTTGTTAGTATATATAGGTCAACAGTGAAGACATTTATTTCTTACTGTTCTCGAATCTACTTTCTCGAATCTACTGTGGCGATTTCGAATCTACTCTCGAGTCTATCGTTTCTCTCATAGACGACATTTTGTCGAGTTTCTTACTTGGTGTTTCGATTCTATAGATACTTCTAGGTATAATCAACCAGATTGTACAAGATTTGAGTAGTTTTATACATCATTTAGGTCAAAATCATCGATTTTGAAGGTTTAAGGGTTGAAATAGGGTTTTTACAAAATTACCTATTTTGGACCGGTAAACAGTTAAATTAGAAGCATAAATCAATGATTAGAATCTAGTTGAACTAATGTATGTGATTTGCTAAGTTCAAAATGATTAAAATCTTGGGTTTTTGTTGAAATAATGGCCGACGGGGTTTCGAATCTGTTCTTGCGATTTCTCGAATCTATCATTAGATTCGAGAAGACCAACACCTTCGATTCTGTCATTAGACTCGAACAGAGACTTCTTCGATTCTGTTACATTCGAATCTGTTTCCTTCGAATCTGTACTTTATTTACTTTAGTTAATTTAAATTTTATTAAACTTGTAGAAATTTAATTATGTTAGATTTTGTTCTTAAACATGTACAAAATAAAACAAATTTGAATTTAAACAAGTTTATTGATTTTTTAATGAATCTAACAGTTTTGTTTATTGTGCAGAAATGGCGGTTCGAGCATTTGTTCCTAAGCACAATATGGTGCTTCATCCAGATCTGAATCTCCCTGAGGCGCAGGGATTCCGTCAAGTGCTTGATTTTCTCGTGGAATCAAGGATCGGATATGCACTGTCGCATAATGTGCAGATTGTGTTACCCTACATCCGTCAGTTTTATGATCATTTGCAGGTAGACTGCTCGGTCACTCCGACAGTTCTACGCACTCGTATTGCAGGACAGCCATTGGTATTCTCGGCTGATATGCTTCGTCAAGTGCTGCAGTTGGGCACTCAGGAAGAAGAAGCTGGACCAATAGAATTTTCGTTGAGTATAAGGCAAGCGGCCTTTTAAAGAATGGGGTACAGTCTCGATGTGACAAAAGTGTCATACATGAAAAGTGGATTAATAGGACAATGGAGGTTTCTGGCGCATGTGTTTATGGTGTGCTTTGCTGCGAAAAAGGCAGGGTTCGACTATATTGTGGCGAAAATTCAACCGGGGATCGTCGCTATGGTGTATAATCGCCCATATAGTTTTTCGGAGATGTTCTTTTCGGAGTTTGTTCATCAGATATCTGCTTCCGAGAATCAACAATTTTTGCTTTATCCAAGGTTCATTATGATGTTGATAAGGCACTTCTTGCCAATTCTCCCGCCGTCAAATGACTTTCTGAGCGTTGCTATTATGGACAAGAGGATTTTCGCTGATTGTTCCTCACACCGAGGAAGATTGGTTGTTCCTGTTACGCGTCCACTATTCGGAGCAATTGTGGATAGGGAGTTTCAAGCCCCGGAAGATGCCAACTGGGCAGGGGTCGTTGAGTTTCAACCGCAACAACAACCACAACAATTTCAACAACAACAGCAGCCGCGAGCTCAAAGACGCCGTCAAAGACCAACAGCGAGTCAAATTCAGGCATCAAGGCCTTCTACAAGTCAGCAGCCTCAAGCACAGGAAGCAGGGCCTTCGAGTGCAGTTCCAGAATCTGAGCAAATCGCGCAAACTTTAGAAGAAATATGGGCATCAGGACCCCATGCAAACGAAGATGTGGCTGCAGCATTAGTCGGTGAATTGCTCAGTCCACCTGAAGGAGAAGACGGCGTATTAAGAGATGTGGAAGAATATGAGCCAGAACAGGCTGATAAAGGTTTGACATCGTCTGAATCAGAATCGGAAGATATGGAGGAGCTGGAAGTTGAAGCGCCTGAATCAGTGGCTTCAGATCCAAATATTCAAATCGGAACCTATGGATCTAGGTTGATTGTGAATGAAGCAGGATCGAGGAGAAGAGAGGAAAGGGAATCTGATGATTCAGATTTTGAAGAGGAGGAAGTTGCTCCCTTGGTGACTAGGCAGAGGGCCAAGCGTCACAGGTTTATGCACGGGACATCCTCAGCGTCCGATGCACAACAACCTCAACCTCTGACTCCAGAATCACAAGCCACTGCTCCACCATCACCACCACCTCAACATGAGCCATATATTCCACCACCATTCATCCCTTCTCCAGTTCAGTCCATTCCATCTACCTCAACCGCCTATGCTGACAATCAGCGGTTTATGCAGCTCAAAGCTCGAGTGGACTTTTAACATGTTCAACTCCTAGGCCTAACACAGGCAATGGGTGAAATTCAGGCACATAATGCAAATCTTGATAAAGAAAATGCTGAATTGAAGAAGACTGTAGAAAAAATCCAAGACGAGAATGTTGAGCTAAAGACGTTCGTCTGCGATCAGGCAGCCGAGTTAAGATCGATGCGCTCCCTCATTGAGCAGTTAATGAAAAATCTTCAGGCTCAGGGGGAGACATCCTGC
This sequence comes from Centrapalus pauciflorus, assembly GCA_020465985.1. NCBI lineage: Eukaryota > Viridiplantae > Streptophyta > Magnoliopsida > Asterales > Asteraceae > Centrapalus > Centrapalus pauciflorus. Next base: position 395,757 of record JAANYP010002743.1, read on the forward strand.
CAGGATCAAGAAATTGAGAAGTCAAGAGATGATGATGATACGGACAATCAAGGCAATGATCCCAGCCCAAAAAGACAGAATGAGCCAGTAGATCTTTCTGCTGCTCAGACTGCTCAATCTGAGGGGGAGCCTAGTCCAGAAGGAGAAGTAGGAGGATCCGGAGGAGAAGCACGTTCTTCAAGGACTTTAGATAGCGACATGATAGATGCGCTGAAAGATATTGAAGAAGAGCTGATGGAATTTGATTTTGAAGATGAAGTCGAAGAGTTGGAGGAAGGTGAATTCATTCCAGAGGAGGTTGTTGACTGGAAATCGGATGACGAAGTATTAGATGATGAGGACGATCATGTAAATGAGGTGATAATCAATTCACAACCTGTTACGGAGCTATATGAGGGCCAAAATCATAATGTGATTGATATAGACTACATCAAGGTAGCCTCGGTTGAAGACAAAGAACTTGAAGAGGCAGAGAAAGAGCCATCTAGAGCTGATTTGATAAATCTTTGGTTCAAGAAGGAAGAAAAGAAAGATCAGCTGAAGATGAAGAAGAAGATGAGAAATCCAAGTGCTGGAAATTTTTCTGGAGGGATTATTAGCTGGTTCTTTGACAAAGAACTGCAGCTGTTTATTTTGAAAAGAAGAGATGGCCTCCAATACTTGAGGCGAACACTGAAAGCGTTCAATACACTGCCCAAGATTGAGGTTAAGGAACTAGCATGGAAGGAACTGATTAATATAGGCGAAGACCCGTACGCTGAAGTCATGGCAAGAATAATAAGAAAAGAGGGTCGTTCAGGAAAGTTTGAGAGGCTTAAGCCGAGAACAGGCAAAAGGGTCGAGGATGAATCAAGGATAGATCCTCATACTGGAAGGCCTTGGGCTAGAATGATTTATAAGCCAGTCAAATGTCTGAAAAAGGTTTCAATGAAATCGATGCCACAGAACATTTTGAGCAACATGAAATGGTGGTACCTCGAGATTGACACTGCTGAAGCCATCATGGAGGATCAAGACGAGAAGGTCATTTTGAAGGTATATGATCCACTGCATTTGATAAATCTATCAAAGGACGACCTGAAGAAGCTACATGATCAGCCTATCTTCTTTACTGAAGCATGGAGATCGGAAGCCAGGAAGTTCCAGAAGGTAGTTAAAGTTTGTATAGATGCTGGATTATATGCTGGCAGTAGTATATATAGTTCTAGTACTTGAACTTGATGTAAATAATTAGAAGCTATCGTCAAGGGGGAGTCTGTAGGTACACCCTGTGTGACGATAGCAGTCTAATCGATCTAATATTTTGGTTTAAGTAATATTCAGAGTATTGAGAATTATCGAGTGTTTTGATATATATGTTTATATGTGTTTGACTGTTATTGATTGTGTGTTTGAACTTGATGTAACGTATTACAAGAAGTTCAAACATAAAGAACAAAGATTAACTCAAGCATAAGTAAAAACATAAGTTTCAACACTTAGGTATTTAAGAGTTTTGGCTAGATTCGAATCAAATAAGGGTAGTCATTCGAATCTGTGATAGATTCGAATGAAGCCTTAGATTCGAATGTGCCCAGATTCGAGAATGTCATTGTGGACAGACTCGAATGGGCCTTGGGCCAGATTCGAGTTTGGCCCACATCAGACTCGAATCAGGGTCTATAATTAGGGATAGACTCGAGTCATTAGCAGACTTTTAGCAGAATTCGTGAGGAATTAAGCTTAAGGCAATCTGGAGTTTATCATCAGCTTTAGGTCCGTTTCGGAGAGAATCAGTTCGTAGGATCGTTCGTCAGTCGTTCGTTCAGCCTCTGATAGTCTCCGTGTTTCGTAGTTGGGAGTTGTCTGTCTAACCGTTAACAAGGATTCCGCACTCGTTCACGGATCCGCGTCTAGATACATCTAGTAGTGGTAGACCTTACACATTGCATTGACAAAACCCTATCTATTGCAATATACTATCAATAACAAAACTAGACTGCTGTCGTCACACCAGATGTACCAACAGACTCCCCCTTAACGATAACTTCTAGTTGTTATTCATTGATCACAATTCTAGGCGTGTTCAGATTACTTCTTGTATATAGACCCTGTTTAACGCAAACTCTAACCATTCTCTGGTGTTTTCTGCCTTCAGATGTCCAACCTTCATGAAAGAAAATCGGCTGTTGGTGAAGCTTTTACAGATCCCCCTGAGAGAGGTTCAGAAGATGCAAAGGGTCATAAGCCTTCAAAATAACCTTCTCATCTTCATCCTCCATAATTGCTTCAGCTGTCTCATTGTCGACATACCACCATTTCAAGTAACTCAGAACGTCCTGTGGCATAGTCTTCAACGGGGAACCTTCTACAAGCTTTTAATTGGTTGGTAAACTATTTTAGTCCATGGCCTACCATTCAGAGGATATATTCTTGTTCCATCCACTACTCCTCTACCAACTCTTGGATTAATCTTTTCAAACCTTCCAAATCGACTATCTCTTCTGATAGTTTTTGCAAACACCTCAGCATAAGGGTCGTCTCTTTGGATGATAAGGTCCTTCCAAGCTAACTCTTTGACTTCAGACTTTGGCAATGTGCTAAAGTCCTTCAGTCTTCTTTTCAAATACTGTAGCCCATCCCTTCTCTTTAAAATGAATAGCTGCAGTTCTCTGTCAACCATTTCCAAATCTGATTCATCATTAGTGCAAATCTCTGCATATCTAAACCTATCACATTCTGATCTTCTGTGACATCATAATCATCCTCATCCACAACTACTTCATCGTCTGACTTCCAATCAGGTACATCTTCGAGAATCATTGCTCCTTCCTCAAGATCCTCCTGTTCTAAGTCATCTTTGAAGTCGAACATCATTTCTTCTCCATCCAATCCTGACAAATCCTGACAAGACTCCTGATCATACCTTCTTCAGTTGCTTCTGTAACCTCTGAAGACGTGTCTTTCCCTTGTCAGCGGCTGATAAGCCAGACTCCCCCTGAGAATCAGCAATCTGAGCAGATTGTTGTCTGAAATATCTGTCATCTCACTGTCCTTTTATGCACTTAGGTCATCTCCTTCGTATTCTCTACGAATACGCCCCAAGGCATGAAGGCGTCATTCTTACAATTCTCCCCTTGAGATGGACGATCTTTCAACAATATTTCCAGTATAACCTCAAGATTTGCAATCTTTTGTTGTTGATCAGCCATTGTCTGATCCAACTGGGCATTATGCTGTTGAGGTTCAAGAATCTCCTTTGTCAGATGAAGAATCTATACAGCCTGTTCAAACTCCAAATCTAACACTGTTTAGACTTAATCAACACATGAAACAAGTCCTAATATGTTCACATCGAGTTTATAAAGGTTCCATTGTGAGCTTTATATCGTAAAACCTAGAGTTATAAACTCTTTGTTAGTCGAACATCAAAAGCCCCTATTAACCGTTTAAATTCCAATTAAAACTTCCTAATTAAATTCGTACCAACCTAAGTTCGTGCGAACTTATGCCCATAAGTTCGGTTAGACTCGTTTTGTCACGAACTGAAGCTGAAATTTGAAAAATTTTGAAATATTTTCAACTTTTCCACTTTTCGCGAAACACTTCACATTGAACAATTTATTATCACGCATCTGTTGTTTTTCCAACTCGGACAAATCTTAGTGACTGACCTCAATCCTTCTTATTTAAAAATCTATCTACCTAGAAAACTAAAATGAAAATAAAAATAAAGATTAAAATAAAATAAATAAAATAAAATAAAGTAAATTAAAAATGAGAATAAAATTAAACTGCTAGATTGTAAAGATAAAATAAAATTAAACAATCTAACTATTTTTGTGAGAGAGTCATAGAGGGTTCAATCAGATAACAGTGTTAACGCACTTTCGGTGTTGCACTTTCACACTTTGAATTTTTTTTTTATTCCTTTATCGTTTGTCGTAACATACACACCGTGTCGATTGTCGGTATGCTTGTCCACTTAAACACTCAACAGTTAGAATTTTCCTTTGGCCTTTTTATTTATCAAGAAATCACCTTACGTGTCACACACTTATACAAAATTCTGTGATCAAGACAAACATACAATCATTTTGACTTTTTGGTATTTGCAAATCATCTTTAAAAGGCAAACTTCAGAAACAGTTCTGTGTTTACATATAACAGAGTGTCTTTGTTTGTCTTAGGGTAGAGCATACTTCTTTTATTTAGACAAGACAACGGTGATAGGTCTGTACTTACGTACATTAAAGCGACATATCTTGCTATATTGAGTCAAAACAGCGGTGACAAGTCTGTACTTACGTACAACAAAGCGACATGTCTTGACTCTCTTTACGTCTAGTACTTGCTCTTTTTTAAGATGTATTTTGAGGAAGTCATACATCCCCCAGACTCATTTACATACCCCATTCATAATTATTGTATGTGAGCCTCTATCACAGAAATTAAGACCTATTGGTCATACGTCTAAGTTAGTTACCCATATGACAATTTCTTGATTGTTTTATTCGCTTTTAGGAAAACCTTCCTGTTTTATGCCTACCAACATATCAGAACATGAACATGTATATCACGTTGATTTTATAGTGCATTATGTGTGAAAGTTTAACACTTAGAGTTTGTTAGACTATGCTAAATTTCGTCACGTTGATCCTTGGACTCTAAGACTTCTCTCTTTATTTTCATTTTTCTCCATTTTGTTAATTTTTGTTATGGTATTCTCTCTTTTTGCTTTTCTTTTCCTCCATTTTTTAAAGTAAAATAACTAATAAGAAAAACTAATAACTTAAAAATATTTAAAAGAAAGCTTATCTATTGAGGTCAGGTTACTCTGGATTTCGCATCCTATTGAGTTGGACAAACAACTCAAAGCGTCATCTATTATATACTTTTGTGAATAGATCCGCATTGTTATCTTCTTCCAACTTTTTTATCCCAACTAACACACTTTACCCATTTCCTGTGAGAATTTTGAACTTGGTCTAAGGACCCAATCAGCATACCAACTGTTTCGTCCTTTGTACCCCTATCCTGTGTCAAGAGCCATCATTATCCATATACCATTCATTGTTAGGATCTATAGTTGACTCCTGCACACTAAACAAGAAAAGTTAGTTATCACTGGGAACCCAAGCCATGACTGACTTGGTAATACCGTTCTCATCCACAAACTTGAACTCTTTCAAATACCCATCTCTCCTTTCAGGTGACTTGGGTTTTTGAGCAAGAACCGGTTGTGGATTCGAGTGATTAACATCCACTCTTAACCTTTAGATTGGTCTATGTTGTTCAGCCCTTGAATAATTTCTGTTATAGTACATCTTAGTTTGATAATGTTGGGCTCTACATGGTGTCTGATATATATTAGGAGTATGAGACCAAACTGTAGTGTGACTCCTCTTAGGTGTATTATTCCTAATGATGGATTGAGAGCCAGACCTTGATTTACTTGGGAATCTATTTGGTGAATTATTCTTAAGTCATTCATTTTGTCTGAGAGACACCGGTGGTTGTCGACTACCTAATCGTGACATCACATTTGAGTTCTTCTCTGATTTGTGAGAACTACTCGTGCTTGCATTACTAGGAAGTGTTTCAAGGTTTGTTGTTTTTATTTCCCTATGTTTGGTGTTGACTCTGGTTTCTTATAGGGACAACCTGATGCAACATGACCTTTTTCGTGACAATTAAAGAAAGACATCTTGTCAATAGACTTATAAGCACTCTTTGACTTAGGTGTCTCACGAGTGCACTGATTATCTGTATCAACTTCCTTATTCAACTCCTCTCGTTTCTTATCCCTTACAGTTCCAGCTTCATCTAGTTTTGGCACATTACTAGATGCATTACATGTACAGATTTCTTAACCTGAGGAATAGTCGATGAAAATTTAGCATACTCATTTACCTTTACTTCCTCTGATTTAACCAGTTCCATGATCTCATCCTGAGGACAAGGTACATTTTGCTATTTGACTCAACAACCTTAACTATAGAGTTAGCTAATTCCATATCTTTAAGGGAGATCTCTTTGGTCGGTGACTCTACATGCTCATAAATTATTTCATTCCTGATACTTTGTTCAACTAGTTTGTCATTCAGAACTATCATATCTTGATCATTAGCTTTCAGTTTGGCTTTGAGATCTACCTGAATGTCTAATAAACTAGCATTATCTGATTTAAGGATTGAATTTGAGCAGTCATCGATGTTTGTGTATCTAGTACTAAATTGAAGTTATCATTCAAAGTAGTACATAAGACACATAAATCATGAAAAGTAGAGAAGTTTAGCCTTACCTTATTTCTGTCGGATTCGACATTGGCCATCTGAGATGCAAACTCCAATGTAGTAACTCAGTTTTCTCCAACTCTAACGCATCTGAATCAGACTGCTGAGTAACCTCTCTTCTCACATCTTCTACTCCAGTATCCACTTCCATCACTTCAGCCATGAAGACTCTAGTGTTTGTCTCAGGATGTGCATTCCAATCATATGTACCATCTAACTGTTTGTTAGAGGACATGTTTGTCAGCAACCCAACTACTGTCGCATGATTCCCTGAACTAGTTGTGGTATGACATCCTGAGTATGGATTGTTATTCATCTTGGGTCTTTGACACTCTCTCGTAAAGTGTCCCAACCACTGAAGTTACAACACTTGACTTTTGACTTATCGAATCCTACATTGTTCACACTTAGATTTCTTCAAGTTCTTTTCATGAACCTCTTAAGTCTCTGTGTGACCATGGCCAGTTACCATTGCAGGTCCATTTGCTCCAGATCATCTGGATCCACCTGATCATAATCTTCTTCCCATAGAGCTGGATCATTTATTTTCCCTTGAATACAATTCGCGTAAGATGCTACAAACGATGCTAGAAGCTTCAGTTGCTCCTCTTCAGTTTTAGCACTCATTGGCATTTTTGTGTATCCCTGAGATGATGATCCTGCAGTAGATGCCTGTGGCTGATCATCCGATTTGAAAACCCTAGAAATGCCCTACGACGCACTTCTTCTGATTCTGCAGGTATGCCTTCTACTTCTCTAGAATAAAAATGACGTAGCTCCCGACTTCGGTACACTAGAAGTTGATGGCTTAGACTTTCCGAAGTACATTTTAGGATCTTGTACCTGATCGTATTCCATTTCCTTATTCTGTATCTTAAAGTTATAAGCTCTCAGTGTCCCTATAATTTCTTCTAGATTGAGAGTGGTCAGTTTATCTTCATCATGCTTTATCAACGCAGTGTACATCTCCCACTTTGGTGGTAACGCAACTTGAAGTTTTTCAAATTATCTTTTCAGATTCTTGATAATCAACTCTGTGGTTATCTCTGTTAGAAAATGATAGAACCTTGTGACTATCTCATCCAAGTTCTCACTCTTTAGACCCTTAAAGATTTCAAACTGTTGTTTTAATAACTCACCCTTCGATTTCCTTCATACCTCTTCTATAGAGCCTCCCAGAGTTCTTTAGAAGTTCTGTGATGCTTAAATGTATGTAGAATTTCCAACGGTAAAGCCATTTTGATAGAAGACATAACCCGATTTTCAGGTTCATAACCTTTCTTATCCTCATCTTTCATTTGCAGATAGGATTAAACTTTCATCATGCCCTCGAGCTCTTGTGTAGGGGGAACGTACCATTCATCTATGCATATCCACATATGCATATCATGAAAACGAGTGAAATCTGCAAACCTATCTTTCCACCAATAATAATCCTCGACCTTCATAAGCTTAGGTGGTGAATTGGATTTGTCCACTTCGTGATCCATTTCCAAGAACTTGAGTAGACTTGACATTCTCGTAAAACTTTTTGTTCACAAACTTCAATAATTTATTTTTAAAATACGTACGGACTTATGTTAAGTTCAAGCCCATGCAGATTAGTTCGTACGAACTTATCTGGGCTAAGTTCGTAAGAACTTATTCTCATAAGTTCGTAGCCTCATGAACTTATCCTCGTAAGTTCATAGCCTCATGAACTTATCCTCATAAGTTCATAGCCTCATGAACATATCATGCAGTCATGAACTTATCAAGTCATTGCATTAACAAGACTGTATCTATTGCAATATAGTATCAATAACAAAACTTGACTGCTGTCGTCACACCGGATGTACCAACAATCAGCATGATACTAAAGGCCCAACTTTGGTTTTGACTTCATGTATCTCAGAATCCGCTTCACAGTTTTCATATGCATCTGTTTAGGGTTAGCTTGAAACCTGGGACATAAACAAATAGAAAACATAATGTCAGGCCTGGAAGCAGTTAGATACATAAGTGACCCGATCATGGCCCGATATAACGTCGGATCCACATCAGTATCACTATCGGTACCCGGTCCGAGATTGTGATTGACTTGAATTGGAGTGCTGAAATGTGCTGTGAGCTTTGTTCCTTCCATCCCGAAGCGCTCTAGTATCTCATAGACATACTTCGTCTGATGAATGAACATACCCTCCCTTCATTGGTCAACTTGTTACCCTAGACGACCCAAAGATTATGTCGTCCACATAGACTTGTACCAGCAGAAAATCATTCTCTTTCCACTTAATGAATAGTGTACTATCTATACGCCGTCTCTCGATCCCATTTTCCAAGAGATGAGTAGATAGTGTCTCGTACAAAGCCCTGTATGCCTGATGTAACCCATACAGAGCCTTATCCAATTTATATACTCTATCCGGATACTTAGGATCTGTAAACCCTGGCAGTCGCTCGACATAGACCAGTTCCTTCAGTTTCCCGTACAAGAAGGCACTCTTGCCGTCTAGTTGATTAACTTTAAATCCTTTGAAGGATGCAAATGCAAGAAACAATCGGATAGCTTCAAGCCTTGCTACTAGCGCAAACACTTAATTGTAGTCAATTCCTTCTTCTTGGTTGAAACTCATGACCACGAGTCTTGCCTTGTTTCGAGTAACCATGTCTCGATCATCTCTTTTGCACTTAAAGACTCATTTGGTTCCTATTGAAACTTCTCCACGAGGCAAAGGCACTAACTACCATACTTGCAGTTTCTTGAACTGTGAGAGTTCCTCCTGCATTGCTTCAACCCAAGAATTGTCCTTTAGAGCTAATTGAATATTCTTGGGCTCAACTTGAGTAATGAAACATGAGTACAAACAGCTGTGAAATGCTTTGGAGTCTTTGATCATCGTTAACAGCCCTGTGTCAATATTCACATTACTCCGAGTTCGCACCCCTGCATGTGGATCCCAATAATTTCCTCAAGTGGATGATCCTTATGTGCTTTCGACGTTTCAACTACATCGACCTGAACACGATTTCTACACGATTTCAACAGTACCAATGGTTTCGTTAATCACTCATAACTTCGATGTTAAACACGATTTCTACAGTACCAGTGGTTTTGTTAAGCACTCTCCTATTTGGTGAATTTGGGACATAACCTATGAAGTATCCTTCGTCAGCCTTTTCACCAAACTTAGGTTGATGTTTAGTTTTTAACAAAGTACACGGCACCCCAAATGGCTCAAAACCAGTTAAAATTTGGTGGACGTTTATTTAAAATCTCGTAACAGGTTTTGTTCAGATATCTGACAGTAAGGACTCTTTTTAAAACATGACAAGAGGTATTCACTGCTTCCCCCCCAAAACATTGTGGGAAGCTTTGAATCCGAAAGCATAGTCCTTGCTGCCTCAATCAGAAACCTGTTCTTTCGTTCTGTCACTCCATTTTGTTGTGGCTCATATGGTGCACTAAGCTGATGCACTATGCCTTTAGTTAGGCAATATACATCCATTACTGCATTCTTGAACTCTGTTCTGTTATCACTTCTAATACGCTTCACCCGTTTGCCATAGGCATTCTCTATTTGATCTAAGAACCCAATCAGCGTGCCTGCTATTTCGTCCTTTGTAGCTAAAAAGAAAACCAAAGAAAATCGTGAGTAATCATCAGTGATAACCAACCATTACCAACTTCCAACTATACTCCTTTTGTTGATTGGACCAAAAAGATCCATATGCAGCAGATCAAAAGTGGAGGTGTTTAAGTTCTGAGTCTTAGACTTGTGCGCCTTCTTGTGTTGTTTCCCTTTCATGCAAGGCACGCACTTGTCTTCAAATTTGAAGATCTTCATTGGTACACCTTGCACAATGCCATTTTTAGTGACGAAGTTCATCTTCCTTAAGTGCAGGTGAGCCATTTGCCTGTGCCACAGCAAGGATTCTGATTCTGAAGCTTTGGATAATAAACATAGATCCCATCAAAGATTCTTCTATGGACATGTCCATCATATACAAATTATTCTTCCTTGGAGCCCTCATCATTATCCACTCTTCAGGAATCCTAAATCCAGGCTTTAGCACTAGCGCTTCCTTTTTAGTAAAGTGTAATGAATGTTGCCTATCACAGATATGAGAGACACTAATGAGATTATGATCAAGCTTCTCTACATAGTAGACTTGATCGAGAGTATTTTCCCATTAGGGACCGTTCTTAATCCAGTAATATTGCCTCCTTTATTCCCAGCAAAAGATACAAATCCTTTATTCCCGCTTTTGAAGTCTGTCAGTAGAATTCTCTCCCCCGTCATGTGTCGAGAGCAACCACTATCCACATACCACTTGTTTCTAGGACCTGTAGCTGACTCCTGCACATAAAACAAAACAAGCTAGTTATCACGGGGACCCAAGCCATGACTGACTTGGTAATACCTTTCTCATCCACAAACGTGAATTCTTTTAAATACTCATCTCTCCTTTCAGGTGACTTGAGTTTTTGATCAAGAATAGGTTGTGAATTAGAGTGTTTAACATCTATTCTTTGCCTTTGGATTGGTCTTTTCTATTCAGCCCTAGAATAATTTCTGTTATAGTACATCTCATTGTGATAATTTTGGGCTCTACTTGGTGTCTGATGTCTATTCGGAGTGTGACTCCTATTTGGTGAACGATTCCTAAGGATGGAATGGGGACCAGACTTTGATTGACTTGGGAATCTATTTGGTGATTTATACCTATGTCCTTCATTTATCTGGTATACATTGGTGTTTGTCTACTACCTAATCGTGACATCACACTAGAGTTTTTCTCTGAACTATGAGAACTACTCATGCTCGCATCACCAGGCATTGTTTTCAAGGTAGGTTGTTCTTGTTTCCGTAAGTGCGGTGTAGACTCTATTTTCTATAAGGACAACCTGAAGCAACATGACCTTTGTCATGACATTTAAAGCAAGACCTCTTCTCAATTGATTTCTTATGTGCAGTATTTGTCTTAGGTGTCTCACTAATATCCTGATTGTTCGTATCAACTGGCTTGTTCATCTCCTCTTGTTTCTTATCCCATACAATTTTAGCTTAATCTAGTTTTGGCATACTACTAGATTCCACAAACTGTACAATTTTCTTAACCTGAGGAATTGGTGTTGACACTTTAGCTAACTCATTTACCTTTACTTCCTCTGATTTAACTGATTCCATGGTCTCATCCTGAGGAGTAGGTACGTAGTTGCTATTGAAGGGTGGATGCACATCTTGATATCCTAGGCCAGTCGGTTTCTTAGACTGTCTTTGTGAATCTAAGATCTTGCCTAAAGTCAAGGACGAATTCCTAAACTTTTCAATCTTGTTGTTTGCCTCAACCACCCTAAGTCTAGCGTCTGCTAGTTCTACAACTTTCAGCGAGATCTCTCTGGTTTGAGATTCTACATGCTCATACATTAGTTCATTCCTGACACATTGCTCACTTAACTTGTCTTTCAGAACTATAGATGAGTCGATAATTTATATGGTTTCAGAGTCATTTTATGTTCATTTTAAGCACCAATACTTCGTAAAATCCATACTTTTACATCATTTTTATGTTTCTGGGTCCGGAAGTCATTTCAAAGCACCACGAGAAAATTCAGCGCAAACCGAGCAGGTCGGGGAGCTGGCCTGCGCCCATCCTGCAACCAAGGTCTGCGCCCCAAAAGTTCCAGATACATTCCAGTGCATGCCAGCAAAACCTTAGCAGCATCCGGGTGCAGGGGGGGGGGGGCACAGGCCAGGCTGGGTCGGCGCAAAAACACATTTTTCATTCCTGGAAACCCTAAAATCGACTCCTCTATAAATAGAGGTCGATGGTAGCCTTTGAGGGAAGTCCTGACATGTGTGAAAGTGTGCCGAAGCCCTGCCGGAGTGGATCTACGATACAAGAACAAAGATGGTGATTCGCAAGCTACCTAATGACTCAGATCTACGATTGTGAAGAGCATACGATGAGCGGCTAATCCCATTAGCCGTTTGCGGAGGATCTACGACCAAGTTTACTCTACTTTAATTTCTCATGTTTTGATGTATTTGTATTAAATTAGATCTATTATATGTATGCAAATGATAAGCATTCGTCTATGATTATGATTGTATGTTTTGACTGGTAAAAGCAAGATAGTTTATCGTGGTACTATTATTTGTGCCGAGTCTATTAGCTTAGGGATTAAGACAAGTATAGTATTGCATACGCTATGCCAAGAGTTATTGGTTAAGACACGTTTGATTAATTTAGTCGCGCAATTGATTATGTATATGTGATCGTTGCATGAAATTATAGTGAGTAATACTTATGCCGTGGTGATCCCGTGAATGGTTATTCGTTTCTTGATTGTTTATCTCAATGTTAGTTATTTTGCCATTAATTTTAGTCACGAAGCAATAATAATCATTGATCTAAACAACTCATTCAAATCCACAAATTCACAATTTACGGTGCTTTCAATAAAACTCATAAGGCTAACTGCCTAACCCTAATTTCAAATTCACTCCCTGTGGATTCGACCCTTACTTCCCTACGCTAGTAGTTAGATTTAAGGATTATTTCTGCGGGTCAGAACGATGGCCTGTCAGATTTTGACGCCATTGCCAGGGAGTGGTAACGCTAGTTAGGGGTAGAAGTTAGTGTTGGCCTTAGTTTTAAGTTTTAAGTTTAAGTACTTTTTGTTTAGAATAATTAGTCGTTAATTAATTTTTATTAAAAAAATTTAAATATCCAAAAAGGTAATTGTAGTCCTCCACTTTACCACCAAAAATTGTTTTAGTTTAATTAGGTAAGTTAGTTTAAGTTTTTATAGTTTATGCACACACGTCAATCGGCTAAAGGATTGTCGCTACAATTCGAACCCGAAATCGAAAAAGTAGCCAAATCTAACCCAAAGACTATCAGGATTCAAAAACAACAAAAAGTAATCACGGAGAATTCAAACGAACAAGAGGAAGAAATTCCCAATTTAGAAATTCCTAATTTTGAAGGTCCTCCAATTTCGCCAGGAAATCGTGAACAAGAAGAACCTGAGCATATAGCCGGTAGGATGGGTGAACAAATGAGATGTACAGTTGAGTCACACTATCGCCCTGTTGAGGTGCCCGATCACTCACCTATTCGATATCCGAAAAACGAGAACGAACCCGAAGTTCGTCCTCAGTTCTTTCAAATTATTCCAATCTTTAGAGGAATGCTTAGTGAGGAACCCTACAAGCATTTAGCTGAATTCACGGCTATTTGTAAAGCTAATCACGTTTGAGGTATAACCACTGATAGTTTAAAAGTTCGTCTATTCCCTTTTTCACTAAAAGAAAAAGCCAAAAATTGGTTTGTGTCGCTACCCACAATAGCATCACAACCTGGGATCAAATGGAAGCGGGCATTTCTCATTGAGTATTACCCCATAAGTAAAACCACTGAGAAACGAAAAGAGATCACCGGTTTTAAACAAAATCTTGGTGAACAATTTTACGAGGCATTTGATCGGGTGAACGAATTGCTAAGAGCATGTCCACACCATGAAGTTCCAATATGGATGCTTGTCAAAACTTTCTTTGATGGTGTGAGTCAAGAAAGCCGGAACATGATCACCGCCGCTACTGGTGGCACATTCTTAGCTAAAGAAGATGATGAGGCTTGGGAATTACTGAATCAACTTAGTAAAGGTCTCAAAGTTCAAGCTGGTTCTGAAAATAATATCGGAGTTCAGGTGATGGGTATAGACAATGCCTGGAAACTTGAAGTAAAAATTGAAATCTCATAACTCGGAAAGAAGATAGATGAACTGATAAAGGGTTTTAGCCAAAACCCTGCTGCATCAGTTAATTGCGTAATATGCAGAGATCGATCTCATCATTCTGAAACATGTCCTTGAGTGCAATCCACTAAAAAATATGCGAACGAAGTATATGGTTTTAGAGCGCATTGGGAAAGGGATAACCCATTTTTGGAAACCAATAATCCGGGATGGAGAAATCATCCTAATTTTCAATGGAAAAATGATCAGCCTACTGATCATCAGTCTAAACCAATGTATGAACCACCACCACGAAGAGAATATCAATATGGTTCAACTTCAGCTGCTAAGGATGAGCGATATTATAACACAAACGAACGTGATCAACCTCACGTTCACGTGGAGACAAATACGAGTTATTCACAATTTCAGAGTTCACAGAATTCATGAAGCAACAATCGGCTTTTAACGAGATGCTGAGTCGCCAAATTAGTCAGATAGCCGAATCGCTCACAAGACGAGAGGAGGGAAAGCTTCCGAGTAACATGGTAAAGAGAGGAAGACACCGACACTGAGGTCGTGTACGAAGAGACAGAGGATCCTAAAAAGAATGAAGATTCTAAAAAAGTTACTTTCAAGGAACCAATTAAGACAGAGATCCCAACTTCCAATGTTGGGGAGGGGGTTAAGGATCAGGATACCACAACTCCTCCTCTTAACCCCGCTGCTCTAGAAAATCCAAATTCATCTCCATATGGAAAGAGAGGTCCACAAACCGAGGATTTGTGGGAGTTATTCAATCAAGTCAATATCAATATCCCAGGGGTCAAGGCTATTCAACAAATACCCTCTTATGCCAAATTTCTAAAAGATCTTTGCACGCAGAAAAGAAAGTGAAGGTCTCGCTTCCCAAGCAGATTAATTTAACTGAGCAAGTGAGTGCAGTGATCTCTAATTCCTTCCCCCTAAAGCTAAAAGACCCTGGATTGCCTTTGATTCTGGTGACAATTGGCAATGTGCAAATTAAGAAGGCACTACTCGACCTTGGAGCCAGTGTAAACATTTTACCTGGGAATTTGTTTCACAAACATGATCTGGGCCAGTTACAAACCACAGATATTATTATACAACTGGCAGATCGGTCAACAAAATATCCAAGAGGTATGTTATCGGATGTTGTAGTAAAAGTAGAAGATTTTTACTATCCGGTCGACTTCCTAGTTTTAGATACTGAGAGTTCTTTTGGAGAAATTCAGCCAGCCATTATCTTAGGCAGACCATTCTTAGCCACTATAAATGTTCAAATCAATTGTAGAACGGGGGCTGTAGATATTGCCTTTGGGAATCGTAAGATGCGATTAAATGTATTCAATGCTTCCACCACTGCTTCTATCGATTCAGAATGTTACATGATAGATGCGGTGGATGAGCTTAAGCAGCATGATTCGCTAATCAATGCCAAGGACCACACTGAATTATTCATTGCTGAACACGATACTGCTACAATAAACTCTGATAAACATAATGAACGTGAGGCAGTCATGGAATCCACATTGAAACCTAAAAAACCACCGTGGACCCATAAGACTGAAAAGCTTCCAATTATTTTGCATCAATCTTCAAGGCCTTCAATAGAACAACCACCTATTCTAGAATTAAAAACCTTGCCCGTACATTTAAAGTATGCTTTCTTAGGTCAGAATGACACTCTACCAGTCATTATTTCATCAAATCTGATCGAGGCAAAAGAAAAATCCCTACTACAAGTACTAGTAAAGTATAAAGAGGTATTAGGTTGGACAATATCAGATTTGAAAGGAATCAATACTACCTTGTGTATGCATCGAATCATCGTTGATCCTGGAGATAAACAAGTAAGACATGCACAAAGGAGGCTGAATCCCGCATAGATGAATTACACCACTACGGAAAAGGAATTGCTAGCCGTATTATTTGCCCTTGATAAATTCAGATCATATATTTAGGGGGCAAAAGTAATTGTGTATTTAACTGATCACATTAGGGACTCCTTCCGTGATGAACAATTATTATCAATTTTCAAAATACCATGGTTTCCATTAATCACAGGTTAAATGGGCCACCAATAATATGCTAGTATCTGAACTAATAAGGTTAAGAAGATCGTAAATCTAGTTAGGCTAGTATAGGAGCAATACGTCTGGCTGAAGACGTAAAAACTTAGCGCTTCCTTGGAGGCAACCTAGAGAATTTTGTGGGTGTGTTTCTGGAAACCCTCTCGAGACAACACTCGTCCACTCGAGATACCGAGGGGTTTAATGGCTTGTTGCACGTGCTAAGTGCAATCGTGATTCCCTACGAAATGGGAGATTAGTTTTAATTATTTCTTTATTTTAGTTTAATTGCTTTAGTGTCACCAACTAACTTGGGGAGGGTTTCCAACCCAATTTTAGTTATTTCTAGACTTAAGTTTATTTATTTATGAAAGTGTGCTAGTCTAATGAATGTTAATTTTTTACTTTAGTTTGATCTATCCCAAATAAGCAAAGTATCTTATGAAGAACGTAATTTGTTCATTGTCTGCTCATTTATAAGTGTGTCTATGTGACGAGGACGTCACAATGGTTTATGTTGGGGAGGGTAGGTTCTAATGAGCCCCCACAAAAAAATATTTATTATTAGACTGAAATTTGACCACCTGGGCAGAGAGCTACGAGATATCATGAACAACAGATCTGGGCATATTGGAAAGGAGGTTTGACATCACGAGGATTTTTAGGCTGGTAACTTCTTAAATAATATATTTGGTCCTCTTCATCCTTACTAGTAATCAAGTACCATCGTTCCTTGCTCTTCACATATATCATATTTTGATTTGCTTGTTTGGGTTACAATTTTAATTTTTGTACTTTATTTCAGTAGTTGAGTGTGTTTGATTTTAATTGCCGAGTCCTTTTGAATATGAGTGCTTAGTGTCAATGCAGTCTTTTAAATTTCCCCAATGGTTCTTGTTTGCCGATCAGGTCGTGGAAAATGATGAAATAGAAAAATGTACCCAGAATTAGTTAGTGTTAGTAAGGATTTCTAGAATTATGTTAAGAGTCGTGATAATAATTAACATTTTAATGTAGGTTGAGTTCAATTAAGTTAAGGTACATTTGAGCTTAAATGAAAATAATGTGTCAAAAGATTTTGAAAAACTCATGCAATAAGGGGGAGGGCTTAATCATGTTTTTAGCCTCAAAAGATTCGAGGGTTGCCTAGTTGGTTCGGGAAATTAAGTCCTTAGGGGTACCATTCATGCCTAATCCCCTAAATCCATCTGGGTTGGGAGCGATTGACTCAAATCCCGCTACATGGTCCAACTAGAAAAGTTATGGTAAAAACTCAAGTTAGAAAAAAAATAGTAGATATAAGCATGATAATTAAAAGTAATATCTTATCATATACATGCATAGAGGGAAAAGATGGTCAAAAGACCCACATGTTATAAGCTTGTAACCTTGAGCTAAATGAGTATTTTCCAAAAGTGAGATACATTATAATTACTTAGAGAGAATGTGTTTTAACTGAAAATGTTCTTTAGCTTATATTCAAAATTTTAATGCATTACTGCGAAGGCTGACGTAACCTAGATTTATTCGAACACACTGCCAATACAGTCGGTACATAGTTAGTTATGATTCAAAAGCTTGTTCGAGGACGACCAAGAGTTAAGTTGGGGAGATTTGATGAGTCTATAATTTATATGGTTTCAGAGTAATGTATGTTCATTTTAAGCACCAATACTTCGTAAAATCCATTCTTTTACGTCATATTTGTGTTTCAGGGTCCGGAAGTCATTTCAAAGCACCACGAGAAAATTCAGCGCAAACTGAGTAGGTCGTGGAGCAGGCCTGCGCCCCCCTGTGCCCCAGGTCTGTGCCCCAAAAGTTCCAGATACATTCCAGCGTATGCCACCAAAACCCTAGCCGCATCCGGGCGCAGGAGGGGCGCAGGCCTGCGCCTGGTCTGCTGGGACGGCGCAAAAACGCGTTTTTCAGCCCTGGAAACCCTAAAATCGAGTCCTCTATAAATAGAGGTCGGTGACAGCCTTTGAGGGAAGTCACGACATGTGTGAAAGTGTGCTTAAGGCCTGCCGGAGTGGATCTACGATACAAGAACGAAGATGGTGATTCACAAGCTACCCAATGACTCAGATCTACGATTGTGAAGAGCATACGATGAGCGGTTAATCCCATTAGCCGTTTGCGGAGGATCTACGACTAAGTCTACTCTACTTTAATTTCTCGTGCTTTGATGTATTTGTATTAAATGAGATCTATTATGTGTATGCAAATGATAAGCATTCGACTATGATTTTGATTGTATGTTTTGATTGGTAAAAGCAAGATAGTTTATTGTGGTACTATTATTTGTGTCGAGTCACTTAGCTTAGGGATTAAGACAAGTATAAATATTGCATACGCTATGCCGAGAGTTATTGGTTAAGACACGTTTGATTAATTTAGTCGCGCAATTGATTATGTCTATGTGATCGTTGCATGAAATTATAGTGAGTAATAATTATGCCGTGGTGATCCCGTGAATGGTTATTCGTTTCTTGATTTTTTATCTGTACGTTAGTTATTTTGCCATTAATTTTAGTCACAAAGAAATAGTAATTATTGATCTAAACAACTCATTCGAATCCACAAATTCACAATTTACGGTGCTTTCAATAAAACTCATAAGGCTAACCGCCTAACCCTAATTACAAATTCACTCCCTATGGATTCGACCCTTACTTCCCTATGCTAGTAGTTAGATCTAAGGATTATTTTTGCGGGTCACAACGACGGCCCGTCAACTATCATATCTTGAGCATCAGCTTTAAGTTTAGCCTTAACATCTTCCTTGATATCTAATAAACTAGCATTATCAGATTTTAACGATTGAATTTAAGCAATCATTGATGAATGTGTCTCTAGTACTAAATTCAGTTTATCATTCAGAGTAGTACATAAAACACATAAGTCATGTAAAGTAGAAAATTAAGAGTTACCTTTTTCCTGTCAGATTCGATGTTGGCCATCTGAGACGCAAACTCCAAAGAAGTCAACTTCTCATTGTTCTCCAATACCAATGGATCTGAATCGGACTGCTGGGTATCTTCTTCCTTTACTTCTTCTGCTCCAGTATCAACTTTTGTCACTTCAGCCATGAGAGCTCTAGCGGTTGCCTCAAGATGTGTATTCCAATCATACAAATCATCAAACTATTTGTTAGAAGACACGTTTGTTAGTAAATCACCCACTGAAGCCTGATTCTCTGAACCGGTAGAACTCTGACGTCCTGAGTTCTGATAGTTATCCGTCTGAGGTCTTTGACACTCTCTAGCAAAGTGTCCCAACCCCTGACAGTTATAACATTTGACCTTCGATTTGTCAAATCCTACATTATTCACACTTAGATTTCTGCCTGTTCTTTTCATGAACCTTTTGACTCTCTGTCTGGCCATGGCCAGTTGCCATTGTAGGTCCATCTGCTCCAGATCATCGGCATCAACCTGATCATAGTCTTCTTCCCAGAGTGTCGGATCATTGATATTCCCTTGGATACAATTCCCATAAGCTGCTACAAACGATGCTAGAAGCTTGAGTTTCTCCTCAGCAGTCTTAGGAGTAATACTCTATGGCTGATCATCTGTTTTTGAAAAACCCATAATAGCCCTACCAGTAGATTCTTCTTGTTCTCCTGGTATGCCCTCTTGTTCCCCAGTATAGAGAGTTGTAGCTCTAGACTTAGTTGCACTTGAAATTGATGGATTAGTCTTACCAAAGTACATCTCAGGATCTTGTACCTGATCATATTCCATCTCTTTCTTTTGCATCTTGAAGTTATGAGCTCTCAACATCCTAGTAACTTCCTCAAAAGAAAGAGTATCTAACTTCTCTTGATCATGCTTTAACAAAGTGGTGTACATCTCCCACTTTGATGGCAAAGCATCTAGAAGTTTGTCAATCTTCTCTGATTCTTTATAATCAACTCTGTTATTATCCAGTTCAGTCAGAAGATGATAGAATCATGTGATCACTTCATCCAAACTCTCATTCTTCAAACATTTGAAGATTGCAAACTGTTACTTCAGTAAATCGGTTCTCCCCTTCCTTACTTGTGGATTTCCCTCATACCTTCTTTCCAAAGCCTCCCAAAGTTCTTTCGTGGTTTGGTGATGTTTGAAAGTATGTAGAATCTCCAATGGCAGGGACATCTTAATTGAAGATAAAGCCCGATTCTCTGCTTCATAAATTTTCTTATCCTCATCCTTCATCTGTTGATAAGATAGAACTTTCATCCTGCCTTCAAGTTCCTGAGTTGGGGGCACATACCCTTCGTCGATACAGATCCACATTCTCATGTCATTGTACCGAGCGAAGTCTGCAAACTCGTCCTTCCACCATCAATAGTCCTCAATTTTCATGAGCTTTGGTGGGGAGTTCGATTTACCCACTTCATGATCCATTTCCATGAACCTGTGTAAACTTGTCATTTTCAAAAACTTTTCTTCACGAACTTAATTAATTAATTTTTTAAATAAATTTGAAACAAGTTCGTACGGACTTATAATAAGTTCGTACGAAGTTACAACTAAATTCGTTTTATCAAATTAAATTCGTTTGGAATTAAGTTCGTGATGCCCAAGTTCGTAATGACTAAGTTCGTGAATCTCTAATTCTTAACAAGTCCGTCATTCAAGTTCATACGAACTTAACAAGCTAGGTTCGTAGAAACCTAATACTGACAAGTTCGTGGAACCCTGAATTCTAGCAAGTTCGTGAAGGAGCCAAAAAATCAAATTTTTGAAAAACTCATATTAATTCAACATTTTTAAGGCTAAAAACGATGAATCCCACTAGCTTATGAACTCAGGTGTTCAAATATGAGTAAAACAACTCATATCAAACGTAAAAACATCGAGAAAATCGTGATTTATACGGAAAACACACCAAGAAACCTTTGAATGTACAAGGAAATGTGAAGATACGAAGAACACTCCACGAAAAGCTCTGATACCAGTTGTAAGGTCCACTCCCTCTCGGATCTATTGAGGCGTCGGGACATCAAACGGGTGCAGAATCCTCATTTAATGATGGCGGATCAATTACAAACAATCACACGGGAACACGGAGCCAAACACGATGCTAGTCGATAGAATATCAACCCCACAAGATGTATCGCTCCTCTGCTCGCTATATTTCTCTCAAATTCGTCTGCAATTCTAATTCTCCAAGTTGTTATGAATTCTTGAACATAAGTTCATGATATACACTTTAAGTTCGTGCATGGCCCAAGCCCACGAACTTATAATTTCAAGCCCATGCAACTAAGTTCGTATGAACTTATCAGAGCTAAGTTCGCATGAACTTATCATCCATAAGTTCATACCTCATGAACTTATCATCCATAAGTTTATATTTTATTAACTTAACTTGCAACCATGAACTTAATACACAATCATGAACTTAAGACATAAACATGAACATATAATCATAACTTGTATTAATTGTTGGTATACCCGGTGTGACAACAGCAGTCTAATTTTGTAATTGATATTCTTTTGTAATAGATAGGGCCTTATTAATACAAGTCATGATTGTATGTTCATGTTTATGTCATATGTTCATGATTGTGTATTATTTTCATGTTTGCAGGTTAAGTTGATGATTGCTAGATAAGTTCATGAGGTATGAACTTATGGCTGATAAGTTCATGAGGTATGAAGTTATGGCTGATAAGTTCATGACGTACGAACTTATGCCAGATAAGTTCGTACGAACTTATGGCTGATAAGTTCATACGAACTTAGCTGCATGGGCTTGAATTGATAAGTTCGTGGACTTGGGCCATGCACGAACTTAAGGTTTATATCATGAATTTATGTTGTAGAATTCCTTATAACTTTGAGAATCACATTCCAGACGATTTTACAGACCAATAGGGCAATCAAGAGGAGCAGTACATCTTGTTGTGAAAACCACCCCTTACGAGGCAGTTCTCACCAGTCTAGGTCCCACATCATGCAATACGATATCAATCAAACTAAGATAGAGTAATTATAATGCGGAAAATTAAATTACAGTACAAGCTATTAAGATTTAAGTTTAATACAGTTACGGTTTTCAAATTAAACTTATAAAGGGCACAAGTCTAATCTATTTCATGTCATCATATTATCAAAATAAATCTACCCAGATCACCACAATATCATCATCCAATTAGTACCAAAATGAGATCGTTGAGTAGAGGTCTATGATACTTCTGTCTTGATCGTGTAAGACCTAAGAACTAGGTCCGGCAGGTGACTTTCCTTTGCTTTTTCCTGTAAAATATTAAAGCAACATCTGTAAGCAAAGCTTAGTGAGTTTATAGATTTTCAATATTAACATGCGTGTCAAGCGGAGTCATAATTCTAAGCGTGATAAGTCTTGGCTGCCGCTACAGCCCTCATCATGATTGAGATATAGTATCTTAAGATCGGATGATGTTCAAACCACACTCACGCTTATATCGTGGGGATCAGCCACATACTGGGCTAGCTACCAGTAGGTCAACATGGCCGAACATCGGAGGTCATTACCAAGTTCGTGAGAACTGGTGGAATAGCCGGGTCTAGAACAATAGACCATAAGGGCTAGTCAAGCTGAATAAATCTTATCAAATCTGATCAATGTAGTAAGCATAAGTCTTAGGAGTCATGATAGCAACGAATCATAAAGCAAAGTTTGAAGCGCTAATAAATGCAATATGAAATGATAAGCAAATAGCTATCATGATTCACTGGGCAACACCCATCCATGGTGTGCACAGGTCTCAATCCAGCTGATAAATGAATGTCAAATAATGTAACAGCATCAATATATCTCAAACGGATCTTTGCATGTTCAATTTGAATATCTATAACTCACAGTGTTGGGTCTTGGTCAAACAGATATATGAATATGCCACCTGAGTTATCTCAGGATTTTATCAATCTGTTCTCTGTCAAATCAAGTCTCTGACCCGCTTTAAATCTTTTAAAATCTTTGTCTAAATGTTCAGAATTTCACTGAACCTGTCCAGAATTATCATTTCATACCATATCAATATCATATCATCTCTTTCGTCGTTAAAATCTTTATTTTATCTGATTCTGATAATTTGTTAGTTCATATATCATCTTAGATTTGGAATAAAATCAGATTTTGAATTATAAGGAAATAGATTCGAATTTAGATTCGAATTTAGATTCGAACCCTTCCAACACATGCATGCTTCGAATCTGTTTGCTTAGATTCGAACCACACCAGCCCATGCATATATTTCGAATCCATTGGCTTACACCATTCGAATCTAATCATCTAAACTTGAATTGTATGAGTGTGTGTCTCGAATCTATTCACCTAGACTCGAAGGTGAATGAGTTCGAATCTATGCATGGCCTTCGAATCTAGGCATTCTCGAATCTAATGGTTAGATTCGAGTACATTTCAAATCTAATTCCATTTTCGAATCTGTTCTATGTATTCTCGAATCTGATCATAATGTTCTCGAATCTGATCATATTTACAACTCTAAAACTTGAATTTCTAAGGCATAAATCGCAAATATGATCAATATTATGCCTATGCTCGATTATATTATACTTATTCTAGTTAAACTTCATAGAAATAACTTTAAATTTCATAAAACTTAATAGATTCGAAAATACCGAATATATATATAAAACGTAAAAATATAAAATCTTACCTCAATTCGTATGAATTCACGCAGGAACTAGTATATTCGCGTAGTATTCTCCGAGATCTTCCTAACGGTATATATATTTGATAATCGGACGGTCGGTTTAGGAGAAATTTTAGAGAGAAGGTAGAGAGAGAGTGTAGAGAGAGAAAGTTAGAGAGAGAGAGAGTTAGAGAGAGAGACAAAAATCTGAATTTTGAATCTAATTCTCGTTTATATACGTCATCTAGTTATATTTGCTAGCTAACCCACTTTCATTTTTGTATATTATATCTCTTTTATTTAATTTTCTTTAATAATTAATTAATTCATAAATATAAATATTTATATAATTTAATTAATATTTCATTATTAATTAAATTATAATTCAAATAATTCATCATTATTACATTATCGGTTCCAAAATATTACTGAGTTTACGACTAGATCAAAATTAGGTTGTTACAGAATGGGCTCCACCACGCACAAACTTCGTCCCCGAAGTTAGCTAGATTCGAACAGACCGGGATATGTAGCTTTCATAACATCTCTCGATTCCCAAGACTGATGCGAACCTTTGTGGTGTTTCCACTGGACGAGCACCATCTGTATCTCTTTATTCCGAAGCTTTTTGGTCTTCGAGTCCAGAATACGTTCTGGCTCTTCAACCACGCGAAGCTTCTCATCAATCTGCAAGTTAACATGTGGTATCTGAACATCCCTTTCATCAGCTAAACTCTTTCTCAGATGACTGACATGAAATACAGGATGTATTCCCGCTAAGTCAGCCGGTAGTTCAAGACGATAAGATTGATTTCCAATCTTTTCCACAATCTTGAACGGACCAATAAATCTTGGAGCTAGCTTGTTTCTTTTAATGAATCGCACCACATTCTTCATTGGGGATACTTTCAACATCACCCAATCGTTAACTGCAAAACTGACTGATCTATGCCGATTGTCATAATATGACTTCTGCCTGCTCTGAGCTTCAAGAATATTTCTTCTAACAAGTTGAATCTTTTCGTGTGTCAACTGTAGAAGGGCAGGTCCTGCTATTGGCGATTCACCTGTTTCACGCCAACAGGTGGGAGTTCTGCATTTTCTTCCGTATAGAGCCTCAAAAGGAGCCATCTTGATCGTTGAATGATAACTGTTATTATATGAGAATTCGACCAATGGCAAGTGGTCATCCCAGTTACCACCTAGATCAAGAATGCAGGCACGAAGCATATCTTCTAGAGTTAAGATAGTACGCTCACTCTGGCCATCAGCATTTGGATGATAAGCAGTACTCATAGAAATCCGAGTACCCATCCCTTCTTGTAATGCTTGCCAGAATCTGGATGTGAAGCGACTATCTCGATCAGAAACGATAGACTTCGGCACACCGTGACGAGAAATAATTTCAGAGATATACAGCTGCGCCAATCTATCGAGAGAATATGTTTCTTTCATCGGAATGAAATGTGCTGATTTCGTTAATCGGTCAACGACTACCCAGATGGAGTCGTGCTGTCTTTTGGTCTTTGGCAGCTTCGTAATGAAGTCCATTGTTATATGCTCCCACTTCCATTCAGGAACTGGCAGTGGTTGCATATCCCCGAAGGGTTTCTGATGTTCTGCCTTAACCATCTGACATACTCTGCAGCTTTCAACACATTTTCCAATGTCCTTCTTCATTCCTGGCCACCAGTAATCAGCTTTCAGATCAAAATACATCTTTGAGCTGCCAGGATGAATAGATAACTTGGACTGATGAGCTTCGGACAGAAGGGTGCTACGAATAGAACCATATTTAGGAACCCAGATTCGGTTTCCCTTGAGACAGTGAAGTCCCAAATGGTTCAGAGTTAGAAATTGTAATTGCCCTTTTAGATTTTCAGAATCTATGTTCTCTTCTTTCAGCGCTTCAGTTTGAGCAGCTCGAATATCTTCAATAAGATCAGAAGAGAATATAACTGGAGTTAGGGCATAACAGCACTTTTCAGGATACACTTTTCTACTCAACGCATCCGCGACAACATTTGCTTTGCCGGGATGATATAAGATCTCGCAGTCATAATCCTTGATAAGCTCCAAGGATCGACGCTGTTTCATGTTCAGATCTTTCTGAGTAAAAAGGTATTTGAGACTCTTATGATCGGTGTAGAGCTGACACCGAGTCCCATAAAGATAATGCCGCCAGATTTTTAGAGCAAAGGTGACGGCAGCCAACTCAAGATCATGAGTTGGTGCACTTTTCTCGTAATCCTTTAATTGCCTTGAAGCGTAGGCAATTACCTTTCCCCTTTGCATCAGAACACATCCTAAACCAGTACCAGAGGCATCGCTATAGACAACGAAATCGTCATTACCTTCTGGCAAGGCTAGAATCGGCGCTTGAATAAGCTTTTGCTTCAAAATGTCAAATGCCTCTTGCTGTTTATCAGTCCAAACGAAAGGAGTATTCTTTCGTGTTAACATTGTGAGCGGCACAGCAATCTTTGAGAAGTCCTTTATGAATCGCCGATAATAACCGGCCAATCCAAGGAAACTTCTTATCTCTGAGGCATTGCGAGGTGTTTGCCACTTCTGAACAGCCTCGACTTTTGAAGGATCAACGGAAATTCCTTTGCCAGAAACAACATGGCCAAGGAACTGGATCTATAAGAATTAAGATAGAATTTCAAATTCTGAGGTGAATCATAGAATAGTTAAGGAAACAGCTCAAGACTTATATAATAGAAATTATACCTGTCTGAGCCAGAATTCGCACTTAGAAAACTTTGCATAGAGTCTTTCTTTTCTTAATAACTCTAGCAATTGCCGCAGATGAATAGAATGATCAGCCTCCGTTTTGGAGTAAATCAGAATATCGTCTATGAACACGATAACTGATTTATCCAACATTGGTCTGCACACGCGATTCATGAGATCCATGAACGCCGCTGGTGCATTCGTTAATCCAAACGGCATTACGAGAAATTCGTAATGACCGTATCTTGTACGGAAAGCTGTCTTTGGAACATCCTCATCTCTGACTTTTAACTGATGATACCCAGAACGGAGATCTATTTTCGAAAAGTAACTGGCTCCTTGTAACTGATCAAACAGATCATCGATTCTGGGCAGAGGATACTTATTCTTTATTGTAACCTTGTTCAACTCGCGGTAATCGATGCACATACGGAAGGTTCCGTCTTTCTTTTTAACAAATAGTACTGGTGCACCCCACGGAGAAGAACTCGGTCGGATAAATCCCTTCTCCAACAGCTCTTGCAGTTGCTTTGACATTCCTGCATTTCTGCAGGTGCAAGTCTGTATGGAGCTTTTGCGATAGGAGCCGCACCAGGAACCAAGTCAATACTGAACTCGACTTGTCGTTCCGGTGGCACTCCGGAAATATCGTCAGGGAATACGTCTGGGAACTCACAGACGATAGGAATGTCGGACAACGATTTCTTTTCAGAGCTGGACTCAGATAGAGCATAACAAAGGTAAGAGTCGTGACCTTTAGACAAGTATTTATGCGCCTTTTCAACAGATATAAAGCAATGTGCACCTTTCCGCTTCTCGCCCTTGATCTCAAGTACTCGGCCGTCTGAAGATTTGATTCTAATGACTCGCCGGTTGCAGATAATTGTAGCCTCGTTGTTCATTAGCCAGTCCATGCCGATGATGACATCGAACTCTTTCAACGGTATCGGGATGAGGTCGAGATTGAATACAATATTATCGACTAGTAGTGTGCAGTTTCGATAAACAGAATCAGCCATAACATAGCTGTTACTGGCTGTCTCAATGTCAAGTATAACAGGAAGCTTCGATGGGGACTTAGATAATCTCGATGCAAAAGAAGTCGATATGAAGGAACGACTAGCGCCAGAATCAAATAACACACGAGCAGGTATTGTATTTAACAGAAACGTACCGGTGACTACGTCAGGTGTTTCTCTCGCCTCTTCAGCCGTTATTTGGAAGGCTCGAGTCCGTGCGGTTGGCGTTGCAGCAGAACTTTTAACTGTCGACCCTCCAGCTGATGACTGTGACTGATAACGTGGTCCGCTACGACATTGATACATGAAGTGCCCCCTCTTACCGCATTTCGCACATCCACGTCCCTGTTGTGGACATTCTTCACTACTATGTCCGATCATGTTGCACGCGAAGCAAGTAACGTCTTCTGGGTTACATAGTCCCATGTGAGACTTTCTGCATCTCTTGCAGAATCGCGGCTCGTTTGTCAGTGAGTAGGCTTGCGCTTTCGGTTGTGAACTATGCTGATAGGATTGCTGAGACTGAGATTTATTTGGCTTAAAGAATCTGCCAAATCGCTGTTTCTTTGGAGGAGACGGATTCATCGGATTGGTAGACGGAGCGTATAGCTGATCGCCGTACTCTAAGTAACCTCGCTCGATTTGTCTAGCCGCTTCTACCATTTCCAAGTAACTCTTGTATTTGATCGCGCTCATGGGATGTCGATATCTAGGATTGAGTCCTACACGAAATCTATTCATCTTTCTCTCTTCGGTAGCAACTTGGTATGAAGAATAACCGCATAATCGCGAAAACTCGTGCTCATATTCGTCGACTGTCTTCGTTCCCTGAGTCAGCTGCATCAGTTGTACTTCCATTTTATCTCGCTGGTCGACCGGGCAGTATTTCGCATTGAACATATCAAGAAACTGCTCCCATTCTAAAGTCTGAATCACCTCCTCACCATAGATACTTCGCTGGGTTTTCCACCAGGCACGAGCAGCTCCAACAAACAACGCAGACGCGTAGCTCACTTTCTTAGAATCTAAACAGTCAGAGATTCTAAAAATTTCTTCTGTATGACTGATCCAATCCATTGCCTGAATTGGATCCACAGTACCCTCGAAGTTCAGGGCACCGCTGGCTTTGAAATCCTTAAACTTACAGCCTTTAGGCTGCTCGAATTGGGTTTCAGGGGTAGAGTTATCAGAATCAGATTCTTCATTCTGAACTTGCTTATCTTTTCGCTTATTTTTCTTATCATTACGTCTTTTAGCTTCGGCCTCATCTCTGGCCTGAAACTGTTCTTGCATAATCTTATTCTGTTGTTCTGAGTGTTGTGCTAGTAATTGTTGCATCATCTCAAACATTTGTTGTGGGGTCATGTTGCTTGGTATGTCACCTGATCCTGATCCTGACATCTTAGCTGAAAATTAAATCAATTAACTATCAGTTTATAGACTTAGATCTATGTACCCTTTTTCCCATCCTAATAGTCTGTACATCCTATCTCAGTTCAAACCACCTAAATGATTGATACATATGTATTGCTTCAGTTTGAGATCAAGTATACTCACGTAATACTTGATTCACTCAAACTAGTGCTCTGATACCATCCTGTGAAAACCACCCCTTACGAGGCAGTTCTCACTAGTCTAGGTCCCACATCATGCAATACGATATCAATCAAACTAAGATAGAGTAATTATAATGCGGAAAATTAAATTACAGTACAAGCTATTAAGATTTAAGTTTAATACAGTTACGGTTTTCAAATTAAACTTATAAAGGGCACAAGTCTAATCTATTTCATGTCATCATATTATCAAAATAAATCTACCCAGATCACCACAATATCATCATCCAATTAGTACCAAAATGAGATCGTTGAGTAGAGGTCTATGATACTTCTGTCTTGATCGTGTAAGACCTAAGAACTAGGTCCGGCAGGTGACTTTCCTTTGCTTTTTCCTGTAAAATATTAAAGCAACATCTGTAAGCAAAGCTTAGTGAGTTTATAGATTTTCAATATTAACATGCGTGTCAAGCGGAGTCATAATTCTAAGCGTGATAAGTCTTGGCTGCCGCTACAGCCCTCATCATGATTGAGATATAGTATCTTAAGATCGGATGATGTTCAAACCACACTCACGCTTATATCGTGGGGATCAGCCACATACTGGGCTAGCTACCAGTAGGTCAACATGGCCGAACATCGGAGGTCATTACCAAGTTCGTGAGAACTGGTGGAATAGCCGGGTCTAGAACAATAGACCATAAGGGCTAGTCAAGCTGAATAAATCTTATCAAATCTGATCAATGTAGTAAGCATAAGTCTTAGGAGTCATGATAGCAACGAATCATAAAGCAAAGTTTGAAGCGCTAATAAATGCAATATGAAATGATAAGCAAATAGCTATCATGATTCACTGGGCAACACCCATCCATGGTGTGCACAGGTCTCAATCCAGCTGATAAATGAATGTCAAATAATGTAACAGCATCAATATATCTCAAACGGATCTTTGCA
This sequence comes from Centrapalus pauciflorus, assembly GCA_020465985.1. Taxonomy (NCBI): domain Eukaryota; kingdom Viridiplantae; phylum Streptophyta; class Magnoliopsida; order Asterales; family Asteraceae; genus Centrapalus; species Centrapalus pauciflorus. The sequence continues at coordinate 425,746 of JAANYP010002743.1, forward strand.
TGTTCAATTTGAATATCTATAACTCACAGTGTTGGGTCTTGGTCAAACAGATATATGAATCTGCCACCTGAGTTATCTCAGGATTTTATCAATCTGTTCTCTGTCAAATCAAGTCTCTGACCCGCTTTAAATCTTTTAAAATCTTTGTCTAAATGTTCAGAATTTCACTGAACCTGTCCAGAATTATCATTTCATACCATATCAATATCATATCATCTCTTTCGTCGTTAAAATATTTATTTTATCTGATTCTGATAATTTGTTAGTTCATATATCATCTTAGATTTGGAATAAAATCAGATTTTGAATTATAAGGAAATAGATTCGAATTTAGATTCGAATTTAGATTCGAACCCTTCCAACACATGCATGCTTCGAATCTGTTTGCTTAGATTCGAACCACACCAGCCCATGCATATATTTCGAATCCATTGGCTTACACCATTCGAATCTAATCATCTAAACTTGAATTGTATGAGTGTGTGTCTCGAATCTATTCACCTAGACTCGAAGGTGAATGAGTTCGAATCTATGCATGGCCTTCGAATCTAGGCATTCTCGAATCTAATGGTTAGATTCGAGTACATTTCAAATCTAATTCCATTTTCGAATCTGTTCTATGTATTCTCGAATCTGATCATAATGTTCTCGAATCTGATCATATTTACAACTCTAAAACTTGAATTTCTAAGGCATAAATCGCAAATATGATCAATATTATGCCTATGCTCGATTATATTATACTTATTCTAGTTAAACTTCATAGAAATAACTTTAAATTTCATAAAACTTAATAGATTCGAAAATACCGAATATATATATAAAACGTAAAAATATAAAATCTTACCTCAATTCGTATGAATTCACGCAGGAACTAGTATATTCGCGTAGTATTCTCCGAGATCTTCCTAACGGTATATATATTTGATAATCGGACGGTCGGTTTAGGAGAAATTTTAGAGAGAAGGTAGAGAGAGAGTGTAGAGAGAGAAAGTTAGAGAGAGAGAGAGTTAGAGAGAGAGACAAAAATCTGAATTTTGAATCTAATTCTCGTTTATATACGTCATCTAGTTATATTTGCTAGCTAACCCACTTTCATTTTTGTATATTATATCTCTTTTATTTAATTTTCTTTAATAATTAATTAATTCATAAATATAAATATTTATATAATTTAATTAATATTTCATTATTAATTAAATTATAATTCAAATAATTCATCATTATTACATTATCGGTTCCAAAATATTACTGAGTTTACGACTAGATCAAAATTAGGTTGTTACACTTGTGGGGTCGGTATTCGTTCGGCTAGCATCGTGTTTGGCTCCGTGTTTCGCGTGTGTGTTTGTGATCGATCCGTTAACATTAAACAAGGATTCCGCACTCATTTGACGCCGTCACGCCTTGATAGATTCGATAGGGGTGACCTTACAACTGATATCAGAGCATTTACTTGAGTGTTCTTCGTGTTCTTAACGTTTCCTTCAACATTGAAAAGTTTCTAGGCGTTTTTTCGGATAAGTCACTAGTTTCTCGAAGTTTCTAAGCTGATTTGAGCAGTCTTTCTTGTCTAAAATCATCTAAGTTCATTGATTCAGTGGGATTCATCGTTTTTAGCCTTAAAAACGTTGAATTAAATTGAGTTTTTTAAAAATTTGATTTTTAGGCTCCGTCACGAACTTTCAGCGCACCAACTTAGTGGAAATTAAGGCTTCACGAACTTGTCAGTGATAGGCTCCTTCACGAACTTGCGGTGCACGAACTTGTCAGATTTCAGGGTTCCACGGACTTGTCTGAATTAGGGTTCCACGAACATAGCATTTTAAGTTCGTACGAACTTGACTCACAAATTGTCAGGGACTAAGGATCCACGAACTTTTCATTATGAACTTGGGGATTCACGAACTTAAATCCAAACAAATTTTATTTGCTAAAACGAATTTAATTAAATTCGTACGAACATGTTTCAAATTTATTTAAAAATTAATTAATTTAAGTTCGTGAACAAAAGTTTTCGAGAATGTCAAGTTTACACAAGTCATGGAAATGGATCACGAGGTTGGTAAGTCTATTTCCCCACCTGAGCTTATGAAGATTGAAGATTACTACTCGTGGAAGGACAGGTTTGTAGACTTCACTTGGTATAATGACATGCGAATGTGGATATGTATCGATGAAGGATATGTTCCCCCTACTCAAGAGCTTGAGATAAGGACGAAAGTTCTATCCTATCAACAGATGAAAGATGAGGATAAGAAGATTTATGAAGCTGAAAATCGGGCTTTATCTTCGATTAAGAAGTCTTTACCTCTGGAGTTTCTCCATACCTTCAAACATCACCGAACCTCAAAAGAACTCTGGGAGGCATTGGAGAGAAGGTATCAGGGAAATCCTCAAGGAAGGAAGGGGAGAACTGGTTTGTTGAAACAACAATTTGCAATCCTCAAAAGTTTGAAGAATGAGAGTTTAGATGAAGTAATCACACGATATTATCATCTATTGACTGAACTGGATAATCACAGAGTTGATTATCAAAAAATTGAGAAAGTTGATAAACTTCAGGATGCTTTACTGTCAAAGTGGGAAATGTACACTACTTTGTTGAAGCATGATCAAGAGAAGTTAGATACTCATTCTCTTGAGGAAGTTACTAGGATGCTACGAGCTCATAACTTCAAGTTACAAAAGAAGGAGATGGAATATGATCAGGTACAAGATCCTGAGATGTACTTCGGTAAGTCTAAGCCATCAACTTCTAGTACAACTAAGTCGGGAGCAACATCTTTCTATGCTGGGGAACAAGAGGGCATACCAGGAGAAGCAGAAAAATCTAATGATAGGGCCTTTCTGGGTTTTTCAAAATCAGATGAATAGCCACAGAGCTATGCTTCAGGATCATCATCCTAGGGGTACACAAAAATGACAATGAGTGCTAAGACTGTAGAGGAGCAACTAAAGCTTCTAGCATCATTTGTAGCAGCTTATGGGAATTGTATTCAAGGGAAGATCAACGATCTCAACACTTTGGGAAGAAGACTATGACCAAGTTGATCCCGATGATCTAGAGCAGATGGACCTACAATGGCAACTAACCGTGGTCACACAGAGAGTCTAGAGGTTTATGAAGAGAACAGGTCGAAATCTTAGTGTGAACAATGTAGTATTCAATAAATCAAAGGTCAAGTGTTACAATTGTCAAGGGTTGGGACACTTTGCGAGAGAGAGTCAAAGACCCAAGATGGATAATTATCAGAACTCGGGACGTCAGAATTCTATCGGGACAGGGAATCAAGGTTCAGGGAATCTGGGTTTAGTGGTTGGTTTACTCACTAACGTGTCATTTAGCAAACAGTTAGATGGTACATATGATTGGAATTCACATCCTGAGGTGAACACTAGAGCTTTCATGGCTGAAGTGACAAAAACGGATACGGAAGCAGAAGAAGAAAAGGAAGAGGATACCCAGTAGTCCGATTCAGATACAATGGAACTGGAAAACACTGAGAAGCTGGCCTCTTTGGAGTTTGCAACTCTGATGGCCAACGTCGAATCTGACAGGAAAAAGGTAACTCTTAGCTTTTCTACTTTAAATGATTTATGTGTTTTATGTACTACTTTGAATGATAAGTTGAATCTAGTACTAGAGACACATACTTCAATGACTGCTCAAATACAATCATTAAAATTTGATAATGCTAGCTTACTAGACATCAAGGAAGATCTTAAGGATAAGATGAAGGCTGATGCTCAAGATTTGATAGTTCTGAAAGATATATTAAGCAAACAATGTGTCAAGAATGAACTAATTTATGAGCATGTAGAATCTCTAACCAAGGAGATTTCTTGAAAGATAAAGAATTAGCAGACGCTAGGGTTAGGGTGGCTGAGGCGAACAGCAAAATTGAAAAATTTAGGAAAATGAGCCAGCAAAAGTGTCAACAGCTACTCCTCAGGTTAAGAAAAAGTACAGTTTGTGGAGTCTAGTAGTATGCCAAAATTAGATAAAGCTGAAACTGTAAGTAATAAGAAACAAGAGGAGATGAGCAAGGCAATTGATACGAACAATCAGGATACTAGTGAGACAGCTAGACAAAGAGTGCATATAAGATGTCAATTGATAAGATGTCTTGATTTAAATTTCATGAGAAAGGTCATGTTTCTTCAGGTTGTCCCTATAAGAAAACTGAGTCTACACCGAACAAAGGGAAACAAGAACAACCTACCTTGAAATCTATTCCTGGTGATGCGAGCGTGAGTAGTTCTCAAAGTTCGGAGAAAAACTCTATTGTGATTTCATGTTTAGGGAGTAGACAAACACCGGTGTCTATCAGATAAAATGAAGGGCATAGGAATAATTCACCGAATACATTCCCAAGTCAATCAAGGTCTGGTCCCCAACCCATCCTTAGGAATGGTACAGCAAATATGAGTCACACTCCAGTTAGGTCTCACACTCCTAATAGACATCAGACACCAGGTAGAGCCTAGATTTATCTCAATGAGATGTACTATAACATAAATTATTCTAGGGCTGAACAGCAAAGACCAATGCAAAGACAAATAATATGTTGGAAACTATTTTGTTGATGATAATAATTAGTCTAGGGGTCTTTTTGTAATTGGTCAATAGTTGAGTCTTTGTATATAAATAGTAAAATGATGTACTGAAATGTGCAGATTGTACAGTATACATTTTCACGGAATATTGTGGTACGGATTAGGTCAACAGGAATTGTGCTCTCATTTTCTCTTAGTATTGGAATTCCAGATTTGTGCAATTGAAATCATTCGGTTAGTGTTTCCGATTGTTCTTAATTGATTAATATTTGTTTGTGATTGATTAAATACAAATATCAATTGGTATCAGAGCCTGCAATGACAATTTTTGATTGAATTGAGATTCTGAAATTTTTTTTCAAACCACTTTTTCATTCGTTTTTTTTGGAAAATTCAGAAAAACCCTTGGCGTTTTTGATTCACTGGGTGTTTGATTGTGTAAATTAAATCGAAGGTTCCACTTTTAAAGACGAACCAATTGAGTATAATCTTAGTTTGTAATTCAAAACACACAAAACTTCTTTCAATTTTACGGATTTAGAAAAAGTTTTGTGTTCTTGAATGCTCTTGATAAATACTAGGGTTTTGATCTGAAATTGGTCAAAGTATTTTCACAGGAAGTTTTTGTAAGTGTAAAAGACACCTTCGATTGTAATTTAGGATCAATTCATTCATTTTTGTTGAAAAATTGGAATCTGGACTTAAATTTCAAATCTTGTAAAACTCGAATTGATATGAAAATTCAGTTTTAATCGAGTTGGTTAAGTCCTTTGATCGAGTTTTATAAAGCGTTGATCGAGTTGATAAAAGTTTCAATCGTGTTGGATCCTTGTTTCAATCGAGTTGGATCCTTGTTTCAAACAAATAGTTAAAGGCTTATTCGAGTTGACTTACTCTTCATTCGAGTTGAAACAAAGGTTCAATCGAGTTTTATAAACAAACTTTCCACTTAAGTTAGTGTTTTTCGAGTTTGTTAAAACTACATTCAAGTTCCAGTACACTTTCATTCGAGTTTTATCCAACCATGTTCGAGTATAATCAAACACAATACAAGTTACTTCTGTTTCAATCGAGTTGATTGAATTGTCATTCGAGTTGATTACTTGTTATCCGAGTTGATCAACTTATCATCAGAGTTTTATTTCTAATCATTTGTTTGATCATTTTAATTCGAGTTTGATAAGGTTCCATTTGAATTTTAACCTTCTTCATACGAGCTGATCCTTTCATTGTTCGATTTTTGTAACTCTTTTAATCGAGTTTGATACTATTCTTAGTTCAAGTTTGATCATACTTATTACCAGTTTGATCATTCATTTGTGTTCATTTCAAATCAAATTCCATTCAAAGATCTTCGAAGATTCTGTTTAATCTTTCACAATGTCAAAAGATGCACTAGCTATGGGTTCGGAAACCAAACCTCCTATTCTTTATAGAGGTGAGTATGTTCAGTGGAGGGAACGGTTTCTGGAATTTATCAGCTTTCATGACCTGTCTGAGGAAATGTTAAAATCCCTGACAGAGGGACCAGCAGTATTTTTAGAAACAATTCTAGTTGTACCAAACGGCAATCGTCCAATACTGGAGAGAACTGTAGAGGTCACAAATCTGACTGAAGCTCAAAAATGAAGAAAGCTGGGAGACAAAACTGCTAGAAAGCTCTTGCTGATTTCAATCCCGAACGACATATATATCAGTCTGAACAATACAACAACAGCCAAATCCATCTGGGATGAGGTGTGTAAACTTATGCGCGGTTCAGACAAAGCAACTATGAATAGAACAAGAAACAGCTTGATGACGTGTGAAAATTTTAGAGCTAGAGAGGGAGAGTTGCTAGAAAGCACCTACTTGAGATTTGTCAATCTGGTAAGTGAGATGAAGAGGAATGGAGTGACAAAATCCAATCTGGATATAAATGTCAAATTCCTGAATGTGTTGGAATCCGGAATGGGATAAATACACCATGATCATTCAGCAGACTAAAGAGATTGACGATATGAATTTCCATATGTTATTTGAGAACCTTAACAACTATCAAGAAGTTGTTTTAAGGAAAATGTCTGGAAAGAAACAAGCGGAAAAGGCAACAATTGATCCTCTGGCTCTCCTGGCAGATAAGAAATACAAGTATAAATTGAAGAAGGAGAAGCAGGTTGTAATAAGCAGTAGTTCCTCAGAATCAGAATCAACCGATTCTTCAGCTGACTCCGAGATTGAAGAAATGAAAAAGCAAATGGCCTTGCTAACTAAGGCATTCCAAAAAAAGTTATATCGCAAGCCGACAAACAACAATATGATATACAAGACAGGATCCATGATATATGAAAAGGAAGATAGGTATGACAAATCTGCAAAGAGCAGTGGTAAAATGGCTGAGAAATATGAGAAGACTGATAAACCAGTCAAGAAAGATGCTAACCAGAAATGCTATAACTGTGGCAAGCCTACCATTTTACCAGAGAATGCTGATTGCCAGTTGTTAAGAATTTTGATTATTACACTAGGAAGGCACTGCTGGCAAAGGAAAAGGAGGCTGGAAAAGCGTTAATGGCTGAAGATGACCACTGGCTGCAACTATCTGAGGATGAAGACATTCTGGACGAAGATGCTCATATCTTCCGGAAGTCAGAAGTGTTTAATGAATCTTAATTGAGTGAGTCTGCTATTTTGGCTGAGGATGAGGTTTGGGTAGGACTGACTGATGATGAAGATGAATAGCCAAAAGATTCTGATTCTGACAACGACCTGAGAGGGGACATGGTGTTGATGGCCACAGGAGAAGCAGGATGCAGTAAAGCTCAGGAAGATGACGAATCAGAATCTGATGCCTAAGACAACTAAGAGACAACAGAGGTACAATCTAATTCTGATGATGATGATAACTCCTGTGTGCTAGAATAAAACTTACTCAAATGGATTACATGCTAAAAAGATTTGAAAAATCATTAAAAGCCGAAAAGAAATTGTCCATTCCTTGGAAAATAAATTAAGACAAGAACATGCTTTAGTATTAGATTTTTCCAAGGATAAGGCATCGTAGGTAGTGATTTAAATAAGCCTAGGTCTATAGATAAATTAATATCTACTAGAATCTATCGTCAAGGGGGAGTCTGTTGGTACACCCGGTGTGACGATAGTAGTCTAGTCGTTGTAATAGATAAGGCTTTCTTAATACAAGTCATGATTGGTTGTTCATATTTATGTGGTAAGTTCATGTTTGTGTATTGTATTCATATTTGCATGTTAAGTTCATGATTGAAAGATAAGTTCATGAGATGTGAACTTATGGCAATAAGTTCATGAGGCTATGAACTTATGAGAAATAAGTTCATGAGAGGCTACAAACTTAGGGTTCATAAGTTCGTACGAACTTAACCTTAAGTTCATACGAACTTATCTGCATGGGCTTTAACCTATATGTTCGTGGGCTTGGGCCATGCACGAACTTAAGGGTTATAACTTGAACTTATATTTGCAAATTCATTAAAACTTTGAGAATACACTTTCAGATTCGTGAGAGAGCATTTAGACGAATTTAGAGAGTTTTACGGCGTTCCTACGGAGCAATACATCGTGCGGGGTCGATACGTGTTCGGCTAGCATCTCGTTCGGCTCCGTGTTTCCGTGCGATCGATCCATCAATGTCAAAGGAGGATTCCGCACACGTTTGACATCATCACACTTTGATTGGATCCATAGAAGGTGGACCTTACAACAAAATAAACTACTGAGTACATGAGAAAGAAAATAAGCTTCCATTCTTGAAGATCTTCTTCAGATGAAGATTTTTTGTAAGAAGCAAGCTTCATGCATGTTCTTGAAACTGTTCAGAGTCTTAGAGCTTAACATGTTGAATCTAGCGAACTATGCTCTCCTTCTACAGTATAAGACTCAACCAATTGCAAAAGTAAGGAGTGAGTTCAGAATTGTGGATTTGGTGAAAATTGAAAAAGAATGGTTCATGAAAGTGTTTTATCCTACATTCACGGTAACCAGAACTGATGGGAACGTCTATGTCTTCACTGAATCAGATATGTTTAACATGAATTTGGTGGATATAGAAGATTTGTTTGATGAGCTCTGTAGAAACAAAAAAGATGAAAATTGTAGATTTGCATTGAAGACGTTGTTTCACTATATGCACACCAAACTGGTGCTCATGACTGTGCAGGATCTTCAAATTGGTGGTGAGCGAGGGATGAGGAAAATAAACATAACTGCACCAAATCGTTTCATCAAGTACATGGAAAATTTGAATGAATATTAAGTGGTTATGGCTAAGCACCCGGTGGCGATTTATAAAGATATAGATCTAAAGTTGAGAGCCATGCGGAGTGTTAAGCTGAATAAGTTTTGTGATGGGACATTGCAGAAGGTATTGTCTGGTTTGAAAGGAAGACTAGCTGCCGACAAGAAGAGAAAGTCAAAGAAAGGTGGTCTAAGCATAAATGACAGAACGCTGAGAGTGGAGTTCATCTCAAAGATTGAATGGAGACTAACCAACAGAAAAAGCATTCGAAGATTTGAGATGAAGCTCAGACAGAAAGACTGAAGACTCATTATATTTCATCAAAGGGGGAGATTGTTGGAAACTATTTTGTTACTGAAAATAATTTGTCTAGGGGTCTTTTTTTAATTAGTCAATAGTTGAGTATTTGTATATAAATAGTAAAAATGATGTACTGAAATGTACAGATCGTACAGTATACTTCTGCACGGAATATTGTGGTACGGATTAGGTCAACAAGAATTGTGCTCTCATTTTCTCTTACTATTGTAATTCCAGATTTGTGCAATTGGAATCATTCAGTTAGTGTTTCTTATTGTTCTTAATTAGATAATATTTATTTGTGATTGATTAAATACGAATATCAGAGTAGATGTTAAACATTCTAGTTCACAACCTGTTCTTGATCAAAAACCCAAGTCACCTGAAAGGAAAGATGGGTATTTGAAAGAATTCACGTTTCTGGATGAGAAAGGTGTTACCAGGTCAATCATGGCTTGGGTTCCCCGTGATAACTAACTGATTTTGTTTCATGTGCAGGAGACAGCTACAAGTCTAAACAACAAATAGTTTCTGGATACTGGTTGCTCTCGACACTTGACAGGGGAGAGAAGTCTGCTGACAGACTTCAAAAGTGGATACAAAGGATTTGTTTCATTTGCTGGGAATAAAGGAGGCACTATCACTGGATTAGGAACGGTCAATAATGGGAAAATCACTCTTGAGCAAGTTTACTATGTAGAGAAGCTTGATGATAATCTCATTAGTGTCTCTCGAATCTGTGATAGACAACATTCAGTACTCTTTACTGAGAAGGAAGCACTAGTGCTAAAGCCTTGATTTAAGATTCCTGAAGAGTGGATAATGATGAGGGCTCCAAGGAAGAACGATCTATATATGATGGTCATGTCCATAGCAGAATCTTCGATGGGGTCTACTTGTTTACTATCCAAAGCTTCAGAATCAGAATATTTGCTGTGGCATAGGCGAATGGCTCACCCACACTTAAGGAAGATGAATTTCATAACTAAAAATTATGACTCAGAACTCAAACTCATTCACCATCGATCTACTGCATATGGATCTCTTTGTTCCAATCAACAAAAGGAGTATAGGTGGGAGTTGGTATTGTTTGGTTATCACTGATGATTACTCATGATTTTCTTGATTTTCTTTTTAGGTACAAAGGACGAAACAGCAGGCACACTGCTTGGGTTCTTAGAACAAGTTAAGAACTCGTATGGGAAAACGGTAAAGCGTATCAGAAGTGATAATGGAACTGAGTTCAAAAATGCAGTAATGGGGGTGTATTGCCTTACTAAAGGCATAGTGCATGCACCATATGAGCCACAACAAAATGGGGTGGCAGAACGAAAGAACAGGACATTGATTGAAGTAGCAAGGACTATGCTCTCAGATTCAAAGCTTCCCACAATCTTTTGGGGGGAAGCAGTGTATACTGCTTGTCATGTTTTAAACAAAGTCCTTATTGTAAAATCAGTGAACAAAACCAGTTAATAAGATTTTAAATAAATGTCCACCAAATTTAACTGGTTTTGAGCCATTTGGGGTGCCCTGTACTTTGTTAAAAACGAAACATCAACCTATGTTTGGTGAAAAGGCAGACGAATGATACTTCCTAGGTTATGTCCCAAATTCACCAAACAAGAGGGTTTTTAACAAACTACTGGTACTGTAAAAATTGTGTTTAACATCGATGTAACCAGTTATACGCATGAGCCCCAAATAGGTCCATAATGGATATTTGATTATGACTCTGTGTTTAGATCACTTAACATTCCTTTAGGTGATGATGCAAGAACTTTTGAGAATGACTTCTCAACCCTAAATCTTGATGAAGAGGGTAGAGACTTTCCTAATTCAAGCATTCCTACAACAACTGAAGAATAACTATCGTCAAAAGAAGAGTCCCCAACAACTGAAGGACCTCGTCGCCTATTGATGTGAATCAGACAAACAGTCCAGCCTTAGAAGAAAATGATCTCGAGGAGGATGTTCAGTCTGAAGTCACGCCACCATTAGGAGAAATGGGATCTAATCTGGGTGACAATCTTCAGGTCGATGCAGTTGAAACATCGAAAGTACATAAGGATCACCCACTTAAGGATATTATTGGGAATCAAAATGCTGGAGTGAGAACTTGGAGTAATGTGAATATTAACACAGTGATGTTATCGATGATCAAGGACTCCTAAGCATTTCACATATGTTTGTACTCATGTTTTATCTCTCAATTTGAGCCGAAGAATACTCAAATGGCACTAAAGGACAATCCTTGGGTTGAAGCAATGCAGGAGAAACTCCCACAGTTCAAGAAACTGAATGTCCGGGAGTTAGTGCCTTTGCCTCGTGGAGAAGTTGCTATAGGGACCAAATGGATCTTTAAGTGCAAAAGAGATTATCGAGACATCATTACTCGAAACAAGGCAAGACTCATAGTCAAAGGTTTTAATCAACAAGAAGGGATAGATTACAATGAGGTGTTTGCACCAGTAATAAGGCTTGAAGCAATCCGACTATTTCTCGCATTTGCATCCTTCAAAGGGTTTAAAGTTTATCAACTAGACGTCAAGAGTGCCTTCTTGTACGGGAAAGTGAAGGAACTGGTGTATGTCGAGAAACCTCCAGGGTTTACAGATCCTTAGTATCCAGACAGAGTATATAAATTGGATAAGGCTCAGTATGGGTTACATCAGCCACCTAGGGCGTGGTACGAGACACTATCTACTCATCTCTTGGAAAATGGGTTCGAGAAAGGGCGTATCGATAGTACACTTTTCATTAAGAGGAAAGAGAATGATTTCTTACTGGTACAAGTGTATGTTGACGACATGATCTTTGGGTCGTCAATTGAACAGTTGTGCAAGGACTTTGAAAAGGTCATGAAGTCAAAGATCGAGATGAGTGCGATGGGGGAGCTGAATTTCTTTCTGGGTTTCCAAGTTGAACAATGAAAGGAGGGTATGTTCATTCATCAGACGAAGTATGTCTACGAAATAATAGAGCACTTCGGGATGGAAGGAACAAAACTCAAAAGACGTTTCAGCACTCCATTTCAAGTCAATCACAATCTCGGACGGGGTACTGATAGTGATACTGATGTGGATCCGACGTTATATCGGGCAATGATCGACTCACTTATGTATTTAACTGCTTCCAGACCTGAAATTATGTTTGTTGTTTGTATTTGTTTTAGGTTTCAAGCCAACCCTTAAGAGATGCATATGAAAGCTGTGAAGCGGATTCTAAGATACCTGAAGTCAAAACCGAAGCTGGGAATTTGGTACCATGCTGATGCAGATCTAGAATTGGAAGCTTACACTGTAACATCCGGCATTAAACCAGGTTAGCAACTACGACCTAATTAGTATTTAATGGCCAATTATAACCTAATCAGTGGTCATTAGAAATTAATTAAAGTGATTAACAAGGTTCATGAAGAAATTCGACTCAATTAGAATCAAATTCATCGGTGCGATGACTCATCACTTTTTCTCTTCTATAAATAGAGAGACATTTCATTCATTTTCACCACACCAAAAACTCTTCTTTCCCTCTCTAAAAACTTGATCCACACCCACACACATCACAAACCTTTTCATTCGAGTGTTCTTGGTGAAATTCAAGTGTTCTTGGTGAACTTCAAGTGTGCTTGGTGCATATCTTGCAAAGATTTCAACTTCTACTAAAAATCATACTCTGAACACTTCAAAGTAAGTAAATACTAACTTATTTCATCTTGCATTTATGTTTATATAACTCTTGCATAATATATATATATATATATATATATATATATATATATATATATATATATATATATATATATATATATATATATATATATATATATATATATATATATATATATATATATAATCACCAACAACAACAAGTTTCATAAAAACTCAAGTTTATAAATTTCTAGTTTTTGTTTTTAAGTTGTTTCTTTAAATGTGTTTATGAATATATGAACACATCATAAAAGTGTTAATATTATGAAAACAAGTGATATATATGTTTTTTATAACTTTTATAACTTTCATACAAGTAGTCTTTGAATAAACAACAAGAATCATAAGTTATTTCAAGTTTATAAACTGCGGATTTTCGGCAGAAAATTTATATCGACTTTGAAAAATCATAACTAATTCATAACTTAAAGAAATGACTTGATTCTTGTCTCAAAAGTTAGATCTATGTCTTAACTATAGATCTGGAAGTTTTCATAATTTATTTTGGAGTTTAAGACCTCCAGAAATTATTTGGGAGACCGAAAGTTTGACAGCTCAAAAATGGCCAACATAGGGTTTTCAACGAGCTTTTTCACCAACCTAAACATCTTGGAAAGTGGCCGTTCTTGATTCTAAAAATCATTTGTATATAGTAGTTTAATGTCCTAGAAAACCAAAGCCTAAAACATTTTGGAGCTTGGTCAGAAATAGCCTCAAAGTAGGCCGAAAAACCTCCGAAAAAGCTGGAAAATTATATATATATAAACTTGACCGTTTTAAGTGGGTTTTATTTATAAACTTGTAATGTTGGGTGATTTAAGACATAAAAATCTATAAATATACATATTATCATACATTAGAGATATTAAGTCCTTATTATCATTTAGGACTCGGTTAAACACATCCGGTTTCATCACCCATCAAACAACGCAAACTTGCATTTTTGCGCGTATTTTGCAATCACAAGCTCGGTGAGTCTTTATAGCCCCTATTTTCACTATCTATTGGGGTGGAAATACATGCACTGTTTTCATATGGACATCAAAACTGTTTATTTCTTTATGTATTACATGTTTGGATCCATCAGCCCTCAAATCATGAACCGTTAATTGCATTTATTTGCAAGCGCGAATATATTGCGGATAGATCTATTGGGAGTCATGTCCCCCATTCGGGTTAGTTCGGGTCGGCTAACAGCGAGTGCATATATATTCAACACACAGTATTACGTATGGGAATACTGCACAGGGCAAACTCATCTTTAATTAAGCTTCGGTTGCATGATGGTTTATGTAATACATACACGAAATTTATGATTTTATAAATTCAACTGATCTGATAATGTCGATACAACTTGTCTTTTCGCGTAAACCTATGAGCTCACCAACAATTTGTTGACGTATTTTAGCATGTAGTTTCAGGTTTTTGAGACATGCACATTTTTCGGAAGTATTCCAAGGCTTCCGTACATTTTGGAGTCGCATCGTTTTCAAACTCGGAGATTCATTTGCATTTTTCCTGATAAACTAAATTGTGTATCTACATCTTGGTATTTTAAGAACTACTTATGCTGTATTTTGGTTATGTAAAACAATATTTATATTTGAAGTTAAATCAATGTATTTTTGAAAAACGTTCATATAGTGGTCGTTCGTTATGATTATGGTTACGCTTCCGCGACGTCACGCTTCATTGCCAACCGGGGTAACGGGGTGTGACAGATTGGTATCAGAGACATAGTTATAGTGAACTAGGTTGCTTTAGTACCTAGACTATAACTGTTACAAAACTAAGCTTTCTTCAAGAATTGTGAACACATATATGGACCCTGATGACAATAACATGTCGAACAATATGGTTATTATCCTCTTTGACTCAGAGGATGAATTTTCACCCATGGAACATAGAAGCCAAGGTGACACTGAGGTATACTTTATATCGGGAACCCACCCAGACTAAATCAATGACGATGTAATGGACTCGTCAAAGCACAAGGAGGGCAATTGTGGCCCTGCAACACAAATTGCTCCACCATCACCACCACATATGCCACCCTACACCCTATTCAGAAGCCATCCCAATGGACCATTAAGGAAGTTCACCCCTAGGAAAAGGGTGTGACTAGCACAACGGGAGTCTATCCCGGTACCTACTCATCAGCCAAGCCTGCAACTGTAACGATAGGCGAACGTAAGACTTGGATTATGGAGGGTGGAACTTGAATAGAAAGTCAACAACGAGAGGTTGTCAGTTGTTAGGAGGGAGAATGGTGTCCTGGCAATGCAAGAAATAGACTTCGGTAGCCGTATCCACGTGCGAAACTGAATATGTAGCTGCGGGTAGTTGTAGTTCACAGGTTCTGTGGATCCAACAACAATTGCGGGATTACGGTTTGACTTATACTCATACTCCTATTACGATAGACAATCAATCGACGATAGCAATAACCAATAATCCGGTAAAGCATAGTAAGACTAAGCATATAGACATTCGTAATCATTTTATTTGTGACTGTGCAGAGAAAAAGCAGATTAAGTTGGTAAAAGTTCCAACGAAAGACAACTATAATGATCTGTTCACAAAAGCTTTTGATAGATCAGGCTTTGAGTTGTTAGTTCAACTAAACGGGATGAGAATTCCAGAGTGACCTGACCTCATCAGATAGCCTTTCTTTTAATTTGTAATTTTTAGTTTGTCTTTTTAATTATTTTACTTAACATATATATATATATATATATATATATATATATATATATATATATATATATATATATAGTAATAAATACATAAAAAATTAGAAAAAATAAAGAGAGAGGTCTTAGAGTTCAAGGTTCAACATGACGAGATTTAGCAAAGTCTAACAAACTCTGAGTGTAAAACTTTCACACATAATGCACTATAAAATCTCAGTGATGTACGTATTCATGTTCTGATGTGTTGGTAGGCATAAACATGAAGATTTTCCTAAAAGCCAATAAAACGATCCAGAAATTGTCCTATGTGTAACTAACTTTGATGTATGACCAATAGGTCTTAATTTCTGTGTTAGAGGCTCATATACAATAATTTGAATGACGTATGTAAATTAGTCTGGGTGATGTATTGGTTCATCAAAATACATCTTAAATAAAGAGCAAGCATGAGTCGTAAAGAAAGTCAAGACATGTCGCTTTGTTGTACATAATTACAGACCTGTCACCGTTGTTTTGACTTTATATAACAAGATATGTCGCTTTGTTGTACGAAAGTACAGACCTGTCACCGCTATCTTGGCTACAAATAAAATGCATGCTCTACCCTAAGACAAACTAAGACACTCTGTTGTACGTGAGTACAGAACTGTGTCCGGCGTTTGCCTTTTAAAGATGATTTGCAACTACCAAAAAGTCATATATGTCTAAGTGTGGGACACGTAAGGTAATTCCTTAATAAATAAAAATGCCAAAGGAAAATTCTAGTGTTGCGTGTTTAAGTGGCAACAATACTAATAATCGGCATGATGTGTATGTTACAACAAACATTAAAGGGATGTTAAAATTCCAAAGTGTGAAAGTGCAACACCAAAAGTGCGTTGGCAAAACCTATTTGATTGAACCTTCTATGACTTTCTCGCAAAAATATTTAATTTGTGGAATTTTAACTTTAAATTCTTGCAATTTATTTTCTTTCATTCTATTTTCTTTTATTTTACTCTATTTTATTTTAGTTTATTTTATTTCATTTTAGTTTTCTAGGTAAATTTAAAATAAGTAGGATCAAGGTCAGATACTTAGATGCATTTCAGTTGGAAAAACGACAGAGGCATGATAAATATTTGCTCAAAGTGAAGTGTTCCGTGACAACTTGAAAAAGTTGATAAAGTTAAAAATTGTTCAAAGTTTTTGAAACTTTCAATTTAAGTTCGTGCCACCATAAGTCCGTACGAACTTATGGGAATTAGTTCACACGAACTTAAGGCAAATAGGTTCGTCGAATAGAATGTGGGTCCTACAAATAGTGACCCCACATTAAATTCATTAATCTACCTCAAACGAACTTAGACTTCACGAACTTATCCGGCGACTACGAACTTATCAGGTTTCCACGGTTTTGCTTCTGTTACACGAAGATACACACTGTTCCATCTCGAACTTACCAGTATTCACTTTTTGTTTACTTCTAAACAACAAAGTAACTAGCATTTGGTAGTTAAAATGGAGTTTTATCGTGTGATTTGGGTTTAGTTATCCGAGAAGCAAAGGGTTATAAAATCTAAGTTTTAGGCTATGAAACTTAAAATGGAACCTTCATAAACTCGATTAGAAACTTTTAGGACTAGTTTCATTGGTTGATTAAGTCAAAAAAAGTTGTAGATTTGGAGTTCTGGTTTTCATTTTCCGACCACGAACTTGAGCATTAAGAACAAGTTTGTACGAACTTAAGTGCTGTAAGTTCATGCGAACTTAATTCAAAATATCAACAAGTTCGTACGAACTTAGTCACACTAAGTTCGTGCGAACTTATTTTTAAGTCCGTATGGTCCTAAGTTCGTACGAACTTAACTAAGGTCATGCGAACTTATTTGTTTCAAATAATTCAATTTTTCGAATTTGAACTTCTAAATGCATGTGCAGGAATGGCTGAGCGTAGTTTCATGAATAAGCATAAAATGTTGGGGAGCATTGACCTGCAGGCACCAAAAGCTGGCCAATACCGGGAAAGTTTGTCATTTCTAACTCAATCTCGAGTGGTGTATGCACTGATGCATAATCCAACCCTGATGATCCAATATATTCGCCAATTCTGGAGTACACTCCATTTAGATAGTTAAGTCATGCCTACAGTACTCAGGGGTATGGTTAACGGACGGGCGATTGCGTTCTCAGCTGCTGATTTGAGAACAATTCTACATTTGGGGACTGAAGCACAAGAGAATGGTCTGATCAATTTCCCAGCTCAACTAAGACAAGGAGGTTTTCAAAGAATGGGTTATTCGCAAGATTTAGCCCTCCTATGTTAAAAGTGGCCTTATAGGTCAATGGAGGTATTTGATGCACGTTCTACTAGTGTGTCTCGCTCCTAAGAAGGCTGGTTTCAACGTGATGACATCCAAGCTTCAGTCAGGGATGATCTCACTAGTCTACAAGAAGTCGTACAGTTTTTCAGGATTATTTTTTGCAGAGTTTATCCATCAAATAACGGCGCCCAGTCGAGAGAGATTTCTGTTGTATCCGCGTTTCGTGACAATGATAATCCGTCATTATCTGTCGGATTTGACACCTTCACCGGAGGTGGTTTTTGTAGCAGGCATTGATAATAGAATTTTTGCTAATGTCAGAGCTATAGCCAAAGGAGGGCTGAGAATGTACGACCGCAGCTTACTCCATTATTTGGAGCGTTGCTCGATTCTGATTATGTTGCTCCAGCCGGAGATGGATGGCTAGATATCGAGCAACAAGCACTTGTAGCGGCACAACAAGCAGCTGCTCTAGCCCAGCGTTAGCCGGTTCTAACACTAATAACAGTGGCTTCTCCACCGGCAGTTCAATCTGACCCCAGACAAGAGGCGATGGAAGATATTTTTGCTCAAGGGGAGCAGCTCAGCCAGACATTGAAGAAGAAGTGATTCAAGATATCCTTCACCCCCGTGAAGCACCGGGCAACATTTTTAAGGATATAGACAATTATCAGCCAGAACAATCTACAGAGGCTATTGTGACTGATTCTAAGCCAGATGCCGATGACGCCAGCGATATCAGGGAGGAAGCAAATACCTCGACAACCTGTGGCCGCTATCGTTCACGATTTATAGTGACAAAAAGTAAGGAACAGTGGCCACATCAATCATAGCATCTTCGAGATGAAGATGATGAACAATACTAGCCAGAAGAAGAAACTCTGGTTGCGAGGCATCAACGGGCGGAACGACAAAGAACAAATTCTTCAATGCTCTCCAGTTCAGCACTAGTTCCACCAGAAACTACCACCACCACACAATCAACATTTGTTCCACCTGCTCCAGAGACAAGTTCATCTGCCAGCCCAAGCCTTCTACAACTAAAAGCTCAGATTGATCACCAGGCTGTGCAGATACTACAACTAAAAGCTCAGATTGACCACCACCACACAATCAACATTTGTTCCAGCAGCACTTCTTGAATTTAACCACGAACAAGATCGTTGGTAGATTGAAACCGAGAGAAACTTTTAAGATATGGTGGTGTACAGTGAATAGATTTCGAAAAAATGAGAATGAAATTTGAAAGTCAAATTTAAACATTTTCATTTGACACCCGACCCATATCCATATTCTCTCTTTTTCACAATTCGGCCCATTTTCAAAAAAATAGACACACACTAAAAGAAAAACAAAAAAAATATAACAAACAAAACAAAACAAAATAATAAAAAAATAACAAATAAGATGAACTAAAAAATTAAAATAACTAAAAAAATTTAACTAACTAAAAAAATTTAACTAACTAATAAAATAAACTGAAGAACAAAAATAAAACTTTGCTCCCCCTTGAATTTGCATTTTTGCTCCCCCCTCAAATGAATATCATCTTTTAAGCATGTTTCCCCTGCAATTGAGCTGATAAAAAATATCAGATAAAAATTATCGGATGAACATTGTCAAATAAAATTTTCAGTTTGCTCCCCCTGCACATAACAATCCAATTCAGTTAAACCTCAGAAAGATGAAAACTTTGATATTACAAGAGATTAACACAAAACTTAAATCAAGTAAAAAAATGTAAAATGAAAAATTATACTTTGTGACACCTGAATGTTTAATACAATCGATTCAGCATACCCAATTTGTGTACCAAAAAATTAAAACGTTTTTCATCTAACGCTTTGGTAAACAAATCAGCTAGCTGATATTCAGTCGGTACAAAATATAATTCAACATTACCATTCTCTACATGATCCTTAATAAAATGATATCGAATGTCAATGTGCTTTGTTTTAGAATGTTGCACCGAATTAGAAGCAATAGCAATCGCGCTCTATGAATAACAATAAATTAGGATCTTCTGAGGTGTAAACCCGTAGTCACGCAGTTGACTTTCATCTACAGCACTTGTGAACAGCATGAGGATACAACTACATATTCAGCTTCGGCTGTTGACAGTGAAACACAATGTTGTTTCTTGGATAACCAGCATACGGGTTTATCGCCAAGAAATTGAACTGCTCCTGTGTGATTTTTCTATCCCTTTTTGTCTCCTGCATGATCAACATTAGAAAAACCAGTCAATGTAAATGTTGATTCCCTAGGATACTACAAACCTAAGTTAGGAGTACCCTTCAGATATCTTAGAATCCTTTTGGCAGCAGCCAAATGAGATTCTTTTGGATTTGCTTGATATCTAGCACACACACATGTAGCGAACATAATATCAGGTCTACTTGCAGTTAAGTAGATTGATGACCCAATAAATCTACCAAAACCTAAAAACATCCTGATTGCTTCTATTCGGGCAACGGGGGCTAACGTCTCATCGTAGTCAAATCCCTACTGTTGACTTTATCCTTTGGCCACAAGTCTTGCTTTATTGTGGATGATGACACCATGTTCATCCTTCTTACTCTTGAATATCCACTTCGTGCCAATAATAGATTTTTCCTTCGGTCTTTCCACCAACCGCCAGACTCTCAACCTTTCAAACTGATTCAGCTCCTCTTGCATAGCGACAATCCAATCCGCATCCTGAAGAGCTTCCTTCACCGTTTTTGGTTCATTCTTACTCAAACAATTTGAGAAGAGGCATTAATTGATTGTAGCTCTCCGGGTTTGAACAGATGCAGAGGGATCTCCAATGATGTTTTCAGATTGGTGATCCCTTGTTCATTTGTATGTATGAGTATAAGGTTGGAGTTGGTCTTGATTGGGATTCAAATACAGGTAGGTTTGACGAGGAACAAATTTCGATGATATTGGAATATCAACTGAATTTGGGGATTCGAGGGTTTGATTATTCATGGAGTGACTTGGGATTCTGGAACTGGAGGTTGTTGTACACTTTCAGTTGAATTGTGTATATCATTTGACGAAACATCTCCAGTTTCTACAGGAATGGCTGGTTGTGAATGATCTGAGACTACTACAGGATCTTCAGTAACCCTATCAAGAACCAAAATAGGAATATCAGTGTTGGTCTTATCAAAGTAGTCATCATAGACATTTTCAAATAACGTATTAAGATCATGCATATCATCTTTAGGCTGTGTTGACTTCATAGAAGTTTTCTGTTGAGACTCGGGTGCTGAACTGGCATGTTCAGGAGCCATTATGATGCCCTCCTCAAATTTTACGTTGACGATTTCATTAACAGTCTTTGTGAATTTGTTATACACTCGGAAAGCCACTGATTCTTTTGAGTATACGATAAAAATTCCTTCGTCAGCTTTCTGATTGAATTTCCCCAAGTTTTCTTTATCTTTTATAATAAAGCATCTGCAACCGAAGACATGGAAAAATTTGATGTTAGGAATTCGTTTATTAATCAACTCATATGGCACATTTCCGAAACGTTTATTTACGATCGATCTATATTAGGTAAAACACATAGTAGCCACAGCTTCAGCCCAGAGGAACAACGGCAGATTCGAGTATGTTAGCATCATCCTCGCAGATTCAACAAGTGTACGGTTTCTTTGTTCAACTACACCGTTTTGTTGAGGGTTACGAGCAACCGAAAATTGATGAGTTATCTCTACAGAACTAAGAAATGTCTTTAGTGACTTGTTCTTAAATTTTGTACCAATATCAGATCTAATGGTCTGGACAGAAAGCTGCAACTTCACTTGTATTTTGCGCAGGAAGTCAATTATAATCTCTGTAGCTTCAGATTTGATCTCAGGAAGAAAACCCATGAATATCTTGAGTAATCATCGGCGATTACCAGAATATACTTCTTCTTATTTATGCTTTGTACTCTCATTGGCTCACAAAGATCCATTTGAAGTAGCTCTAAAGGCTTGGATGAAGAACGTTCAAATTTCAATTTGTGCGAAGCCCTCACCATCTTCCCTTTCTCACAGGCCGCACATAACTGCTCTTTTTGAAATTTAGAATCAGAAGGCCTTTTACTAAACCACCTTTTGCAAGTTTATTTATCTCTTTGAAGTTCAGATGGGAAAAACGACGATGCCACAACCAGGACTCCATTGTAGATTCTTTGGACAGTAGACAGACATCTTTTTTCAGATTGATGTTGGCCAAATCTATTGAGTACAAGTTTGTTTTCCCAGTTCCAGCTAGAAATTCCTTCCCTTCCCCAGATTTGATGCTACATCTGTTTGCCTTAAAGTTGACTTCTAACCCTTTATCGCACAGTTGACCAATACTGAACAGGTTATGGCCAAGACCATCGACATAAAACACTTTCTGGATTGTAATCTTGTCATATTCTAGACTTCCATAGCCTCTAATCGAACTGAACTGATCATTGCCAACTCTGACCGTCCCATAGAATTTATCCACACAATTCGTGAGGGTGTCTCACTGTCCGGTCATGTGCTTGGAACATCCAGAATCAAGGTACCACACATGATTTACCTACAAGACGAAGTAAATAGTGAGGTACCCACTTATAGTTGGGTACTTTTGATTTAGGTAAATCATGTGGTGTTACATCAGGTATAGAAACAGTTACATTCTTTACTTTGGGAACCCACTTTTTGACAGTTTTCTTGGGTATCCATTTCTGAATAGTTCTTTTAAGAACTGATTTTGGAATCGGTTTCTTTGGAACCTAATTCTATCTAAAATTGAGAATCTTGTTCTTTTCTACTCATACACACACATTAGAATTGAACAATGATATTGCATTCAAACCATGTCAATTAATAGTATTAAAAGAGAACAGTTCAGCACGAGAATATTTGGAACAACGTTTAGCATTTGAGTTACTACAAACAGATTTTCCTATGAAACTAGTCCTATCTGTAACACTCTTGTCTTTTATTCTCCACTCTTTTTAAAAACTAGTCTTTTTCTTTTCAACCTGCTTCTTTCTCCACACTTGCTTCGAGGATATTTTCCCAATATTATCTGACATAAAAGAAGAACGAGAATTAGTCAAATTAGAATTAGCTTTATTTTGTGAAATTTTCTTACCATGAGAAGCATTTGAACTCTTTTCATCTGTTACCTTTGAAAAAGACGATTCACCTTTTTCAAATGTAGGAGGAACAAAAGAAACTTTTGCTTTCTCCTTTCATTTCAAGACAGGTGATGAAGCTGATTCAACCTTGGGAATAGTAGCTACTTTTTTCAAAATACTTACAGGTCCTTCAGTTTTATCAGTTTGTTTGTCGTAAAGAGGTTTTACAAATTCATTAATCTTGACAAACATTAAAAGAATTGAAATGAGAGTTCATGAATAGATCAACCTCCTTTTCAGAATCAATGGATTTAGGTTAATTGAAGTTTTCTGATCAGGTTGAGATTTTAGTTCAGGCTGTTCTTTAAGCTTTATTTCTAAATCTTGAATAACAGCTTGAAGATTTACGTTTTCATCCTCAAAAGTTTTTATTTTCAATTCAAGATCAGAGTTAATCTTCTCAAGAATTTAATTTAGAATAGATGGCTTTTGAGTGAAAACTTTATTTTCAACCAAATCTTTATCAGAATATGTCTGAATATACTCTTATGGTTTTGGTGGATTTTTATAACTTTCATTTAAAATGTTATAATCCATATTGAGTTGCATTTTATTCTCTCAACCTTTTCAGATCTTCACCTGATTCTACTTCTTCTGAAGCTTTTAAGAACACCATTTTTAATCGTAAATTATTGTATCTAGTATCATATAAAGTTGGAAAACACGAAATTGCTTTCGTTAGATACTTAGGATTTTCACAACCAATACCAGCTTTAGAATTATAAAAAATATGTGTCTTTTGGTTGATTTAAATGGATCGTCTGATCTGTTTGACCTCTCTTTAAAAACTCATCTTCTAAGACTTTGATTTTCTCTAAAGCTTTGTTCTTTCAGCAAAGATTGAATTATATTTAATAGAATAATTTGCAGATACTAATTCAGCAGATTTAAGTTTTTTATTTAAGTCAGTAATAATGTTACTCAACTTTTTATTCTCAAGTTGAAGATCATTGTATTTTTATTTCATATCATAAACAGATTTTAACGCGAATGCCTTATCTTTGGAAAACTCTAACACTAATGCATGTTCAATTCTTAATTTGTTTTCCAAAGAATAGGTATTCTTCTTCTCGACTTTCAATGATTTTTCAAATTGTTTCAACATCTAAGCCATTTGAGCTAGCTTATTTTCAAGCTCACAGGAGTTATCTATATCAGAGTCAAGATTAGAATCTATCTCGGGTGTCTCTGATTCTTCCGAAATATCTGATTCTAAACCATCATTCTCCTGATCTTTGCTGCACTCAGCTCCTCCTGTAGCCATCGTGCTACATCTTCTCTTAATTCAGATTCAGAATGTGTATCTTCTTTCTTTTCTTTATCATCATCTGTCATCCCGACTCATACTTCATCCTCAGCAATCATTGAAGATTCACTTTGTTAAGATTCATTAAAAGTTTTTGACTTTAAACATATATGAGTATCCTCGTCATGAATATAATCATCTTCAGAGAGTTGGAGCCAGTGGTCATCTTCCGCCATCAGGGCCTTTCCAGCTTCCTTCTGTTTGGCCAACAAAGCCTTCCGAGTGTAGTATTCAGAATTTTTTACTACAAGCTGTCGACATTCTTTGGCAAAATGGCCTGGCTTTCCACAATTGTAGAATTTCTGCTCATCTTCCTTCTTAGCAGACTTCTCTGGCTTTTCAACCTTCTCATACTTTTTCCCACTGCTTTCTACAGTCTTTTCATATTTCTCTCTCTTCCCATACTTTCTGCACCCAGTTTTGTATCGCATCTTGTTGTTCGTGGGCTTGCGATAAAATTTCTTTTGAAATGCTTTAGTCAAAAGAGTCATCTGCTTCTTCATCTCTTCAATCTCTTGGTCTGCTGATGAATTAGTTGATTCAGATTCTGATGAACTGCTAACTACCACTCGCTTCTCCTTTTTTCAATTTATACTTATACTTCTTGTCGGCTAGCAGAGCCAATGGATCAACAATAGCTTTTTCCGCTTGTTTCTTTCCAGATACCTTCCCCAAAACAACTTCCTGATAGTTGCTTAAATTTTCAAAGACCATATGAATGTCCATTTCATCTATTTCCTTGGTCTGTTGAATTATCATGGTACACTTGTCCCACTCAGGATTGATTATATTTAGAAACTTGACATTTATGTCGAAATTAGATTTTGTAACCCCATTTCTCTTCATCTCACTGACTTGATTGACAAACTTTAAGTATGTAGTCTCCAACAATTCCCCTTTTCTTGCTCTGAAATTTTCAAATGTTATTAAATTGTTCCTTGCTCTGTTTGTAGCAGCCTTATCATTTCCTCTCATCAATTTACATACCTCATCCCAGATGGATTTGGCAGTATTGTTGTTTGTGAGACTGATGTATATATTTGTAGGTCCCAAAAGGTTTCCCAAGTATGTTGCACTAAGCTGTAGAGGGGGGGGGGGGGGGGGGGTGAATACAACTAATTAAAAATTCAACACACTTTCTCAAAGTTTGTAGGTATATATATTAACAAGTGTTAATTACAAACAAGTTTGGACTGCAGAATAATCCAAACTGAGATGACAGTCACAATAGATGATCAACTAATCTAGGACTCACTCAGACTAGTTACAATGAATTCACTAACTAAGATGTACTCACTGTTTTACAAGACATACATGGACAGCTTAGAGGCACTAGCATTATTCTATTCTTTGTTGAAGGAAGAACTTGAATGCATGAAACCGCCATTCTTTTTGCACGTTCTGGACTTGTGGATATGTCTCTCTTGGTTATCTCTCACTCCTCAGAAGCGTCCTTTTATACTCACTCCGAGAATCCCAATGAAACTTCCTCATTGGGTGCAGTGATATTAGAGTGTCTTTACAAAAAGACAAGGATGCTTTTCTGCACGTTTGACAAAACAGAATTTATCCCTTTGTAGTAGAATCTTTGTCTTTTCCTTTTTGACTCTGTTGCATACAGCTTTAACTTAAAGATGAATGTCAACTTTAATCCTTTCCTCTTCATGAATAGCCATTTTGATATAAGAAATGGTCTGTCTCCCATTTCAAATATCCTCTTTGTCTTCATGTATCTGAACAGCTTAGGCTATTAAAGCAGCTTCTGATTTTCCACTTTTGTCTTCAACTTGTAAATTGATCTTCACGTCCAAGACATTACATGATGATATGGAAACAAGTTCCATAAAGTGTAAAACCTGTTCACAAAGAACAGAACACTTAACTTGTGTCAAAGCTGTCCAACAGTTATGAACAGCGTAGACAGTGTATGCCAAATCTGTCCAACAGTTTAGGACAACTTAGGCAATCTGCCAGGTTACAACGAATGTAACAGTGTGAGCAGCTTTGGGCTTATATTGCAAATCACTTGTCAGGTTTCAATAAGGCATTAAAAAGCCTTAAATTATACCCTTAAGTGTATCAAACAGGTTTGATTGAAAATCTCCCCCTATGATATAGAATAGGTTTATATGAGGCCTTTTTGTTCCTAGCAATCTCCCACTATTTGCAATGTTTAGCCTAAGCTGATTCTATCAATGATCTCTATGTATTTTTACATTACAATTGCCGAAATGACAATACAACATGAAGTAAAGTAAAAGATCAGTTTATACATACTGATATTGATTTAAACAATAGATGTTTTTTCAAGTACAACTAATGTATTGAAATAAATTACAACACATGTAATAAGGTACAACTTATGTACAAGGAAAAATCAACATATTTGGACTGTTGAAGTTGGGAGCAAACAATCGTAAGTCTTCGAACAGATGGTCAACTTACATTCTTCATCTATTCATTACCAGTAGATGGACCCTGTTGCTGTTCTTGAGTTCTTCTGAGCTCGTTCTATACTGGCCTCAATGTCTTCTAACTCAAGTCTGAGGAACATAAAATCAGGATTCTCAAGTTCTCCTCTTCTGTAGAAGTCTTTAAGCTGATCCCATATGATGGCTCTCCATCTGGAATGCTTCTCAAAAGCCTTAGAGATTTTGAAGGCTATGATTTGTATAAGACCTGCCTTGTGAAGATCTGAAGTTCTTTGAAAACACATTCTTCTAGTAAGAGGATCCACAAAGAATACTTCTACTTCAGGCTCTTCAATAAACTTACCTTCCTCAGGTTCACCCCCACAAGCAGGCTGTGATCAACTCCTTTCATCTCAACGGCATAGAGCCCCTGCTCAATCATCATGACTAGCTCCTCAAGCTCTACATCCATCTTCGGTCTCCTAGGCTTAATCTTGGGTTCCACTTGTGAGGTACCCTTGATTAATTGTTCTAAGATTAAGCCTAGGTGTTTCACTTTCTCCATCAGCTTTATAACATATACCCTGACAGTCTTAGCAGTTATAGATTTTGATCTGCTCATGGCAACACCAAGTTTAACCCATTCTCTGTATCCCATGTTGGCCACATCAGTAGATTCATAAGCTTCTATTTCAGGACCTTCAGCACTATGCCTAGTGATTTGAAGCTTCCAAGGTTGATTCTTTCTTGAAATGGGAACATCCTTGACAATTGTCTCATTGGCAAGTCTTCTATTAGCCACGTTAAAGAACTGTTTCCTTGCCATATTGTCAAAATGGAACTAGGTCCTTGCTGATGAAGAAATAGAGGATACAATCTTTCCATTGGTCACTAAGACCTTTGACCCTTGGTATTTTTCACCTTCCTTACTACTGACTGACTCCTTAGCAGCTTCCACAAATTTCCTTTGAACTTCTAAGGATGGCATTTTTATTTTTCTTGCCTCCTTGTCAACAAGGGCTTGAGCAGCTTTAAAAGAGGCTTCCTCCTTCTTTTTTCTTTCAAAGATCTCAGCCTACTCTTGTTTCCACTGATAATAAGTATCCAGTGGAAGACCCATGTCTTTGGCTTGAGCTTTGTCATATTTGAGTTGAAGGGCCTTCTAAGTATCAGTGTCCACACCAGCTTTTCCTTTGCCTTTTGCTGCCTTGGACAAGGCTATTTCAGCAGTTTCCTCTTCTTCCTCAGATGCTTCCAAGATTAACTCGCTTCTTTTGTATGGCCTGTCCCCAGGGATAGATTCCCCCCTTTAGATGGTGCAGGGCTTGTTGATCTAGCCTGAGTAGGCTCAACAACTTTCTGAGAAACTGTAGAAGTACCTGCAGCATCACCAGTTTGTAAATGACCTGCTGCTTGGCCAACCGAAGTTGATTTCTACTTAGAGGGAGATGAATATTTCTCCCCCTTAGACTTTTCCATCGAGGCAGATTTATCCCCCTTTGAAGGAGATGGCACAGATTCTTCAACATCAGGTCTTCCTGAAGGAACAGATCCAACAGGATTGGCTGCAGTAATCTTGGTAACAGGTCTGGAACCAACCAGGCTATGCACTAAGAAAGCCAGGTTGTCCTTGACGTCTGCTAACTGGGTAACATAGGTTTCAAGGGAAGAAGAATGGGAATTGGAAAAGGTGGAGAGCTGGGAAATAGCATCCATGTTAGTGTCAGTGAACACCAGACTTTGAAGCTATGCAAGAGTTAGTTAAAGAGATTCTTGCATATCATCAAAGCCTGCTGCCATAGACTTTGACAGGGATACCAATAAGGTATTTAGAGATACTACGGTGGAGGGCAGTGTGGAAGAGCAGGTTTCATATATACTTGACGGTAGTTAGGAAACAACTGTCAGGTTGGACACAGAGTCCTGTTGATGAGATAGGATAGAGGAAAGTGAGGATGAGAGTTGTTGCAGCTGTGCATTGAGTACAAGCAGATGAGAGGAATAATCAGGCTGGGATGCAGGGGTTGGAAAGGATGTCTTGAACGAATCAATAAAACCTTTAAGCTGTGCAGACACGGAGTCTGCTATGATAGAGGGAAGGGAAGTCATAGGGGTTTCCAAAGAGCTAACTTTGTTTGACAGCACAAAAAGTTGTTCCTTCAAAGAAAGATCTTTGGGGGATGGAAGAGTATGGGTGGATTGTTTTGATTGTGTGGATGGAGATGAGTGTGAGGGTGATGATTGAGGAGTGTAAGGATCACTGTGAGATGGTAGCGCTACATTGGAAAGAAGTTTCATTGCCTAGGCATAAGTCAAGTGACCGAGTTTGGAGGGGTCAAGGAGACTTTCAGCAGTGGCTAAACCTGCTTCATCAGGTGAGCGGACATGGGATGGCTGCCTTTCAGATGTCACTGGTATTGGGACACCTTCATTAAGACCATGGGAGGTTCCCTTAGTAGTGCATTGTTTTTGAGGAACCTCTTCATGGGGAGAGGAGATGTGCATTTCAACATCATCAGTGGTGAAAGCTGATGATGGAATTTGCACTTTGGGAGCAGCCTCACCAAAGGTTTGTTCTATACCCTGAGGCTCATCAGCATGGGTAGATGGTCCTTCAGCAGCTGTTTGGGTTTCAATAGCTACATCATGAGGAGCATAAGTGAAAAGTTGATCTGCTGGTCGGCTTGTACCAGCAGTTTCGGAACCTTGTGTAGACTTAGAGTGTGAACGAGAAATATGAGAGGGAGACTGTGTGCACTCAGTATGGAGTGGAGAGTGCTCATATCTTTCAAGATCCTAACCCTCTTGAGAGGCTGGGATAGTTGATGTGGTTGTCTCCATATGTGCAACTGGTTCCTGTTGTGAGGAACCAGAGGGCTCAGGCTGACCCAGGGTAGACTCAGTTTGGAGTGAGGCAAGCTCCATATAGGCTGCTCCTCCTCCCAAAATAGGAGAAGGAGATGTAGCAGGTTTTTCATCTTGTTCAAGTGACTCCTTTTGAGAGGGGTTAGAGGGGCTTTGTTCAGTGGTCATGGAGGTAGATCTCTTCCTAGCTAAGGACTTTCTCCTTTGAGAGGAATACATGAGGGTAGATGGTGAAATGGGTTGTTGTGTTTGAACAGGTGAGGAGACTGGGCTAGAAACAGGTGGTTGAACCTATTCCATGGTCTCAGTGGCCACAGAGGCACTAGCCACAAAGGCTTCAGGTTCAACAGATGAACCAGGGTGACTAGCCTGCTCCCCCTCAGCCACGGAGGCTGAGGATGCAGACTTTGTTGTTTTAGCCTTCTTGGTGACAAGCCCAGCTTCACTAGACTTCAAGGCACGTTTTGCCTTTTTGTCCGTGATTTGGATTTTCTAGCAGGAGCATGGGTTGGATTCACCTCTTGAGTAGAAGGTCCTTCCACCAAACCAAGTAACCTCCTCATTGTTGTTGCCAGAGGAGGTTCATCAATAGGAACAGGGGTATAAAATACCCTATTTTCAATGACAGGAAACACCATGGTTGTCAAGTAAGGTCGGGAGTTGTAAAGATGCTCACCACAACATGCTTGAAGATCAGACATAGAAATATGGGGTATCCAAGAGCAGCTGGACGCTGTTCTTGCTCCACCAAGTTCCTCAGAATTAAGAATATCCATTTGGCCATGTTGAAAGTAGTCCCATCCACAAACTGTAGGGCTACTTGAACTTCATCCCTGCTAAGCTGGTCGAAAGAACCAACTTTGCAACTTAAGCTCATCACCACTAAGGCGAAGAGAAAACTAAAAGTTGGTGATAGCTCCTTCCTGAATAAGGTTGCACCCACTCTTGGTTCAGACACGCCACAACAGCGTAACAGATTCCCCATTTGATCATTCTCCGGCTGAGGTTTGTCATACTTGTCAACAACAGGGAGATAAAGTACTTCACGAAGAAGAGAGGCAGTGATCTCAACAGTTTTTGAGGTATATAGGATTGTTCCAATTATAGTTTTGGTAGCAGGGTCGTAGGAGCAGGTGTACCAAAACTCATACAACATCTCCTGGTACATGACACCAGAAGTGGCTGTCATAGCCTAGTTAAGGGGATGGGCTTGCAGGAACTCCACCATTTGGTCATAACCTTTTCCAATGTAGTTTTTGGGGATGGTTAAGTTAGAAACATAGTTGGTGGGTTTGATGGTTAACATGGTGGTGACTGAGGGATGCTTGACAACGTCATCACCTAGGAATGCAGGAACAAAAGGGTTGTTTTGGGAAGCCATTTTTGAGAGTAGTAGAGGATGCACGAGTTTTGGACACTAAGTCTTTTAGGGTTTTGCAGAGGTTATAGAAGTAGTGGAGAAGAAGAAAATGAAACAATGATATGGGTATTTATAGGATTTGAATGTAAGAGGAGTAGGAGAGAGAAAGATTTAGGCAGTTGATTTGAAATCTTACTAACGAAAAAGGGAACAGTTTAACACATCAGCACGTTTGTCAGACCAACTTGACCTTTTTCTCCACTAACACACGTAACAAACATTATCCGCAGGTAATTATGATAAATAAATACATAATTTAAGTAACTTAAATGTGAAGTGATGTTAATCAAATTTGATGTTCAAAGCTATTGTTCAAACCTGTTATGAAAATTTTTCATCAAAAGTTGATCATTCTATAACCTGTCTGGTCAAACCTGTGTAGTTACATTAGAACAGGTTTCAGTGTGAAACTTGTTCGGTAGCTGAACAGATTACAAGGCTTTGCCTTGTATTACAGAATATAGAGTGAGCAGGTTTCATGTTTAAATAACAGAACATGTGTGAGAGAAAAACATATTTTGTCAAACCTGTTACTTGTCAAACTTGTTCAAATTTTAAGAAGTTGGCTAAGTGCTAAACATATGAAACCTGTTCTGTCAAAGCTGTTTTGTAAAATTTTATCAGATTGGATTAAGTAGTCTTAGAATATTAATGACACTTAGTCACTTTTATTTAACATTCCCAGCTTGCACATAAGGGAATTAAACATATTTTCATCAAGAGGTTTCGTGAATATATCTACAAGCTGTTCTTCTGGGAACAAAAGTTACCTCCACATTACCTTTTTGGATGTGATCTCTTATGAAGTGATGTTTGACCTCAATATGCTTTGTTCTAAAGTGGAAGACAGCATTGTTGGAAACGGCTATGGCACTTGTATTATCACATTGAATAGGAATTTTCCTATATACAAGACCATAATCTTCAAGCTGATGATGCATCTACAGAACCTGCCCACAGCAGCTGCCAGCAGCAATATATTCAGTTTTAGCTGTAAAAGTAGAAACATAATTTTGCTTCTTGCTGCACTAACTGATCAACTTTCCACCAACGAGTTGACATGCACCTGTTGTGCTCTTTCTATCTAGTCTGCAACCTACAAATCAGAATCTGAATAGGCATTTAGTTCAAGGCTTGAGTCTTTGGGGTACCAAAGACCTAAACCGGGTGTGCCTTTTAGGTATCTGAAAATTCTTTTCACAGCAGCTAGATGGGATTCCTTTGGATCAGCTTGAAACCTAGCACATAGATAGGTAGCAAATATTATATCTGGTCTACTAGCAGTTAAGTACAGCAAGCTCCCAATCATACCTCTGTAAGCTGTTACTGAAACAGATTTGCCACAAGTATCAGCTACCTATTTTACATTAGTTGCCGTTGGGTTTTGATGGGAGAACATTGATCAAATTTAAACTTTTTAAATAGATCTAATGTATACTTTCTTTGATTTGTGAAAATTCCATTTGAGGTTTGTTTATCTTGTAATCCTAAAAAGAAAGTAAGTTCACCCATCATGCTCATTTCATACTTAGATTTCATGAGAATTAAAAATTCTTGCATAATTGTTCATTAGTAGAACCAAATATAATGTCATCAACATAAATTTGAACAAGCATTATGTCAGTTTTCACCTTCTTTATGAACAATGTAGTATCCACTTTACCTCTGGAATAGCCATTGCTCATAAGGAAATCAGTAAGAGTATCATACCAGGCTCTAGGGGCTTGTTTCAGACCATAGAGTCCTTTGTCCAACTTATAGACAAAACCTAGATGTTGTTCATTTTCAAAACCTGGAGGCTGCTTGACATATACCTCTTCTTGCAGCTTTCCATTCAAAAATGCACTCTTTACATCCATTTGAAATACCTTCATGATCTTATGGGCAGCAGAGGCTAGAAACGAACGAATTGCTTCTAACCTGGCTAAAGGAGCAAATGTTTCATTTGTTTCAAAAGAGCCAGCAGATTGACTGGAAGGCACAACAACAACAGCTTTGCCTATATCCTGTTTCCTCTTTTTGGGAGGACAGAGATCAAATACAGGTAATTTAATTATCTTTTGTCCTTCCACAGGTTTGGAAACTTATTTCTTGTTTTCTCAGATTGAGCAATGGTTTTGCCTTTGCCTTTACTGAGCTGTGATAACTTTTCCCTACTTATGGTAGTGTGGTCATCATGTTTGGTTTTATCAAAAGATTTTCTTTCATTTATAACCAATTTTTCACTATGATTTAAAAACTTATTTGAAATCATAGCAGAGTTGCTTCCAACATGAGACTTATTCTTGTTGGATGCAGGCTGCTTTCCCTTTGAAATATTCTTCTCAAAGTGTTTAGCATTGAATGGATTAATAGGTTTCTTACCACCAACTTTAACACCTAAACCTGTGTGGTTGACGGGTTTAGTGGCCAAAGCTGCAGTTTTAACTTGTTTTCCATTCTGTTGTTTATGTGAACTGGCTAAGCACTTTGCACGCTGCTTTGATGGAGAACACATTCCATCACGAGTCTTCGCAACCTTTTCACATAAACTGTCAGTGTTTTGAGGCCTCACAAACCAGTTTGTTGAAATCAGCTTTCCATTTACATTTTGAATAAATGTATTTGGAAGCTCACCAAGAGAAGACAGATCTGTTTCCAGATTCTTGATTTCAACAATTGAAGCTGCTGTATCAAGATCTTTGAGCAGGGATTTACTCATTGATACATTGACTGACTCTTTTAGCTGAATGACACCAAGAGTCAACAATCTTTTGAAGCTTAGAGTGCTTTGAGTCTATTTATCTCTTTTCCTCTAATAAAATAGTATTAATGTGTTTTACCTCATCAAGTTCAGTTTTCAACTAATGAGAAGTGTCCAGTTCATTAGATTTTATGTCAAGTTCAGTTTTTAGCTTAGAGATTTTAGACTTCAAAGCATCATGCTTCTCAATGGTAGCTTTCAAATCCACAAGTAAGTAATCAAACATTTTAACCTTTTCTTTAGAGTTGTAATCCTTAAAGTTATGTACCTTATATATCATTGTGGTCTTCCAGTTCTCTAAAGAGCTGAGAGCTTCAGCTTCAGCCAAGTCTTGTTTGAAGTTACTTGTTGAAGGGGCAACACTCATCAGTGTTGGCTACTAGACAGTTGTTGTCTACTTCATCAGATAATGAATCAGAGTCTTCCCAGTCACATGTTTTAGCCATCAGTCCCTTCTGTTTGTTGGAACCCACAGAGTCTTCCAACTTTTTCAAATTGGCCATGGCCATAAGCTACTTAACCCTATAGCCATCCTCCTTGTTTGTCTTGTAGGGCTTGGAGGATGAGCGAACAGCTATAGACACACAGTCAACAGCTATATGCCCTATTTTGTCACATTTGAAACACTCAGTCTTGGATTTATCAAATGCCTTCTTTTTTGTAGCACCTGATTTTCTTTGCAGCATCTTACCTCCAAATCTTTTCTTACTGAATCTTCCTGACCAGCATAACAATCATTTGCTCATCATCAAGTTCAATAAGACAATTTCCAAGACTGCACCTCTCTTAGACATTTCCAAGGCATTTCACTTTTGTTGCCTTGATTGTTCATCATTTAGCAAGGATCCATAGATGTTGACAACATCCATGTCTCTAATAGTGCCTAAAATTCTAAGGATAGTAGAGAAATAATTCTATTCCTCAGGCAATATGTCCAAGAATTTGTCTACTAGGGTTAGGCTGTCCTTAGTGATCCCAAAAGCTTTGAGATCCTTGATCAATGCAGTGAACCTGGTGTAGGTTTCAATGAGAGTCTCCTTGGGTTTTGCAATGAAAAGTTCATATTGTCTAACAAGATTGTTTATCCTGTTATCCAATGTGATAGTGGGACCGTCATAGACATTTACAAAGTATCCCACATTTCTTTGGCAGTCTTCATTTTCTCAACCTGTTTGCACACATCATCAGGTAAAGAAATGACAAGGTTGTTCCTGGATTTTGCATCTAGGGCCACCAGTCTTTTGTCCTCATCAGTCCATTGAGCTTTTGCTTTCTCAATGAACCTGACCTCAGGAATACCACCTTCAACAGCAGGAGTGATAGTAGTGACAGATGTAGGAACATATGCACTTCCAACCAGAGAAGTTTGGATGATTGAACTTGGGGGGTTTTGCCATAGACACATTGTCATAGTAAGAAAAAGAGTTTGCAGCACTGTTGTCCATGGTGGGAAATGGGTACATAAGAGAGAGATCTAGAGTTAACACACACTCTAAACTGCTCTAATACCAGTTGTAGTTCCCAAAAGGTTTCGCAAGTATGTTGCACTAAGCTGTAGAGGGGGGGGGGGGGGGGGAGGTGAATACAGGTAATTAAAAATTCAACACACTTTCTCAAAGTTTGTATGTATATATATTAACAAATGTTAATTACAAATAGGTTTAGAGTGCAGAATAATCCAAACTGAGATGACGAAAACAACAGATGATCAACTAATCTAAGACTCACTCAGACTAGTTACAATGAATTCACTCACTAAGATGCACTCATTGCTTAACAAGACACAGATGGAAAGCTTAGAAGTACAACAACTTAGACACACTAGCACTATTCTATTCTTTGTTGAACGCAGAACTTACATGCATGAAAACATAATTCTTTTTGCACGTTCTGGACTTGTGGATATGTCTCTCTCGGTTATAACTCATTCTTCAGAAGCTTCCTTTTATACTTACTCAGAGAATCCCAGTGTTTGGTTGCAGATATAGTGGAGTGTCTTTACAAAAAGACAAGGATACTTTTCTGCACGTCTGACAAAAAAAAATTTGTCCCTTTGTAGCATAATCTTTGTCCTTTCCTTTTGGTCTCTGTTGCATACATCTTTAACTTAGAGAGGAATGTCAACTTTAATCCTTTCCTCTTCATGTATAGACATTTTGATATAAGAAATGGTCTGTAACCCATTTCAAATATCCTCTTTGTCTTCATGTATCAGAACAGCTTAAGCAGATAAAGCAGCTTCTGATTTTCCACTTTTGTCTTCGACTTGTAGACATTTTATGCCAAACCTGTCGAACAGTTTAGGACAGCTTAGGCAATCTGCCAGGTTACAACGAATGTAACAGCGTGAGCAGCTTTGGGCTTATATTGCAAATCACTTGTCAGGTTTCATTAAGGCATTAAAAAGCCTTAAATTATACCTTTAAGTGTATCAAACAGGTTTGATTGAAAATCTCCCCCTATGATATAGAACAGGTTTGATTGAGGCCTTTTTGTGCCTAACAATATCATTGGGCATTGAGAGAAGATTTTCCTCGCTGTCTTGTCACCTAATTTCCTCTTTTCTGAGCTTCAGATAGAGTAGCATGTTGTAAGCTCTTTAGTTCTCTCATTGACTGGAAGATTCCCATTTAGTAATGCTGGAATTGTGACAAAAAACCTTGCTGGACCGTCAGTCAGTGAGGTCAGCATCTCATCGGTCAGATCATGAAAACTAATAAACTCAAGAAACCTCTCCCTCCATTGAACATATTCGCCTCTATACAAAATTGGAGGTTTGGTCTCTGAACCCATAGCAAGAGCGTCCTTTGACATGTTTAATTGCTGAAACTGAACTTCCAAGATCTTTTTATGGAATTCTGACTGAGTTCTGATTCAAAACTAAGAACACTGTATGAAACTCGAATTGAATATGAACAAACTCGGATGAAGAGTATTCAAACTCGAATGAAAGGGTATCAAACTTGATTAATGAAGGATCAAACTCGATTCATGAAGTATGAAACTCGAATGATACTATGAGTAAACTCGAATGACTAATTATTGAACTCGAATGAAACTTGGTTCACACACAAATTTGATTTGTGAAACCCGGAATAAGAACAATAATTCTCGAATGACTTCTGATCAAACTCGAATGAACTGTGAACAAACTCGAGTAGTGAAATATCAAACTCTAAGGACAAGTATTCAAACTCGAAGTACAATTTAAGCAAACTCGAACCAAGTTTTATCAAACTAAAAAAAATGTAAGTAAACTCGATCAATGATTGAACAAACTCGGTCAAAGAGTGGTCAAACTCGGTCAATACTTTGATCAAACTCGATCAATTCTTTCTTCAAACTCGATTATCTCTTTTTAAAACTTGGTTAATACTAAAAATTTAGTGTTGCCCGAGTTTTAACAGTTTTTAATAAAATCAAGTTCAAATTCATACTTTTCCAACAAAAATTCACCAATTGATCTCAAATTAATATCGAAGGTGTGGTTTTCACATAGAAACACTTTTTGAGAAAAAACATTGTCTAATTTCATATTAAAACCCCAAAAATAGACAAAAAAAAACGTGAAGAACACACTTTTTTTCAAAAAATCAGTATAATCCAGATGAAAATTTGGGTGTTTGGAATTAAAATCTGAGACTTATCTCAATTGATTCGACTTTAAAAGCTCTACCTTCGATCCAATTTGCAGATCATTTCATCCACTAAATTAAAAACCCCAGATTGTTTTCTGATTTTCAAACTTTGCGATGAAATAGTGCTAAAAAAATGAATTGGAAGATCGAAAAATCACTTTAATTTTGCCATATTAGGCTCTGATACCAATTGTTATTCCAATATCAACAATCAACAATATGAATTAAACAATTAAGAACACAATCACAAACATAAATGACCGAATGATTAGATTGAAGATGAGAGAATTTACATTCGGTTTCTTGCACAACAAATATGAACTTCTTGAGCTTTCCGTACAATGCATACAAATCCGTGCCAATCGTGCAAATTCGT
Source organism: Centrapalus pauciflorus (assembly GCA_020465985.1). Lineage (NCBI taxonomy): Eukaryota > Viridiplantae > Streptophyta > Magnoliopsida > Asterales > Asteraceae > Centrapalus > Centrapalus pauciflorus. The sequence continues at coordinate 463,484 of JAANYP010002743.1, forward strand.
ACTGCTACACCAATTGTTATTTCTATTTATACAAGATACAAGAATTGAGTAACTACAATAAGCCCATTGGACTGTTACATTCATAAACAAAATAACCAACATAAATTCATACATAAAATATTCAAAAACCTCTCCTCCAGCTAGTGTCCTAAACACCTCACTAGACAAAGGTAAGACCAAAATTGAATCACATGTAAACATTTCCAAAGAGGAGTGATCAAAATATCCAAAACTAAGGTTTCCAAGAAGACTAAGAGTAAATCAAATTCCTCAAAGAAACCCACTCACCAAGGAAAATCTCTAAATCCAAGCGTTTTGTTTTGTAACCACAGATCATATAAGAAGGCTTCCAAAAATGACTATGCAGGACTTTTCCAGTTTCTTCGTGAAAAAGGCTATCATGCCATTTGATTTTTTTCTAGTGATAAGGGGAATGTAATTTCTGAAAACAATGAATGTACTTTAAAAAATTCAAATTTGTGTTTGAAATATTCATTCTCAGAAATGTTTGTTGTGTCCCACTCGTTTTAGACGCCAAGTTCCCGAAATGAATAAATATGTGCCATATCCGGAAAAACGAGTTCGTAAAAAGAAAAATAAAAACAGTGCATCATTGGCATCATCGAAAATTGAAATATGTATTCTGCCTAAGGCCACCAAACGCAAATACAAAACAGTTTTAAAAATTCCCAAACCAAAGGTAACTTCACCGCCTATGGTTTCAAAGCCTGTTGGTCCAACATACAAATGGGTATTAAAAGGTTTTGCATCTGGACCACATACAACTACAATATGGGTTCCAAAAACTGTAAAATTGATATCAGTATCTGGAACTCGTAACAAGAATTGACCCATCTTAAAATGGGTACCGAAAGTCGTTTGATTTAATGCAGATAGTTCTTGGTTACTTCAGATCAAGACCCGCACCTCAAAAAAATGGCTTCTATGTAATTCATACTAGAACCCGTCCTTCCATGAAACTGTTTATGTGCATCTTCATACAAAAACCGATGTGTTTGGCTCCTGTGCACACAATTCAGGACCCGTTCATAACCCAACATGTTTTCTGAACAATTCGGTTCAGAACACAGTTTGCATGTCACTTAAATATTACCGCCATGGATTCATTTCACCTGCAAGATAATATATCTAAAATGTCATAATCTTAACAAAATTCATATCTCAGGAAAAATTCATATGGTATATGGATTCGGGTTGCTCCAAGCACATGACTGGGAGAAAAGAGTTACTGTCCAACATGGTAGAACAATACTGCGGAACAGTTAGGTTCGGAAATAACAATCACGCTCAGATAAAAGGATACAGTGATTTGGTTCTAAACAATCTAGTCATCAAGGATGTTGACTATGTCGAAGGATTATCTCATAATTTATTTAACATAGGAGAACTCTGTGAAAAAGGACTAGAAGTGACGTTTAGCGCAAAAATGTTGCAGTGTCAAAAGCGTGGACGGAAATGAATACTAACTGGTTCTCGAAACTCAAACCTTTACACCATCGATGTAGTCAAGCTAATGGTAAAGGACAGAATTTGCCTGTTGTCTAAGCCTCCTCAAAGGACACATGGTTATGGCGTCGACGTCTATCTCATTTGAACATCGAAAACATGAACAAGTTGGCTTCAAAACATCTGCGTAAGGGTCTCTCGAAACTCCGCTATGAAAAGGATCATCTGTGTGGAGCATGTGGGAAAGGAAAAACAAAGAGATCCTCTCACAAACCAAAACCCAAACCATCAACTAATAGAGTTTTGGAGCTGCTGCATATGGACTTATGGGGTCCTATGCGTACTTAGAGCATTAATGGGAAGCGATATGTGTTGGTTATCGTTGACGATTATTCACGATACACCTGGGTTAAGTTCTTGTGATCCAAAGATGAGTGTGCTCAAGAAATCATCGATTTCATCAAGAGTGTCGAAACCCAACAGTAGTTGTTAGTACAATCAATCAGATCTGACAATCGCACAAAATTCAATAATTCGGTAGTAGAGAGTTTCTTACGATCCAAATGCATTCATTATCAATTCTCCACCGCATGAACACCTCAAGAGAATGGTATCGTTGAAAGATAAAATCGTACCCTAGTGGAGGCTACTCGTACCATGTTGAACTACTCAAAGCAACCACTGTTCTTGTGGACTGAAGCCGTGTCCACAGCTTGCTACACTCAAAACGCTCAATCATTCATATGCACTTTAACAAAACTCCTTATCAACTCTTATTAAATAAAGTTCCTTATATCAAATACTTACGAGTTTTTGGTTGCAGGTGCTCATGGAACAGTCAATCACCCTTACAGTTCCCCATCCTCCTATCTCGCACAACAACATGGAGCTGCCAGAAGCCACCCTACTACATCCTGCTCGATATACAGAGTTCCCCCCTAGAACTGGCAGCTCGACCTTTCACTTCTATGCCAAGAAGCCGAGGATATCACCTTTGATATCCTCAAAGGCCACCCCATCTTTTATTCCCTAACCACTGCCATTGTGGTACCCATCATCTACCTTCAACGATTTTGGTACCACCAACAATATGTAAGTGAGGCAATTCCTCACTTCGTTATAAAAATTGATTCCGTTCGCATTCGCCTCACCCTTGATGCCATCCGCCACATTCTCCGTCTTTCCACAGAACATCACTCCTATTCAGAATACATATTTGCCCCCATAGCCAAACCTAACCAAATTCTCTGTGAAGTCCAAACCCTGGGATATGACGGCCCCCTCACAAGGCCGTCAGATTTAAAGACGAAACAACTCCAATCCCACTGGCAAGTATTCTTCGATGTCATAAACCAATGATTTACCGTGAAACACTCGGGACATGACTCGGCCAGCATTCATGCCTTAACCATGTCCGCCGTCTTCGCTCATGACCGACACTATGACAACGCCCATATCATTTTTTATGAACTCAAAAGGGTCGTCCAGGATAAGAGCATAAAGAGAGAATGGAAGTTCATCCTCTTTCAACGCTTCCTTCAGCTGTTTATTCAGCATGCCATGGAAAGTGATGAAGACATTCATGAACGGCCGGAAATCGATGTCTACAAAACAGTGGCACTTCAAAGATTTAAACTCCCGAGGGAACTTCCTCGGGTACCATTCATGGACATTCCTCGGTCCCTTCTACGTCTTAGTGGTTGGAAATCGGAACGGGTAAGGGTATACTTACAGGGAGTTTATCCAGAAGAGACTCTGTCAGAACTCAACCACTTCTGCTAGTGAGGTGAGTATGAGTGAGGATGAGGGTGAAGATGTGGAAACTGATAATATCCAGGGGTCTGGTGAGTGGGAGCTTAGTGTGGAGAGGGAGGGCGAAGGGGGTGAGAGGGCAGAGATGATAGACTCTGAACAACCCATCTCTGACCTATGAGGGCTGAGGGTGTGAGTATGAGAGTCGAGGGAGAACCTTCCACCCCAAGCCGGAACCTGTTTCATTCCATGGGGAGAACCTTCCAACCCAAGTCGAGGGAGAACCTTCCAGTAGTCGAAACTAATCACCCCCCCCCCCAGCCACTCAGGTTCCTCTCAACAGGAACCTGTTTCATTCCATGGGGAACTACGTCACATGCCATCACCCCCTCGCTCGGAAGGGGGAGTTGTTGAAAAGAATCACCCACTACCCGCGGTTACTATCGTTCAATTGACAACTGCATCTCCCATACCCGAAATCACGTCACCACGCACCAAAGACGTCTCTATGACGTCTTCTCCAACATCCCAATATGCATCCCCAACTGGTGGTGCAAAAATGAAGGATGAAAGTCCTGTCACAGACTCCACAATGCCATCCGTCATAGGTCATCCAAGGATAACTCCCGAGATGCTAATGGCGATTATTCGTGACGCTGGAATTGTCACACGGGCTGACCTGGCAGCCCTTAAGGAAACAACTGAGGAACAACACTCCTCCTTTCTTTCTATTTTAAAGGGAAAGGGTGCTGCAACTCAAAACTTGCCACCAGGAACCCCCACAGTCCAATCAACTGCCGCCATCCACGCACTTCAAGATCAAATGGCCACCACAACTGAAATTTTCATAGAGACGATAGACAATCTACAGGGACTAATTTTGCGGGTGGAGGCAGATTTGAATAAGTGGATGGATCGCCTTGAAGCAGCGGTATTCGATCTACAACTATGTCGCCCATAGTCAAGTGCTACAAAGCGAAAACATGATGATCAGGACGATCTTGATCATCCTGAGGGTGAGAAACGCACTTGGAAGGAGCCTGAGAGTTCGACCGAAGGGATACAGGGATAGAGTACAGACCAAAAGGGGTCAGTAGGTACAGCCTAAGAGCTTCAGAGGTCAGAAAAACAAGGGGTTGATGACACATTAGCGTTGGTTCCATAAGAGGGTCGTACGGCAGAAACTGAATTGGTAATCCTTAACTTCAACGATACCTCCTCATCCTTCGACTTCTTAAACGAGCCAACAACGCCAAGCTAAGAAACAGAACCTGAAATAAACCTCAACCCTCACAACATCTACTCATACCACTTCCCAACCGATCCCTAACCCCATTTCCCTGAAAATCTGATTACCAATCCGCCCTCTCCCTCAAGTCCAAGAAATTACTCCCACATAAACCCAACCCACTGAGACTGAGCCTCACACGATAGACTGCTTCCAAGAGTTTACCAAAGAAATAACGAAGATATGTGATGAGTCAGATCTCCAGGGGATTCAATGGTTCTCCAAGGGCAAGATACAGAACTTACCACCCGAGGAAAGGGAGAAGTTAAGGTTCGACCACAATGGTCGAGTCTATAAGATGTTGGAAATTCCCCCGGGTGAAACCGAATATCCTCCGGTGCAGGGTCTCAAGAAATTTCTAATGAAGATGAAACCTAAAGAACTTCTTGAACCCTTCTTGGAAGAAAATTTTAAAAGCATAATTATGAAAAACCTAAGGAAATTCAGTAGGAGGCTGCACATGGAAACTCTTTTCATACAATCAAAATACTGCTCTACTGTCATCAGCATTAAATGATAAATCAAACTGTTGTGACTCTTTTTCAGGAACTGATGGCAACTCTTCTGAAGTTCATTATGAGGCATTTGTTGCAAGTGATAGACTTTTTGCTCTTAATGCTGAAGATCTGGAACAAATCCATTCAGATGATCTTGAAAAGATGGACTTAAACTGGCAACATGCCATGTTGACCATGAAGGCCAAGAGATTTCTTAAAAAGACTGGTAGACCAAAATTTCAAGCTAGCATTTGACAAATCAAAGGTTGAGTGCTTCAAATGCCACAAACTTGGCTATTTTTCTAGAGAGTGTAGATCACAAGGTCAACAGCCACCAAGACCCCAACAAACCAGTAAAATATCATCTTCACAAGCTCTTGTTTCTCAAGAAGACAATGTGTTTGACTGGAGTGACCAGACCGAAGAGGAGTTTCAAAATCAAGCTCTTATGGCAGAAACTACAACTTCCACTGAACTACCATCTGAGGTAAATGCTAAACTCTGCTCTCAAGCATGCAAAAATATGGTTAAAAAGTACAGAGATCATAATGAGAGCATGTGCAAAACTCTAGCTAAGATGGAACAGAGGAGATATGAGTATATGCAGGCAAAAGAGGATCTTGAAAAACAAATCAATGACTATAGGGATAATGAGATTCAGATGGGACATGATAGAACATATAATGAGTGGGAGAAAAAGGAGCTATATGAGAAAATAGAGACCCTTAATAAGAAATTAGATGAGGCTGAACAGAAGGTGTTAGAAGCTCACAAGAAAGTAGAATCTACAAACATAGACTTGGGCAGCTTCAAGGTGGCCAACCAAAGGCTAGAATACCTAATGGAAGTTCAATTTAAAGATAGGGTAAAATCTCAACTCAATCCCAAGGAAAGAATAGGATATAAGGCTACTCCACCTCCATATAACAATAAATACATTCATCCTATGAGTGAAGTTGTTGATAGGCTTGTGAATGAACCATTAGATGAGAAAATGAAAACTATAGATCCTATCCTTGAGGATAAGCCTGAACGTAAAGAATACTTGGTGCCCAATGAAGGCAGTAAGAGTGAGGAGGCTTAGAGTAACTCCAAAATCATGAGTGAACCCATAGGACCTCTTGTTTCCAACTCTATCAGAACCAATAGTCTAAAAGGAAAAGAGAAGATGAGTGAATGCAATCATGCTACATATGTTTCTGTACCTTCTAACTGTGTTATTGCATCTTCTTCCAAAATAAATAAAAAGGGTAACACTGTTACAAGTATGCAGATACCAAAAGCATGGTGTCCAAAAGTTTCCCACACAACAGCAGGTAAGGGGAAATTAAAGGAACAACAACCAGCTATGGTTACGCAAAACTGGTTCCCCTGTTAAAACAATCAAAAGATGTTTCCACTGTGGCAGGAAAAAACCATTTGGCCAAGCACTGTTTATATAAACCATCTGATGCTCAAAATTCAAAGGCCTCAAAACCTGTCACCCCAGTTCCAAAGAAGACAGTTATCACAGGTCCATAAAAGTCAACAAAAGGCAGCCTGTAAACCATAAACAAGCTTTAATGAAATCAAAATTAAGCATGAAAAAGGTATGGTATGTCAAAGGCAAAAACACAGCTCAAACTACTAATGCAAAAGTTGAAGCTGTTAAGTCAACAGTTGGAACTGGCAGTGCAAATTCTGAATCTGCTGGCACTCAACATCCAGTTCCAACTGCTAAGTCAAAAACTTGAAATGGTAGTGGATCATCTGAGACTGTTAAAGAAAAAGTTGGAAAGAACACCTCGACACCTCATGTCATAACTAAATACTCTTCACAGAATCCACCAGTGGATCTCACTAAGTTCAAAAAGACACAAACAGTATTAGTTATGTCAATGCACAAGGACAACCCAAAACCAATTTGGTTTGGGTTTACTCTACTACTAACTTAGCGTTTTCTTGTGCAGGGCAACCACAGGACCCAACATAAGACAAGATGGCATATGGACAGTGGATGCTCTAGGCACATGACAGGCAACTCTGAATGCCTGTCAAATTTCAGAAGCTTTGAAGGAGGATTTGTTGCATTTGGTGGAAATTCCAAAGGAGCTAAGGTAACAGGTAAGGGTACTGTCAGAGCAGGCAATATGATATTTAAGGATGTTCTGTATGTTGAGCAGCTGAAGTATAATTTATTAAGTGTGTCTCAAGTTTGTGACAAACAAAACATTGTTTTGTTCACAGACTCTGAATGCATTGTCCTATGAAAAGATTTTGAAATAGCTGAAAATCTTGTTTTACTCAGAACACCAAAAAAGGACAATCTTTTCTGTTTGGACATAGATTCTTATCCAAATCAAACACTTTAAGCTGTTTAATATCCAAAGCATCATCTAATGAGTCTGCTCTTTGGCGCAGAAGGATGTGTCACATGAACTTCAAATCCATGAATGTTTTAGTCAAAAAGAACTTGGTAAGAGGTATACCACAAAAGGAGTTCATATGTGATGATCATTGTGTAGCCTGTCTCAAAGGCAAGCAACACAAAACTTCTCATAAGGCCAAGGAAGTAAATTCAATCTCATCTGCTCTTCATCTTATTCATGTGGATCTTTTTGGTCCAACATCTGTTTTGAGTTTGAATAAAAGAGCCTACTGTTTAGTTATTGTTGATGATTTCACCAGGTTTACATGGGTTTATTTTCTTAGAACTAAGGATGAAACTGCTGAGTTGGTCAAATCCTTCATTCTTCAAATAGAAAACCAATCTAACTTAAAAGTCAAGGTGATCAGGTCAGACAATGGAATTGAATTCAAGAATCATATCCTAAACAGTTTCTGTGAGTCAAAAGGAATTGCAAGGCAATATAGTGCACCTAGAACACCACAACAAAATGGTGTAGCTGAAAGGAAGAATAGGACACTAATTGAGGTTGCTAGAACCATGTTAGCTAATTCCAAATTTCCAATGACTTTCTGGGCAGAGGCAGTAAACACAGCCTGCTATGTTCTAAATAGGGTTCAAGTTGTCCAGTCCCAAGGAAAAACTCCCTTTGAGTTATTCCATCAGTACAGGATTCCCCTAGTAGCCTTTCTAAAAGCATTTGGCTATTCATGCACTATTCTACATACTAAAACTCACTTAAGTAATTTTGAAAGTAAGGCTGAAGAAGGATTCTTTGTAGGATACTCTATTCAAAGCAAAGCCTATAGGGTATATAACAGTGTTTCTAAAACCATTGAAGAAAGTGTCAATGTTGAGCTTAATGAAAATACTGCAAATGTCAAAGGCACTGGTCCTGATTGGTTGTTTGATTTAGATTCACTAACAAATTCTCTGAGCTTTGTTGAGTATTCTGCAGGAGCAGTTGGAAACAATGTTGAAACTGCTAGTACAAATTCTCATGCTGTCAACACAAACATTCAAGTTGTTGGCACAAAATTTCCAACTATTGAAGATTCTGATAAATGGGATGAGTATACTGTACTACCACTTCTTACTTGTGACCCACCTGGGGCCCTGACTGACCAACAAGACATACATACAGAGTTTGAAGTGCCAATCCCAAGTCCTGAAGTAACAGCTCCAACCAATAGGGAAACAGTCCCATCTTCAGATCAAACTGTTATTGAAGCAGAATCATCAAGTGGTGCAGAAGGTGATGATACAAATCTTGGAATCTCATTTCAGATAGAAAGTAAACCTACACTCAGAGTTCACAAATATCATCCTCTAAATCAGATCATGGGAGATCCACGCACTCCTGTGCAGACAAGAACAATGATTCACAAGGAATCTACTGCTACTGAATCAGCAGTTCCTGAATTCAGTCTAGCTGCCTTTGAACATGCATGCTTCATGTCACAATTAGAACCAAAGAAGGCATCTGAGGCTCTGAATGATCCATCTTGGATCGAGGAAATGCAAGAAGAACTTTTGAAATTCAAGATTCAGAATGTGTGGACACTGGTTGAGTTGCCTAAAGGAAAAATGGCAATTGGTACAAGATGGGTTTTCAGGAATAAAAAGGATGAGAGAGGTGTAGTGATCAAAAACAAAGCAAGGCTGGTAGCTCAAGGATACACTCAAGAAGAAGGAATAGACTATGATGATGTCTTTACCCTAGTAGCAAGGATAAAAGCCATCAGACTGTTCCTAGCCTATGCCAGCTACAAAGGGTTCAAGGTGTACCAAATGGATGTGAAATCTGCATTCCTATATGGTACAATTGAAGAAGAGGTATATGTGTGTCAGCCTCCTGGATTTGAAGACTATAAGTATCCAGACAGAGTCTACAAGTTAGACAAAGCACTCTACGGGCTTCACCAAGCTCCCAGAGCATGGTATGACACTTTGTCTTCATATCTACTATAGAATGGCTTCAAGAGAGGTACTCTGGACAAGACACTGTTCACAAATTCTATCAAATCAGAAATCCTTCTTGTTCAGATCTATGTTGATGACATCATCTTTGGATCAACAAATGACATTCTCTGCAAGGAATTTGAGACTCTGATGCATAAAAATTAACTAACTTTCTTTCTAGGATTGCAGGTCAAGCAGAAGCCCACTGGACTTTTCTAGACCTGATATAATGTTTGATGTTTGTGTTTGTGCCAGGTTCCAATGTGCTCCAAAGGATTCACATCTGTTTGCTGTTAAGAGAATCTTTAGATATCTAAAAGGTCAACCAAAATTGGGCCTATGGTATCCTAAGGACTCTCCACTTGAACTAACATCTTACTCTGATAGGGACTATGGAGGTTGCAACATAGACAGGAAATCCACAACTGGTGGATGTCAATATCTAGGAGCAAGACTAGTCTCTTGGCAGTGCAAAAATCAAACCACAGTCTCCACTTCATCCACTGAGCAGAATATGTTGCAGCTGCCAGTTGTTGTTCTCAGGTTATGTGGATACAGAACCAACTAAGAGACTATGGTATGCACTTTCTCTCTACTCCTATTTACATTGACAATTCAGGTGCAATCAACATTGTACAAAATCCAGTGAAATTTCCCAAAACCAAGCACATAGACATTAGATTCCATTTTATAAGGGACTGTAATGAAAAGATATTAATCCAAGTTACCAAAATTAATACTGATGATCAGTTAGCTGATGTTTTTACAAAACCATTTGATGTAGGAAGATTCACCTTTCTAGTATCGAACATTGGTATGGTAAATATGGATTAATTTGTCTTTCATCCCTCTCCCATATTCTATGAGAAAAACCCTTCCTAAATGTGTTTAGTTAAGGGGGAGACACTGTTTCATTAGATGCTGTTCAATAAACAACTAACATCTTGAGACTATTCCCAAGCTGCTAGTTCATTTTCTCGAACTGTTAGTTGTTTCACTTGGTATGTCAAGTGTGCAGGGCATTTCAGTCATTATTAAGGAGATTGTGCGCGTGACTAGATTTTTTTTTTTTTGAGAATCCAAACCCTTAAAAGTCCCAATTTCATTTGATTGCAACTATCAGTTGCAAAATATCTTCCACAATCCTTTCTCTTTCTCTCTCAGTGTGATTTTCAAATAATCTTTCCAAACCCTAAATCCTCGCCTTGATGATCACCAATGGAGTTCATTAAAAAACACAACTGCCTACCTTACTCTCTCAAACACGCTGAACTACAGTCATTCCACGAAATGATGGATTTTCTCCGTAGTTCTCATATCCATTATGCTCTAACTGTCAATCCTACTGTATAGGTCTCTCATATAGAGCAATTTTGGAAATCAACCACTGTCAATACCCATGAGGGAATCACTTCTTTTGCATCCACCATTGATGGTAATCCCATTACCATCACAGAGGATACCATTCGACAACATTTTCATCTGCAAGATGCCTCAGGTATATCTGATCTCTCCCTCACTGCTTTACATGAAGGCGTTTTTGAAATAGGGTATAGGGGCCTAACAGATTCTTTTAACTTTGATAAAACACATTTTGGTCCTAAATGGAAGTATCTTGTACATATTCTTCAACAGTGCTTAAGCCCCAAAAGGACTGGTTGGTCAGAATTTTCTTCAAATATTGCCACTTCTTTAGTGTGCTTATCCACAGGCCAACAGTTCAACTTATCAAACATGATTTTTCAAGGAATGTTAAGGCCCAATGCCTTAAAGAATGGGAAATTTTTAATGTATCCACGATTTTTGGCAGAAATAATTGCAAAATCTTGCAATTCTTTTAAAGTACATAAAAGGATATATGTTTTCCATAGGCACTCTTTACCTTCTGTGAAAAGACTTTTAAAACCAAGTGCCAATTTTCACAATGTAGATGTCTCTTTGCCTCAAGCAATGCAGGCTATCTATCCAAGAAACAGATGAGAGGATCCTGAGGAGGCTCAGCCCAATATCATTGCATCACCCCAAGGATCCCAACCCACTTCTCATTATACAAATATTCCCTCTGATCCTTCCTCTATACACACCTCTCTAGCCTCATCACTAAAAATATACAAAAGACAAAGGAATGTAGGAGCTCCTTCCTCCTCAGTCCAAAACCCAGAGCCAAATAGCTCCGTGCAAGAGGATACTCTTGCACAGCATATCAATAGGGAACCTACTGAGGATACTCCCACCCTCAATTTGGCGGTGAACATTCCTTCTAAGGATGTTCATATGTGTTTTGTGGCTAATACTACTGATGTCTCTGCACAAGGGGCACAGGACAATATCAACATCACTAAGACCATGCCCATGGAAACAGAGGGTGTGCAAGCACCTTCTGGAAGTCCCCAGTACCATGAACAATAGGGCCCAGATGTTTCTACTTCTGGAATTGGTTGCCAGTGATAGATCTCAAATCTCATTATCATTTAAAGATCATGAGGCTAGTCTGCAACTAATGGCTTTAATGGATCAACAACTGAAGCTTGTTGTAGCTATTATGGAACATTACAAGTCCATAATTACTGCACAGGGTTCCCAGATCACTGCTCTACAACAACTCACAACAGTCCAACAACAAAAACTTGCCCAGTTTCAGCTTGGGCTGAAGTTATATGGAAACAAGATTGTACAGCTTGAAAAGTTGGTTCAATCCCTATTAGCAAAGGTTTTTGGTCCTCCTGATCAAACCAATGCATCCAAAAAGGGGGAGAATCAGGAGATCACACTAGCAGTCCAAACAGTTTCAACTTCACCAGTGGCGGCTTCAGCTTCTAGGCTAACAGTCCCAACAGTTTCTCAAACTGTTAGTCTAGATGCTCAAGCTGTTCCTATTAAAAGGTCAGGTGGTGTATTCATCAGAGAAGACATTCAAGCATCGTCCCCAACAGTCCAAGCCACAGCAGCAACCACAGACAAAGGCAAGGGCATTTTAATTGAATCTCCAAAAGTCAAATATATATCAAAAGAAGCCCAAGTTACCCATGATGCTGAATTGGCCAAAAGATTAGCAGAAGAACAAGATCAAATCCTAGACCAGCAAGCCCAGGAACCTATGAGAGATGATGAAACTCTTGGAGATTATCTGCGTGGGTTTGTGGTAAAGGAAAGCCAGAAGAAGAGGAAAAGGCCAACAGGGCCTTCAAAGGCTGAACATAGAAAATTTTTGGTAAACTTCTCTGCTACAGCTGGTATTTCTAAGGTCATTGCACAATCATGGCCAACAGAATAACTTCAGGCCTTATATGACAGAGAAAAGTAAAAGGAAAAGGCCTCCAAACAAGTCCAAGATCCCCAAGATCCCCCTCAAACTGTTGCTGCTGCTCCTCAAACTGAAATCATTCATCAAGCAAAGTTTGATCAAGTCAAGAGAGTTCTGTTCGATCAACAATTGCAAAAGGCAATGGAAATAGAGAAGGCTCTTGATCAGCATGACTTCTTCAAACCTCCAATCACTTACTGGTATGCCAAATCAATGGATGACATTGATCTGGTATATCATTTTGTAATTAAAAGAGAAGCTGGTCAAGAAGAAGAGTATAAAAGCCTGTATCAATTGGTTCAGAAGATGAGATGAGCTAACCCAAATGCACAATATTAAGACGGCTAGCCACTGTAGGTCACCAATCGTATGGGTTAAGAATAATCTAAAGGATCTTAAAATCATATTTGATCCACAATCCACCAAAGTGGATATAGAACCTGCCAAGGAAATGAAGATTGTACAAGTTGATCTATATGCAAAAGCTATGACATATAGACTCAAGCTTGCAGACAGATCCAACAGATTCTACAGTTTTGTATTTCTTGATTTGCCAAAAGAATGGCTACTCCAAATGAGCTCAATGAAGATTGAATGTGATAAAGAGGAGTTGAAAAGAGAGTTCATAAAAGCTATAAGGCAGAAGCTTTCGCAGATGTAAGTTTTTGGATACCTTAGTTTGTATATATAACAGTTTTACTTTGTTCTTATTTCCTTATTTGTATAGAAACTTAAAGTCTTTTGTAAAGAATTTAAGTTAGAGGGAGATTGTTAGGAAATAATCTAAGTATGTCAAGCTGTTAGTTAGGATTTCTCAAATTGTTAGTAGTATTTCTGTGTAATTACAAAGTTCGAGCTGCTAGTACAACAAACTCGAGCTGCTAGTTCAAAAGTTCAAGCTGCCAGAGTTAAAGTTCAAGCTGATCAATAGATATATAACAGAAAGTGCTAAAATTCAGGAAGTGATATATATATTTCAAGACTTGAAGATCTTCCAAGCATATCTACTACCAGAGAAATCACAGTCCGTCAAGGAAACAAATCAAAAGGCTATAAATATAGATAGACTAGGTCTTTCTATTGTAATTCGTGGTGCTTAAGTTTTTCACATTGTAATTGCATTCTGATATAAGTTTCCAAAGCCTCTAAGGTTGAAAAACCCTAAGAACAGCTTGTGTTCTTCGTCTAATCATAACAGATTAGAGGTGATTGTAATCAGAGATTTGGCAATATAAAGGTTTTGATATTGATTGTGTTTATTTGATTATCTGTTCTTTATAATTCTTAAAGTTTTCTTAAAACAATTAAGTGTTATTCCGCAATCTTTTAATTGGACTTTGATTCAAAACAAGGTTATTGGTTTAAACTCTGATCTATTAAAACCAGTGAATCTTAGGTGATTTTTGATCTTGACACTCTTTGTAATAATTCATCCGATTTATTCATTCTAAATTCTCCCATGATCTCCCATGAGCTAATTCTTTCATAAAAACTGATTCATTTCATTTCTTATATCAGATTTTACATTTCATTCTGATATCTCCCAACGCATCATTCCCTAACATTCATTCTAAATTACATCTTCTAATTCATCTGAGCTAAAATCCAAATCTTAGCTATGATTATATCCCATGAGCTGAAACGCTAAATACTATTTCTGCTGACTTCGATTATGCACCTAATTTGTGTGATAGGCATAAATATCGCTTCTATGGTCTAACCAGAACCGGAAGACCTACCCAATGAGCAAACCATTTATGGTATGTGTGGGTGAGGGTTCTTTAGGTATATTAGTTGAGAAGTGTCAGTTATCACGGGATACTGACAGGGTAGAGTAGAGGTAAATGTAAATGAGAGGGGTATATTGAAAGGAGATGGCGGTGCATCAGATCATGCTTTCAATGAAGCTGATTGTCTTGTATTTCTCAAAAGTGAGCCGGAGGGAGCTTAGTTGAAAAATGCTGAGATCTGAGAGTTGAGAAAGGATTTGAAGAAAAGAAAATCCTACCTACACTGTGTCGGCTGGGTAAACCTCAAAATCTATCAAGCCCAGGTGACTTGATATTGAAAAAGACGTTATGGACCCAGTGACGCATGCACTTAACCCCACCAACCACTCGGTTATCTCTCAAAAGATTTCTGTTTCAAGCATCACGGAGATATAACACATTTCTATCGATATATCATTTGGATATTATTGATATTGAAACAAGGAAGACATTTTCTCTGGTCTCCAATTTCATTTGATGCACATTGTGTCTAGAGCTGATTATATACACTTGTAGGATACATCAAGTCTAACAGTCTGCGTGACTTTAAACTGTTGGTCCAAAGTGACTAAGCCGGAACAAATAAGAGTGATTCTTTCATGATAACGGATTTCACGATGAATTTTTAGAAATCCTACCAATGTTAACATCACGCCAGCGCTGAAAGTAGGTCACCTAGATTATGTCTATTGTGCAAACAGGAATCCTATGTGGACCTGAACACTGTTACTTAAAAATGGATGTGTTTCATTTTTCTCAAATCAAGTTGAAAAGCTTTGTTTGTTTTTGTAAGGAGAAAGTATCCATTTGAGGAGAAGTGTTTAATTTGTTCAGAATAGGGGGAGAGGACATATTCGAAAGAGAGGATATCATTATGAGGGGGAGATAGAAAACTTTGTAATAATTCTGAGTTGTAATTGGTGTTGTAATGCTGTTATTGTAATTTCACTGCATCTGCGTCTCTAAAGATTTTGCATGATGTTCATACTTCTTATGATCATCATGAGTGGGAGAAAAGTTGTATTTCAGAGACAACTGCTGAATAGTTTAAAGAGAATTGCAACAATTGCTGAAGACAATTATGACAACTGCCGAAGAGTTCAAGATGAAAGTTGATATGTTGTCTTTGATTAATCAATGGAAAGAATCAAATTTTATTCATGATTCAAAGGTGAGAGTTTGTTCATAAGAAAAGAAAAAATCAGAGAAGAAGAGATATGAAGATCAGAGAGACTCAATGAAGAAGAAAGAAGAAAGTGTATTTGAAGATTCAAAGATAGAAGATAAGAAAAGAAAAAAGTTTTGAAGATCAAGTTTTTAAAATCTTGAAGATATTTACTTTGTTTAGAGTTTCTGTGTAAAGTTCATGCTTTGAACTTTGATAGAAAAAATGTTTTCATCTCTAAGGGGGAGATAGTTAGGAACAAATACATAGAGATGAAAACAATTATAATTGTAAGTATAGAAGTCTAGGGTCAATCATGTAATTAGATGATAGTTAGATATAAGGTTAGTATAAATAGGAACATTCCATAAGAATTTTCTACGAGTTTGCCATTTTCATCTTTGTATTTCATGTTGAGAGCAAATTCAATCATTCAATAAACGAGATTTGTGTGTTAATGTTGTGATTCACCTAGATCTATTATTATCAGTTCGGTTATTCGGTTAACCAATTAACCGTAATTCTAATTTAAAAAAATATATTTGGAATCAAAGAAATAATATTTAAGTACTTTTTAAAAATCAATAGAGATGAAGGAAGATAAGATTAGTACTTTATTTTACCAAAAAATTATTCAAAGCCTTGCAAAGATTATCTTAATGTATAGATTGGAACATAAAAGTTTAAAGGAAAAGAGTGATGGAGACAGTGTCTCACGATTTTTTAAGAAGAAGAGTTCCTCAGAATTTTAAAGTAGGAGATACAAGTTATCGTAGAAAAGGACAAGGGAGGGTCATGTGGGTGTCATGGCAATTCCTCGATTTGATAAATAGGTGATCATATTATAAACAAATTATTTCAATGTAATGCAACATACTTTTGAAGTAAGTTCAAAATTACCATAATTCAACAAATATTTATCGTTAATTATTGATAAGTGTTCGTGAAACATTTATATTAGTTGGAAAAGTGTTTCAAAAGAGACATAAATTAAATACACAAATAAGGATAAATTTAATAATAAAATAAATATATTTTAAAAAACGTGAATGTATAAATAATAATAATAATAATTAACTTTTTAAATTAACCTTTAATATTTAAAGAAAAAGTAAAAAAGAAAAAGGACTAAAACTGAAAGTAATTTACATAGTTAAGGGACGAAAATTTTTATTGAGAAAAGAGGACAAAACCGTCACTAGAAAAATTTTAAGAGAAAGAGAGACCATTTTTGCAAGTCATAGTGTTTTAATGGACCATTTTAGTAATTTTAAAGACCAATGGCTAAATCCATAATTTTGAACAAACCATAGAGACCATTTTCGTGATTTACTTTGTTAATATTGTTTCTAATTGGAAGTTCAGGGACCAAATTTTATGATTGATACAAACTACAGTGACCGTTTTTGAAATTAACTTAAAAAATTAATTTTAAAAAAGAAGGGGTGTGTCGTTAGCAAGCAGGACCCATATCTTTTAAAAAAATTAAAACTAAAGATGATGTGACAATAGGGGGGTTTGTAATAAGCATTTATGGGTCCTACATCACAAAAAAAAAAAATAAAGACGATTTGACAATATGGGGTGTGTGATAAGTATATGTGGGTCTCACATTTCTTAAAAATAAAAAAATAATATGTTGATGTGACATTTGTGGGACCCACCCTACTAATCAAATAATTAATAAGGAGGGGGTGTGGAATTAGCATAATTAAATGATTTGGTGGTGTGCTGAAACGCCCCTATTTTAATAACGCAACGTTTTTACTAAAATCTGCAACAGAATCCTCGAAGTAATAAAATAAAGATTTCTAAGTTCAAACCACAACCATCAGAGTACTCAAAAATTTATATGTAGTTATTACAACGAAATCAAAGTTGTAGGGATCTACCCATCCCAAGTACAAAATACAAATCAGAGTAAATGCAGAAGTCTTTTCTGATACCATGAGTCATCAAACTCTAGATCCTGATGTCGATGCCTTACTCTTATCAACCACACCTGAAAAGTTGTCCCCACAACCGGGGTAAGCCGTTGTATAGCGAGTAACAGATTTAAAATCACAGACAAACATATATACCATGATCAACCCAAATATCGACTCAAATTCAACATGTGTAGCATTATGACTCGCTCGATTTAGCATACACGAATGAGGTGCAGTTACCGGCTTGCCCGGCAACAAGTACACGACTTACGACTCGCTCGGATAGTACGTGTACAAAACATGCGGCTCGCCCGACATGCAACTCGGAAGAACACAACAACCTCACTAAATCCACGTAATGCACAGTATGGAAACTGGGGAAAGGGTTCTCAAATATCGGTTCATAGCAAGGAAATAAATAACAACATTCAATGCTAAGCATCGTAGTTAAACAATAGTAATGGCAATAGAAATGAGTGGGATATCCGGTGCAAACATATCATGAATGATCATTTGCAAAATTAAATAAATTACTCACCGTGCCCACAAATCCGTACTCGCCAAACGACAACTCGATATCTACTGAAAGCACTACCGAGAGCCACACGTCTCAACTGAACCAGTAAAGTCCTGATATGAAAGTACATTCCCTATTTATCAATCTTTTTAACTCTATAATTTACTAAGTCCGCTATCAAATTAATTTAATTAAAGTTATAATTTAACTTTAGTTATTCCGCCAACAATTATAAAATTATTAGTTTAGATTGCATGAATAATTCATCACTTTTATTAGAACTACTAAATTACTTTACATATAGAGCATTTATTTTTATCTTCTTAGATTCTATTTCAATTTAACGAAATGTTCAACCCAAATAATAATTGTGAACTCCAAATTAATTTACTAAATTAATTTAATGGGTCATTAAAATACAGTTCCCATTTTAATATACCCAACTTATTTGTGTATATTATAGCCCAACCAAATGAACATAGCCTATATAAATAATTGGATCACTTAATTTAATTGAATACTTAGTCCATATTAGTTAAATGTTCAGCCCAACTTGATTAGTTAAATCTAATTAAATCTAATACCCATCTTTAACATTAAGTATAATCAGATATTAAAAATAAAGGTCCATCCCAACAATTAAATTTGACCAAAAATTTGGAGCCTAAAATAAATAATAATAATAATAATAATATAAGCCCATAAAAAGAAAAGATGAAGTCCATTTCCTCTACTCTTCTCTCTCGGTGAACCCACAAAAGAAAAGACAAATTCGGCAACCAATTTAAATTTTTTAACTCAAAATAAATTAATAATCTAGAAACGCCTAATAAAATAAAAGAAAAGGATTTCTACTTCTATTTACTAGTCTGATCTCTTGTTTTCCATTTTTTTTTGTTTTTTCATTACACCACAAAATACAAAATATTAGAACCCTCTCAATATTTCTTAAGTCCGAATTTCATATTCCAATAACATTCTAAACTGATTTCTAATCTCATTTTTAGTGCTTTTATATAGATTTTCGATATGAATCACAAAACCCACTTAAACCACCATTGATGTTCTTTTGAAGCTTTTAAATCAAGAAATGATGAAGGTGTTATTCATTTTCAGCTTGGTATATAATATTTAAACTCATATTTACGTATTCTAACATAAATCAAAATTACATACGGAAATTTGAGTTTAGGTTAAATTTGTTGTTTACCTCAAACTTAGCAGTGGTGTGTTGATTGATGATGATGATGATGAAACTTGTTGCTCAAATCCTTGAAATCCAGCCCCAAAATAATAAAAAAATTTCCAGATTTATAGGAATGTCTTTGTGTTCTTGAGGAGTAAAATTTCGCTATTAGGGTTTTATGCATATATATAGAAATTTATCCAGAGAAATGGGATGATGATGATGGTGGTATGTGATGTATCCATGCATGCATATATTTATTTATTTTTTAATTTTTTTATTAATCATGAATATGGTGAGATTTGTTTATATTATATATATATATATATATATATATATATATATATATATATATATATATATATATATATATATATATTAGTTATTTATGAGTTCTTAAACTACAAAATTTAATAATTTAAATGTCTAGCAACTGAATTTTATATCCTATTTATTTGAATTAATAGTTGAGATAAACGACTTATAATTAATCCATCACCTCGGAATTAGCGGGTGTTACAATCTTCTACAAGTTGGATTGATCTCGTCCTCGAGATCATGTAGATTTGAACAGGTCGGGGTACTTCGCCATCATCTCCATCTTCGGCTCCCACGTATGATTCGGTCCACGGTAGTTCCGCCATCTCACTAAAACCAACTCTATCTGCCGATTCCTTAACTTGCTGATCTTCTCATCCACTATCTATTCGGGCTCCTCGACATATGTGAGTCGCTGACCAATCTGAACATCTTGAGTTGGCATCATCTCCTCAGCATTCTTCAGACATTTTCGCAAATAGCTCACATGAAAAACATAATGCACACCATCCAACTCTGGTGACAAATCCAATCGATATGTCTGCAGACCAATACGCTCTGTAATCTGATAAGGTCCAATAAATCTAGGGCTAAGCTTGCCCCTCTTGCCGAACCTCATAATACCCTTCCAGGGTGACACCTTCAGTATCACAAAACTACCCATCTCAAGCTCCACTGGTCGATGTCGCTTATCTGAATACATCTTCTGTCGATCTTGAGCAGCCCTCAAACAGGGAAAGAATCGGAGTCTCACTTAAACATTGCTTCAGCTCCGGAAAAACTTGCTCCTGCGGCTCACTCCAAGCGAATCTCACGTTGTTCCTTGTCATCTCAGTCAAAGGCACTGTGATCTTAAACAAATCAAGAATAAAATGCCGTAAGTAACTGGCCAAGCCGATAAAGCCATGAATCTGTGAAGCATTATGGGATACGGGGCTGTTCCCAATCCCGAATGTCTTGACCTTCAACTGCTCAACAGATACACCCTTGCCACTGATCGTGTGGCTAAGAAACTGAACCTTGTCATTCTTGTACATCCTATGTATATGATATGTTCTAAATCTAAATATTATAGTAGCTTTAAATCATAATGATTCTCATTAATATCCTTTAAAAATTATTGTTTATTTACGCGAACAAATTCAAAATTTCATAATGTTGTCAATCGAGTAATTCATTCTACGCAACTAGACTTGTATGTTATAGTAAGGTTTACAAAGTAATCGTTTAATTATTTGTTAAAACTTTCTTAGACAGTAACAATTATTTGCTTATTTGAGTTCAATACCATTTTATAATTCCCATAATAACATTCATTTTTTTATTCAAGCTAATACCTTTAATCATTGCAGCAGATCTGTCATTCCTCGCAAATGGGTTATGGTAGTGTATTAGTTACAAATCAGTCATGCATCATCGGCTACCATCAGACTCCCAGTATCACTCGTTAACTTGTGTACCTCATGTTATGTTATATCATATTAACTCTTGTGTTGTTATATTTCTTTTTGCATCCATAACCTATAATGCCTTATTTTCCCGCCTTGATTCACGTTACAGTCTTTTAAATCCATTACAGGTTGAGTATTACTTTGAGTTTGTCAGATTCTTTAACTGTGCAACATACAGATACCAAAAATAAATGGATACCACCACCTGAGGGTGCATTTACAAAGATATCGAATAGACACTCTCAGTTGCTTGCGTGAACAAATGAACCGACTCACGCCAAGTGCGTGCATTGAACTCTATGTTAAATGTGTATAGAAGCAAAATACTGACACAGAAGCACCATCGTGACTACCTGTTGTGTCACACACAATAACACTGATATCACGATAATGTGCGGCCATGGATCCATGACACAAATATAATCAAGAGTAACAAACAATCAAATTATTGATGACAAATTAAGAATAACAACACCATGATATAGTTGAATCTTGAAAATTGAACAAGACTAGTATCGTGTACATGCGACAATCAAAAAATATGACAACTCTTAATTAAGGTTAAAGTTGAAACTCAAATCGTTTATGCGAAATGTCTTTTATGTATACAATAATGTTAACTCATCTTATGTGATCATTTCAATTCGGTTATTTAATTATTTGATGAACGTATATAATATATCCACTATAAGCTCTGAAACATACTCCACCATATCACTCTCCAAACAGTAGCTCGGGAGAAATGTCTTCTCTGAACATTCTAGCTATCTAGAGCCTTAACAAGCTCCATAGTGTTGAATATTGTGGCCCTCGTCGTCAGCCGTGGTACTGAAATTAACTTCCGGTTTTGCTCATAAGAGTATATGTTACGTATTTATTAAGATTAAAGTTAAATCCTACCTTAACCGTACCCAAGTCCTAAGGCCATCAGGGTAGAGTTGAACTCGTATAATCAATAACTTAAGCTAATAGTGATCATGCATCCTACGGTTTAAGACTAAGTACCTAAAAGATACTTAATTCACTTAAACCAAACCTGGCTCTGATAATTGAAACGCCCCGTTCTAATAACGCGGTGTTTTTACTAAAATCTGCAACATAAACCTCGAAGTAATAAAATAAAGATTTCTAAGTTCAAACCACAACCATCAAAGTACTCTAAAATATAAATGTAGTTATTACAACCAAATCGAAGGTCTAGGGATCTACCCATCCAAAATACAAAATATAAATAAGAGTAAATGCGGAAGTCTTTTCTGATACCATGAGTCATCAAACTCTAGATCCTGATGTCGATACCCTACTCTTATCAACCACACCTGAAAAGTTGTCCTCATAATCGGGGTAAGTCGTGGCCTAGCGAGTAACAGATTTAAAAACACAGACAAACATATATAACATGATCAACACAAATATCGGCTCAAATTCGTAGCATTACGACTCGCTCGATTTAGGATACACGAATAGGGTGCAGTTACCGGCTCGCCCGGCAACAAGTCACGACGTACGACTCGCTCGGATAGTACGTGTAAAAAATATGTGGCTAGCACGACCTGCAACTCGGATGCACACAGCAACCTCACTAAATCCATATAATACACATTATGCATACTGGGGAAAGGGCTCTCAAATATCGGCGCATAGCAACGAAATAAATAACAACATTCAAGGCTAAGCATGGTAGTTAAACAATAGTCATCTCAATAGAAATGAATGGGATATCCGGTGCAAACATATAATGAATCATCATTTGCGAAATTAAATCAATTACTCACCGTGCCCGCAAATCCGTACTCGCCAAACGACAACTCGATATCCACTGAAAGCACTACCGAGAGCCACACGTCTCAACTGAACCACTAGAAACCTGATATGAAAGTACATTGCCTATTTATCAATCTTTTTAACTCTATAAGTTACTATGTCCGCTTTCAATTTAATTTAATTAAAGTTATAATTAACTTTAGTTATTCCGCCAACAATTATAAAATTATTAGTTGAGATTGCATGAATAATTCATCACTTTTATTAGAACTACTAAATTATTTTACATATAGAGCATTTATTTTTATCTTCTTAGATTCTATTTCAATTTAACGAAATGTTCAACCCAAATAATAATTCCTAAGTCCAAATTAATTTATTAAATTAATTAAATGTGTCATTAAATTACAATTCCCTTTTTAATATACCCAATTTGTTTGTGCATATAATAGCCCAACCAAATGAACATAGCCTATATAAATAATTGGATCACTTTATTTAATTGATTACTTAGTCCATGTTAGTTAAATGTTCAGCCCAACTTGATTAGTTAAATTTAATTAAATCCAATACCCATCTTTAACATTAAGTCCAATCAGATATTAAAAATAAAGGTCCAACCCAACAATTAAATTGGACAAAAAATATGGAGCCCAAAATAAAAATTAATAATAATAATAATATCAGCCCATAAAAAGAAAAGATGAAGTCGATTTCCTCTACTCTTCTCTCTCGGTGAACCCACAAAAGAAAAGACAAAATTCAGCAACCAAATTAAATTTATTAACTCAAAACAAATTAATAATCTAGAAAGGCCTAATAAAATAAAAGAAAAGAAGCAGCCTAATTCACTCTCTCTTCTCTTTCTCGCTAGAACCCAGAACCAGAGGAAGCGGACATCATACGGGAAAACAGAGCTGGCCCAACTGCCACCGACGTTGGCTTCGCCTGCCATCGCCGGCAGCCTCTCCGACCCGTTCTCGCGCCACTCACACCCACTATTTCTAGTTCTATTACTATTCTGATCTCTTGTTTTCCATTTTATTAGTTTGTTCATTACACAACAAAATACAAAATATTAGAACCCTCTCAATATTTCTTATGTCCGAATTTCATATTCAAATAACATTCTAATCTGATTTCTAATCTCATTTCTAGTGCTTTTATATAGATTTTCGATATGAATCACAAAACCCACTTAAACCACCATTGATGTTCTTTTGAAGCTTTTAAATCAGGAAATGATGAAGGTGTTATTCATTTTCAGCTTAGTATATGATATTTAAACTCATATTTACGAATTGTAACATAAATCAAAACTACACACAGAAATTTGAGTTTAGGTTAAATTTATTTTTTACCTCAAACTTAGCAATGGTGTGTTGATTGATGATGATGACGATGAAACTTGTTGCTCAAATCTTTGAAACCAGCCCCAAAATAATAATGAAATTTCCAGATTTATAAGAATGTGTTTGTGTTTTTGAGGAGTAAAATTTTGCTATTAGGGTTTTATGCGTATATATAGAAATTTATGCATAGAAACGGGATGATGATGATGGTGGTTTGTGATGTATCCATGCATGCGTATATTTTTTTTATTTTTTTATTAATCATGAATATGGTGAGATTTGTTTTATATATATAAAATAATTATTTCCAAATTCTTAACCTACGAACTTAATATTTTAAATGTCTAGTAATTGAATTTTATATTCTATTTATTTGAATTAATAATTGAGATAAACGATTTCAAATTAATCCATCACCTTGGAATTAGCGGGTGTTACATGTGTGTATAGCAGCGTCTTTTTTTTACTAATTCCACACTTGATCTATTTAATCAAGACTATTAGATTAATCTAATATGTGGAGGAGATTGGTTCTATAGTTCTATATCAAATTTAGGTTCTGCAGTGATCATTCATCAGCGTATACATGAAAATTCCAGCATACCCAATTTACCCCCTGTTGTGAATGATCATTCACATATATTTTTTTAATAGTCATGTATAACACAACATTGATAAACTTTTATCAAAAGGAGCTACATCAAAATTCAAATAATAAATCATGTGAATGGTAAAAAATGATCATATGAATGGTGTGAATGATCATTTACTTGGATGACCATTCACATAATTTTTAAGAATACTGAAAGCGTGAATGTATGTTAAATTTATATATCATGTGTGAAACGTTAATTTAATCATGGTTATGAAAAAAAAACTTTAAAAACTTTGAAGGGTGGTACCTTAAGTGGCACTTAATTTCGAGAGAGACTTTTTTAAACCTGACTACACACACACACACACAGATATATATATATATATATATATATATATATATATATATATATATATATATATATATATATATATATATATATATATATATATATTATAATTAATGTTATATATGTATAATGTATATACATATATATATACATATACATATTGTATATACATATATATATATATGTTATACATATATATTATAGTATAATATATATGTATATACATATCATATATTATAATATATATATACATATATATAATAGTTATATATATTACATATATTGTTATCTATATATACATATATATATATATAATATATATATAGTTGTATATATATATATAATATTATATAATAATCTATATATATATATATATATGTATATATGTATATATATATACAATATAATATATATATATATATCATATATAATATATATATATATATATATATGTATATACATAATATATTATATATATATATATATATACATTATATTATATATATGTATATACAAATATATATATATATAATGTATATACATATATATATATATATCTATACATTATATATATATAAATATGTATATATATATATATATATATATATATATATATATATATATATATATATATATATATAGAATATGGTTCGAGAGAGTACCACTTATTATGCAGCGCACCAGAAGGTACCACCTTTAAAATAACTTTTTTGAAATTTTTTTTTTTCATAAACATGTTCTAATTAACACTATAAAGATCATATGTAAATTTCACATACATTCACATCTCCTACCTCCTAAAATATGATGTGAACGTATACTTGCATAATTTTGCATATATGTGAACTTGCATTTATGTGACGCATGATTTCATGTACATAGGATGTGTGAATGTGCGTGAATTTTATATATCATCTGTGTGATGTTAATTAAAACATGTTTATGAAAAAAAGTCAAAAAATTACTTTTAAGAGTGGTACCATCTGGTGCGCTGCATTATAAGTGGTACTCACTTGAACCTATATATATTTGCTCTTGTAAGAACCTCAAAAATGGTGAGAACTAGGAACCCATAAGAACCCTTTTAGATCAAATGGATAATTTTTATTTCAAAAAAAAGGTTCTCTTTCTCGCTCCATATTTTATACATGAGTTCTCCATCCTCTCAATTTTCTCTTTCAATTAATTAAGATTTTATCATCCTCTATTTTTCTCTCAAGACCAGTCGTCGCGCCGTCACCACCAATTATTTAAGATTTTATCATGATTACCACAATCATTACCGGTGAAGAACACACGATGAGAGGCTAAACCACCATAGCCATTTGCGGAGGATCTACAGCTAAGTTTTATTTACTTGAATCTATCTTTATGTATTGATGTGTTTGTGATACTTGAATATTTGGTGTAATGGAAATTGTATACATTTGGTTATTTTTATGAGTAAATGATTTAATTGGTAAAAACAAGATAGTTCATAGTGATATTACATTT
Organism: Centrapalus pauciflorus; assembly: GCA_020465985.1. Taxonomy (NCBI): domain Eukaryota; kingdom Viridiplantae; phylum Streptophyta; class Magnoliopsida; order Asterales; family Asteraceae; genus Centrapalus; species Centrapalus pauciflorus. Next base: position 490,028 of record JAANYP010002743.1, read on the forward strand.
GTGACGAGTCTATTAGTTTAGGGATTAAGACAACTAATGAATGTTGCATGCGCTATGCCGAGAATTATTGGTTAAATTTTTTATGATTAATATGACTAATTAATTGGTTATGTCTATGTGACCTGTTAGACATTTAATTTCGATCATATGAAGTTATTTTGTAATAATTATTTACTTAGTATTTAGCTTTGTATTTATTTCCTTGTAATTTATTTCAATGTAAAAGTCTAGGGGCCAAAGTAGTCATTGCTTCAAAGTTAATTAATTGAAGCTATAATAGCTCCTAGGGTTTCACTTTTGGAATACACTGTTGACATATTGAATATACAAGCAGCCGCCATTTTGCATTTCACTCTCAATATTCTTATTGTCTTTCTTCATCATTACCTAATTATTGAGCTAGTTTCTTCTTGGGTTTTGATAAAGAATCATCAAGGTGCTGAAATATATACAGGATTACATATTTACAATTGGTATCAGAGCCTCAATGGTGGATTTCCACTTGCTTTTCTCAGATTCTGCTGGGTTTTCTTCTTGTTCTTCGAGTTCTTCACCATTTCCATCAGTTAGATCTTCTGTTTCTTTGTTTTTCTGCGTTTTTTTTGAGTTATTATAGTCTTATAATCATCACAATATCATCATATATTGATTTCGAGCTCACTAAGTTCCATGTTTCCATCCAAATCATCAAGAAACGGGTATTTTAAAAAGTTTATAAATATGGGTTTTTAGTGGGTTTTAGCTTGTTTTTTACTGATTTTTAAGTGTTTTGGTATATTTTAAATCATCAAAAGTGTTTAAAATAATTTCCTAATCATTTAGAAACATTTTTAGGCTTTAAATCTGGTAAAATAGACATCTGACCTATATGCCTTAGAAAACCTGTTAAAACCTCCTGTAATTCGGACCTTCCATTGTAGCATTTCGAACCAATTTAGATCCCAATTCGGACCATATATAACCCTAGTTCAGACCTCATTTCGGTCCAATTCGGAACAGCCTTAGGTGTATTTTGGTCTCAACCTTTTGAGATCATGTGCGATGCAAGTGATTACGCAGTAGGTGTTGTGTTTGGCCAGCGGTTAGAAAAGTAGCCAGTGGTTATTTATTATGCAAGTAAAACTCTTAATGAGGCACAAATAAACTATACTACTACGGAAAAAGAACTATTAGTCGTAGTAATTACCCTGGATGAATTTAGATCACATATTTGGGGGGCATAAGTAATTGTGTACTCTGACCACAGCGCTTTGAGGCATTTCTTAGCAAAAAGGATGCCAAGCCTCGACTTATTCGGTGGATCCTTCTATTACAGGAATTGAATTTAGAGATTAGGGACAAGAAGGGCACATAAAATGTTGTTGCCGACCACCTATCTAGGCTCCCAATTATCCTAACAGACTCAACTGATCATATCAGGGACTCCTTCCCTGATGAACAATTATTATCAAATTCCAAAATTCCCTGGTTTGCAAATTTAGTTAACTACTTCGTATCAAGAAGGTTGCTAGAGCACTGGAATTCCTAACAAAGGAAATATTTTTATGCTCAAGCAAAACAATACATATGGGATGACCCAGATCTATTTAAAATATATGCGGTTCAATTATGAGACGTTGTGTCCCTGATTCAGAACACGAAGGCATTCTCAAACATTGCCATGCATATGCATGCGGTGGTCATTTCAGTGCAAAGAAAACTGACCACCAAATACTGCAATGTGGGTTTTTCTGGCCCACAATTTTTAAAGATGCATATGAGTTTGTCAAAGAATGCACAAGATGCCAGTAAACAGATGGCATAGCAAAAAGGGATGAAATGCCCATGACCCCAATATTAATTGTTGAAAATATGTGATGTGTGGGGGATTGACTTTATGGGACCTTTCCCTAAAACATTTGGGTATGAATATATCTTGGTCGCAGTGGACTATGTTTCCAAATGGGTGGAAGCAGAAGCCACGAGAACCAATGATAATCGGGTAGTTTGCAAATTTGTAAAAAGAAATATCTTTGCACGCCACGATATCCCTAGGGCTATAATTAGTGACGGAGGGTCACATTTTAAAAATCAGTATTTTGCAAAACTCCTTAAACACTATGGATTTAATCATCGCATAGTCACGCCGTATCATCCGCAAACTAGCGGACAAGTTGAGATTTTAAATATAGAAATCAAGAGAATCCTAGAAAAAACAATGAGACCGGATCATAAAGATTGGTCACAAAAACTGGAGGATGCTGCTCTATGGGCATACATGAATGCATTTAAAACACCTATTGGTATGTCCTCATATCGACTTGTTTACGGTAAGTTGTGTCATCTTCCCGTTGAATTGGAATACCGAGCTCAGTAGGTAATTAAAAACACTAATTTTAATTTGCATGATGCCGGTGTTGATAGAAAATTCCAATTAAATGAACTTGAAGAAATTCTTAGAGAAGCCTATGAAAGTGCTAAAATATATAAAGAGAAAACCAAGGCGTTTCACGATAGAATGTTGAAAAATAAAATTTTTACCAAAGGAAATGAGGTTTGGTTATTTAACGCAAGACTTAGATTGTTTCCGGTTAAAATAAAAATTAAATGGACAGGTACATACTTTGTAACCGAAGTCTACCCACATGGTGTGGTAGAAATTCAGGACCTAAAAGGTGGTGAACCATTCAAAGTCAAAGGACATAGACTCAAATTATATGTTCAATGGGTCACCAATAATATGCTAGTCTCTAAACTTATAAGGCTAGAAGAACCACACAATTAGTTAGGCTAGTATAGAAGCAGTACGTCTGGCTGAAGATGTAAAACTTAGCGCTTCCTGGGAGGCAACCCAGAGAACTTTGTGGGTGTGTTTTTGGAAACCTTTACGAGACAACACTTGTCCACTCGGGATACCGAGGGGTTTAACGGCTTGTTGCCCGTGCTAGGTGCAATCGTGATTCTCTACGAAAAGGTGGATTATTTAATTATGGTGTAAATTAGTTAATTTAAAATTTATCAGTTAATTTTATGTAACCAGCTAAGTTGGGGAGGATTCTCCTCTCAACCTTAGTTGTTTTTAGGTTTAAATTAAGTATAGGAATCATCACATCAGAAGTTGAAATTTTTAAGCACACACAATGAATTATTTTAAGCCAGTTAAATAGCGTACGTTGGGGAGAGTGAATGTAAAAATTCTAAAATTGAGAAATGGGTTTATAAACTTGTGTGCGCCCCGGATTAAAAATCCAGAGACCCAAAGCACGCGCGGGGGGGGGGGGGTGGGGGGGGGGCTACGTCTGCCCTACTCCCCGAAGCACTAAAATGCCTATAATTACAGAGCCCTACGTTCCAGACGTCATAACCTAAAAAACGGTGGTGGAGACGGCGATTTTCGATTTCAAAGGCTTAAACCCTCTCAAATAACGCTCTTTTCACATCAAATCTTCAATCTGACGCTGGAATTTCTCAATAATCGCTAAGGTATACTCTTCCTAATGCCTCTAGTTGCCTTCTATGCTAGTTTGTAACGTTTTATCATGCATGCATGGGATGAACTTTTTGAGGGTTGCATTGATTTTCAAGAAAAAAAAGGGTTAAATATAATATTATGCATTCATATAACTAATATAAATTTATTTTTGCAAAAAGTTTCATGTAAAAATCTTAGTTTTCCAAATATGCATTTTTAAAGATTTTGAAAAGTTTTGTCAATAGGGTTATTTTAAAAATTAAAATATTCATTATTAAGTTCATGCATTAATAGGGTTAGTTGTGGCTCACACTGTTGGTGAGAATTAGAAATTATATTATTTAATGTGACAAAGGGTTTTTAATTATTCATGCATTATTCATATAGGAAACCCTATTTTAATAACCTATTCTCCACATATTATAATTATAGATGTCGAGCCAATACAATGCTAGCGGCAGTCATAGTGCGAACATCCGTTTTACCCGAACCCCTAGAATGAGAACCCAAAACCCTGAAAATGTCCGCTTTGAGGCACCACTCAATGCGGAATTCCCAATAATTCCCCCAAACACTAACAATGATAAACCACCCTGCTTCCACATTGAGCGAACCCTGAAAGAAACTGATTTCGAGGGGTTTGAGAGTTTAGAGTGTTTTGAGAGACTTGGGTGGGCAAAAATGATACAATGGGAATTACCCTATATCCATACCAGTTTGATCCAGCAGTGGTTCGCCACTGTGCGGAGAGCAAACGGGTATGAGGAGTATGATTTCGAGTTAACTAGCATGGTGAGAAATAAAAGAGTGACAGTTTCTATGAAAAAGCTTTGTGAGGAGTTTATGATAGATTATGATATTCCACGTCCTAGAGAGTTCTGGTCATCTCTTGATATTCAGGGGGTAAGGCGCGTAAGATTAACGGTTGGGCTAAATGATGGGTGGGAATGATATCCATGGTGTTCGGGATGTCTGTAGACGATGCACGGACTTGTATTAATTTCTATAGTGAAAGTTCGTTATTTTTAACCTCCTTCCACGACACCAGGATACGACTACCGTTAGACCCCATGAGATCCTTTTAGTTCATGCGCTTATGACGGGATACCCGACAATATCCTTAGGGTACATCATTATGCAGAATCTATGGGAGTGCAATATCATGGGTCAGGGAATAAATTATCCGCACTGTAGGATGTTGACCGAATTATTTATAATAGGAAAGGCAGTGTCGGAACAGTTACCAATAAAATATCTCAACCCGAATGAGATATGGTTGACAAAGCTTACAATGTTGGGGTTAGTGTTTGAGAGAACTCACTTAGGTTATTAAATTCGTTGCCCCAAAACCTCCAAAGTAACCCTGGTCTGATTTTTTTCCCCTGAGTAACTGAAGGAGAGACAAAACAGGAAAGGGAAAGCTAGGATGGAGATAGATGAGGATGATGAGAGGCCATGGAAGAGAGTGTCAACTATGGATTTGTTAAGGACTCAAATTGATGTTCTGAAAGATGTCATGACTAGCCTGATTAACACAGACAAAGCCTTGCTCAAAGACATCGAGACACTCCAAGCGGGCCAAAAGAAGACTGATCAAATGTTCGAAGTGCATTCAGACTGGGTCGGTTACAAATCTCCAGTTTACGGTAGTTGAGCTTGAAGAAGTCGTGGTCTGTAACAACTGGCCCAAAAATCAAGTAAGTTTTAGTTTAACTTGATCAGATATTTATGTAAAACTTGATTAACACTTTGGAAAAATGTTAAATATAAAATTTTTATAAGTCTTAAACAAAATTCGAATGACCCGAATCTGATGACCCGAACTCGGGTGACCCAAACTCGGATGACCCGAGCTCGGATAAAACACTTAGTAAAAATTGAAATAATTTAAAACTTGAATGATATAGTGCCAAACTCGAATAAAGAAGAAATAAACTCGAAATGAGAAGGACCAAACTCGATTAATAAAGGAACAAACTCGAACGAAGTAGATGAAACTCGGATGAAGTTGATCCGAGTTCCGATGAACCGAACTCGGTTGAAGTAGCATAAAACTTGGATGAAACCTTCATAAAACTCGGTTGAAACCTTCATAAAACTCAGATGAAACTTAAACTGAACTCGAATGAACCTTGAGTAAAGCTCGATCAAATTTTGCATAAAACTCAGCCAAAGATTCCAACAAACTCTGATGGAACTGCATCAAACTCGATTCACACTTAAATCGAGTTTGACTACCAGAAATATTTTCCTCGCCCCAACGGCCCGCGTATGCTGTTCACACCCGTAAGAGGGTGATGATGCCGAGATGGGAATCTATCCCAATCCCGGCTTCTCAGCCAAGTCCACCACCGCAACGACGGGCAAACACCCGTAGAAGGGTCTGGATGCCCGAGACCCTCCGCGAGTGGAGGCAAGAGGAGGGAATCCCCTCCCAATTCGAGGTCGGAGGACCATTCTCCGCACCGACCTCACCACTCACTCAGGATCCCACCGACCAGACAATACGTTTACTGGTGGCCAGAGCCAGCCGCCACGATCTCCAGATCCGAGTACTTAACCAGGACATCGGGGAGATTACTGCTATAATAGAGCAAGAAGAGATGCAGAACTCTAACATATATTGGGCAAACCAGCACGCCTTCACTATTCAACAGGACGGGCTGGAAGAACTTCGGCAACGACTAGACGAATGTGGGGCCCGCAACGAAGCGCTAACACAACGCCTCAATACCTTAGAGCAGGGAGAGACCCCTGATCACTCCCACACCTAGTACCCCATTGTCTTTGTAATAATAGGAATTATTATGTAATGGTGTACGACTTCAAATTTTTGGGTAATAACCCGCCCCGATGTAAGAAATTATGTATTATTAATGAAAATTTCAAGTTACGTATGATTCTGTGTTTGATGATTATAGAACAATGCCTTAGTCTCAATTTCTTATACCCTGTTTATTTTTAAACTTTAAGATAATGCCGCCAAGAAAGGCCATGAACGCTGCTGAAATCGAGCAACTCGTAGCACAAAGGGTAGCCGCCGCCATAGCCAGCTACGAAACCAATCGGAATGGTTCTACCAATGGTGATGGTGGAGCTAGCCGTACTACAGTAGGAACCGAAACCAACCCTATGGGTTGCCCCATTAAGGGGTTTTTGAGCTGCAAGCCCCGATGCTTCAATGGAACCGAGGGAGCTGTCGGACTAGTTCGTTGGTTCAAAAAATTGGAGTCAGTCTTCCGAGTTAGCGGATGCATTGAGGGAGATAAGGTTAAGTTTGCAACCCATACTCTTCAGGATAGCGCACTAACGTGGTGGAACTCTTACTCACAGTCCGTGGGTGTCACACCCTGCTACCTCGGTTGGCAGCGAGGCGTTACGAGTGCGGAAGCGTAACCATAATCATAATGAACGACCACTATATGGACGTTTTCAAAAATACATCGATATAACTTTAAAAGGTAGAAATGTTTTACATAACCCGTAAATGATAAAGAGTAGTTCGCAAAGTACAGAGATTTAAATACATAATTAAATTGTCCAAAATAATGCAAATAAATCTCCGACGGTTTGAAAAAGGATGCGACTCCATAAGTGCGGAAGCTTGAAAGTGGTTACTTCTGAAGGCATACTTGCCTTAATAACCTGAAAATACATGCTAAAATACGTCAACGAAAATTGTTGGTGAGCTCATAGGTTTACGCGAAAAGACCAGTTGTATGGACATTATAAGATGAGTTGAATTTATAAAATCATAAATTCCGCGTATGTATTACATAAACCATCATGCAACCGAAGCTTAATTAGAATGAGTTTGCCCTGTGCAGTATTCCCATACGTAATACCGTGTGTTGAATATATATGCACTCGCTGTTAGCCGAACCGAGCTAACCCGAATGGGGGACATGACTCCCGATAGATCTATCCACAATATATCCGCGCTTACAAATAAATGCAATTAACGGTTCATGATATAAGGGCTGATGGGATCCAAACATGTAATACATATAAGAAATAAACAGTTTTGATGTCCATATGAAAACAGTGCATGTATTTCCACCCCAATAGATAGTGAAAATAGGGGCTATGAAGACTCACCGAACTTGTGATGGCAAAATGTGCGCAAAAATGCAAGTTTGCGTTGTTTGATGGGTGATGAAACCGGAGATGTTTAACCGAGTCCTAAATGATAATAAGGACTTAATATCACTAATATATGATAATAGGTATATTTATAGATTTTTATGTCTTAAATCACCCAACATTACAAGTTTATAAATAAGATTTGCTTAAAACGTCAAGTTTATATATATATAATTTTCCAGCTTTTTCGGAGGTTTTTCGGCCTACTTTGAGGCTGTTTTTGACCAAGCTCCAAAATGTTTTAGACTTTGGTTTTCTAGGACATTAAACTACTATATACAAAGGATTTTTAAAATCAAGAATGACCATTTTTCGAGTTGTTTAGGTTGGTGAAAAAGCTCGTTAAAAACGCTATGTTGGCCATTTTTGAGCTGTCAAACTTTCGTTTTCCCAAATGATTTCTGGAGGTCTTAAACTCCAAAATAAATTATGAAAAATTACAGATCTATAGTTAAGACATAGATCTAACTTTTGAGACAAGAATCAACTCATTTCGTTGAGTTATGAATTAGTTATGATTTTTCAAAGTCGATATAAGTTTTCTGCCGAAAATCCGTAGTTTATAAACTTACAACAACTTATGATTCTTGTTGTTTATTCAAAGACTACTTGTATAAAAGCCATAATACTTATAAAAACACATATATATATCATATGTTTTCATAATATTAACACTTTTATAATGTGTTTACATATTCATAAACATATTTAAAGAAACAACTTAAAAATAACAACTAGAAACTTATAAACTTGAGTTTTTATGAAACTTGTTGTTGTAGGTGATTATATATATTATGCAAGACTTATATAAATGTTAATATAAGATGTAATAGGTTAGTATTTACTTACTTTGATGTTTTTAGAAGAATGAAGATGAGTAAAAAGTTGGATCTTCAAAAATTTCACCAAGAACACTTCAAAAATATGAAGAACACTTTGAAAGAACACTTGTGTGTTCTTGAGGGCTTGAGGCCGGTTCTAGAGGGAGAGAAAGAGAGGTTTTTGTGTTTGCAAGATGTGAAGAATGAAGTAAAGTGGTGGTTCTATTTATAGAGGAGAAAAAGGTGGTGAAATGATGAAAGGAGTTGTAAAATCTTGGATGAAAGGAAAGAGGAGGATTAGATGTTGAAATGTTGAGTAAAAAAATACAAACTTTTGGTCCTTTTGTCCTTGTATGTGGCCGGCCTATATGATGTATTTTTGAGGTATTTTCATTTTTTTTTTTGTATAAAAGTATTTAGAAATGTATTCTTGTATTTCCCTTTTCTTGTAAATTCATAAATACTTTTGGATGCATTGTTTTAATGACTTGTTTTAGCCTTGCATAATTAAGGTTAAGTAATTGTATTAGTGTATGATTAGTGTCACTAATCATGATTTAATTATGTACTTAGTTGAATTAATCCCTCATATCGTAAATTGATCGGATTAATTGATTTCCCGATTCATCGCACCGATGAATTTGATTCAAATTGAGTTGAATTTTCTAATAAGCCTTGTTAATCACTTGATTAATTTCTAATGACCATTGATTAGGCTATAATTGACTATTAAATGTAGATTAGGGTTTTGTTGCTAACCTGGTTTAGGGCCGGATGTTACAGTCTCCCCCTGTTAAGGGAATTTCGTCCCGAAATTAGCTCGTGTTCTCCACTGCTTGAGTATCCGAGAACAGGTGAGGGTATTTTTCCCGGAACTGATCTTCTCGTTCCCATGTAAACTCAGGACCTCGCTTAGAGTTCCATCTGACTTTTATTATCGGGATCCGACTGTGCTTTAGTTTCTTGACTTCTCGGTCCATTATTTCTACAGGTTGCTCAATGAAGTTCAACTTATCGTCTAACTCCAGCTCGTCCATGGGTATAACGAGTGATTCATCAGCCAGACACTTCTTAAGATTGGACACGTGGAAGGTGTTATGAACATTACTAAGCTCTGGGGGCAGGTCGAGTCGGTAAGCTACCGGGCCAATTCTTTTGGTGATCTTGAATGGTCCGATATAACGAGGATTGAGTTTTCCTCGTTTCCCAAAACGGATTACGCCTTTCCAAGGCGAGACTTTCAACATTACTTGATCTCCCTCTTGGAATTCCAAATCCTTCCGTCGAATGTCTGCATAACTTTTCTGTCGATCCCGCGCGATTTTTAACCGGTTACGAATCTGGGCTATCTTTTCTGTAGTCTCTTGGATGATTTCCGGTCTAGTAATCTGACTATCTCCTACTTCAACCCAACAAAGAGGTGATCGACACTTTCGCCCGTAGAGTGCCTCGAATGGGGCGGTCTTAATGCTTGAGTGATAGCTGTTGTTATAGGAAAACTCGACTAATGGCAGGTGTCTGTCCCAACTTTTGCCAAAATCGATGACACATGCCCTTAACATGTCTTCCAGCGTCTGAATCGTCCTTTCACTCTGATCATCCGTTTGTGGGTGATAGGCTGTGCTCATATCTAGGCGTGTACCCAGTGCTTCTTGCAATGACTGCCAAAATCTTGATGTGAACCGGCTGTCTCTGTCTGATATAATTGATACTGGCACTCCATGCCTTGAGACGACTTCTTTAAGATAGATTCGTGTTAACTTATCCATCTTATCAGTCTCCTTAATGGGCAGGAAATGTGCGGTTTTGGTAAGCCGATCCACAATCACCCAAATAGTGTCATAACCTCCAGACGTCTTTGGCAACTTGGTGATGAAATCCATGGTGATGTTTTCCCACTTCCACTGGGGTATTTCTGGTTGAACTAGCAATCCTGATGGTTTTTGGTGCTCAGCTTTAACCTTCAAACATGTTAAGCACTTGCTGACGTAGGTAGCAATGTCAGCCTTCATATTTGGCCACCAGTACATTCCTTTCAAGTCGTGATACATTTTATCTGCCCCTGGATGAATAGCATATCTTGTCTTATGCCCTTCATCCATGACCAGCTTTCTTACTCCTCCGAATTTTGGTAACCAAATTCTGCCCATGAAGTGTCGACATCCATCCGGCTTGATTTCGAACTGCTTATCCATCCCTCTCAAGGCTTCATCCAGTATATTACCCTCCTTGACTGCTTCTTCTTGTGCCTCGCGGACTTGAGAGTTTAGGTTTGACTGTATAGTCATGACCAAAGCTCGGACCCTCAAGGGTTTAACCCGTTCATTTCGGCTCAGGGCATCAGCTACGACATTCGCCTTCCCCGGATGATAACGAATTTCGCAGTCATAGTCACTAAGTAGTTCAACCCAACGACGTTGCCTCATGTTTAACTCTTTCTGGTTCAGAATATGCTGAAGGCTCTTATGGTCTGTGAATACTGTGCATTTAGTTCCATACAGGTAGTGCCTCCATATTTTGAGAGCAAACACCATTGCTCCAAGCTCCAAGTCATGAGTCGTATAATTCACCTCGTGAATTTTGAGCTGCCGTGATGCGTAAGCAATGACTCTATCCCTTTGCATGAGCACACAACCTAATCCATTGTGTGAGGCATCACAATAGACCACAAAATTTTCAGTCCCTTCAGGTAAGGACAGAATTGGTGCACTACACAACCTTTGCTTTAACTGCTGAAACGCCTTTTCTTGCTCTTCACCCCAGATATACTTCACATCCTTTCGAGTCAATTCCGTTAAGGAACCCGCTATCTTTGAGAAGTTTTCGATAAATCGCCTATAATAACCGGCAAGTCCTAGAAATTGGCGGATTTCCGTGGGGGTTCTAGGAGTTGCCCAGTTCTTTATGGCCTCGATTTTTGATGGATCAACTTGGATTCCCTGGCTGTTGATCACATGTCCAAGGAATTTAACTTCTCGCAACCAAAATTCACATTTTGAAAATTTGGCGTATAACTGTTCCTTTTCTATTACAAATTTGTCCAGATATGGTTTACACACACGATTCATGAGGTCCATGAATACGGCTGGTGCGTTAGTCAAACCGAATGGCATTACCTGGAATTCGTAATGTCCATAACGAGTTCTGAATGCTGTCTTGGGTATGTCTTCTTCCCGAACCTTTACTTGATGATACCCGGATCGCAGATCAATCTTAGAGTAGAAGCTAGATCCTTGTAGTTGGTCAAACAGGTCATCAATTCTGGGGAGAGGGTAGCGGTTCTTTACCGTTAACTTGTTTAGCTCTCGGTAGTCTATGCACATTCTGAAGGATCCGTCTTTCTTTTTCACGAACAAGACCGGAGCTCCCCAAGGTGAGGAACTTGGTCGAATGAATCCTTTATCCATCAACTCTTGTAATTGATTGGATAGCTCTTGCATCTCAGAAGGGGCGAGTCTATATGGGGCTCTTGCGATCGGTGCAGCTCCCGGCACCAAATCGATTTGGAACTCTACTTGTCTAGTTGGCGGAAGTCCAGGCAAATCTTCCGGGAAGACCTTCGGATAGTCACAAACCACTGGAATATCCTCAAGTCGCTTCTCCTCCGCCTCTTTTTCTACAATTTGCACCAGTACTGCATGACAACCTCTCCTAAGGCACTTTAATGTTCTTAGGCCGGATATGACATTCAACTGTCGGTTCTTTCTTTCTCCTTGGACTGTTAGGAACTTCTTCTTGTGGAGTGGTATCCGTACCACTTTCTTACCACACAAAATCTCGGCATGATTGTGTGACAACCAATCCATACCAACTACTACGTCGAAACTTCCGAGTTCTATAGGCATCAAGTCTATTTTAAAGGGATGATCTGCCAGCTTCAGTGTGCATTCCTTAATGATACTACTTGCCTCTATTATTTTACCGTCAGCCAGTTCTATAGTATAAGAGTTGTCTAAGGGAAAAGGAGCGGCATTCAATTGCTTACTAAACTTATCAGATATAAAGCTCCTATCAGCCCCAGTATCAAAGAGTACGTAAGCATAAATGTCGTTTAATAAAAACGTACCTGATACCACGTGGGGATCTTGACGAGCGTCACCTGCTCCCAACACAAAAGCTCTCCCCTGAGCTCCTCCACCATTCCTCAGTTTCGGGCACTCACTCTTGAAGTGCCCAGTAGCTCCACATACAAAGCAGCCTTTTTGATTGCTGCCACTGGTTCCCGGGGCTCCTGTCTTACAGTCCTTGGCCATATGCCCCAAACGTTTGCATTTCTCACAGTGGGTTGGACAGGGACCCTGGTTGTGATGGAAGGTGCATTTAGTGCAGAAAGGCTTGGTACCGGTATAACCTCTTCTTGGCTCAGTTCCAGCTGCGTAAGCCTTAATGGTCTCGGGCTTTTTGGATTGTGAACCCGCATTCTTCCCCGTCTTGTCTTCCCACTTTCTTTTGTTCTCCCCGGCCTTGGCTTCATTCCTCCGGGCTACTTGGTCCATAAGATTATTGGCCATCCTGATGGCATCCTGCAGGGTGGATGGGTTTGAGGCAGTCACGTTACCTTGAATTTGAGGAGCGAGTCCCCAAATGTAACGTTCAATCTTTTTGTACTCCGGGGTCACCATTTGAGGGCACAGAATGCTTAGCTCATGAAATCGGTTGGTGTACCCCGTCACATCTGTTCCCTTCATCGACAGGTTCCAGAACTCCGATTCCATTTTTTGGAGTTCGTTCCTCGGACAATACTCGTCCGTCATCATTTGCTTTAACGCGGACCATGTGAGCTGGTAGGCTTCATCGATACTTACAGACTGGACATAGGAATTCCACCAAGTGAGGGTGCTATCATGTAGAGTGTGAGTAGCAAACTTCACCTTATCTCCCTCAGCACATCCGCTGACGCGAAAGACCGATTCTAACTTCTCAAACCATCGTATCAATCCAACGGCTCCTTCAGTTCCGTTGAAATACCGGGGTTTGCAACTTAAAAACCCTTTAATTCCACAACCCTTTGCATGGATTTCCGTTCCTCCCGTGGTGCGGCTAGCACCACCATCTCCATTTGCTGAGCTATTCCTATTTGCCTCATACGTGGCTATAGCGGCAGCCACTCTTTGTGCGACTAGCTCTTCAATGTCAGCAGCGCTCATTGCTCGTTTTGGCGGCATTATCTTAAAATTTTAAAGAAAAAGCATAGTGTAAGAAGTTGAATCTTAAAGAGATAAATTTCCCTCAAAGCACAATACTATAATCATCAAACACAGTTTCATAAATAACTTGCAATTTTCATTCATTAATCATTCGAAATTTCCTTACATTAGGGGCGGGTTATTACCCGAAAATCTTATCTTATGCTATTACATGATATTTTCCTACCATTACAAAGATAGACAGAAGTGCACTAAGTGTGGGAGTGATCGGGGGTCTCTCCCTTTTCCATTGCGTTGAGGCGCTGAGTCAGCTCCTCGATCCGGGCTTGGCTCTCGGCTAGTTGCTGCCGGAGCTCATTCAGTCCGTCCTGCTGTATAGCAAGGGCGTGCTGGTTGGCCCAATATATGTTGGAGTTTTGCAACTCCTCCCGCTCTAAACGAGCGGTCATCTCCCCGATATCCAGGTTAAGTGACCGGATCTGGTGGTCATGCCTGGTAGACCTTGCGATCCAAAGTGGTATGGTCTGATCGGCGGGCTCTTGAGTGAGCGATGAGACAGGTGCGGAGGATGGTCCTCCGATCTTGAAGTTTGGAGGAACTCCCTCCATCTGCCTCCATTCGCGGAGGGTCTCCGGTATCCAAGTCCATCGTCGGGCGTCTACCCGTCGGTGTGGTGTCGGGGGATTGGGTTGGGGAGTCGGAACAGGAATAGACTCCCTTCTTGGTATGTTTACCCGTTTCCGGGGTGTGTACAACATCTTTGGGCCGTTAGGATAAGGCCTATACGGCTTATAGGATGGTTCGGCCGGGTGATACGGGACGCGAGCAGGGGCCGTCGGTGGTGAAGGATCCTCTTCCTCCATCGGTTCTTCCTCCATGGGTTCTTCCTCGGATTCCTCCATCGGGTCCTCGTCCTCCGAGGGGTCTTCCTCCTCGGTCGGGTCCTCCTCAGAAAATACTTCCGGATTGCATGGGCTAGTAGGGGTATACTCCTCTTCTGAGTCGGACAAGATGATTATCTCTTGGTGAGACATGTTTTCTGCTATCAAGGTCCATGCATAGTCTTTCAGTTAGTTACAAGTTACAAAATATTTCTAAAATCAGTAAATCTTATGTACAGTTATAGTCTAGGGTACTAATGCAACCTAGTTCACTATAACTATGGCTCTGATACCAATCTGTCACACCCTGCTACCCCGGTTGGCAGCGAGGCGTGACGAGTGCGGAAGCGTAACCATAATCATAATGAACGACCACTATATGGACGTTTTCAAAAATACATCGATATAACTTTAAAAGGTAGAAATGTTTTACATAACCCGTAAATGATAAAGAGTAGTTCGCAAAGTACAGAGATTTAAATACATAATTAAATTGTCCAAAATAATGCAAATAAATCTCCGACGGTTTGAAAAAGGATGCGACTCCTTAAGTGCGGAAGCTTGAAAGTGGTTACTTCTGAAGGCATACTTGCCTTAATTACCTGAAAATACATGCTAAAATACGTCAACGAAAATTGTTGGTGAGCTCATAGGTTTACGCGAAAAGACCAGTTGTATGGACATTATAAGATGAGTTGAATTTATAAAATCATAAATTCCGCGTATGTATTACATAAACCATCATGCAACCGAAGCTTAATTAGAATGAGTTTGCCCTGTGCAGTATTCCCATACGTAATACCGTGTGTTGAATATATATGCACTCGCTGTTAGCCGAACCGAGCTAACCCGAATGGGGGACATGACTCCCGATAGATCTATCCACAATATATCCGCGCTTACAAATAAATGCAATTAACGGTTCATGATATAAGGGCTGATGGGATCCAAACATGTAATACATATAAGAAATAAACAGTTTTGATGTCCATATGAAAACAGTGCATGTATTTCCACCCCAATAGATAGTGAAAATAGGGGCTATGAAGACTCACCGAACTTGTGATGGCAAAATGTGCGCAAAAATGCAAGTTTGCGTTGTTTGATGGGTGATGAAACCGGAGATGTTTAACCGAGTCCTAAATGATAATAAGGACTTAATATCACTAATATATGATAATAGGTATATTTATAGATTTTTATGTCTTAAATCACCCAACATTACAAGTTTATAAATAAGATTTGCTTAAAACGTCAAGTTTATATATATATAATTTTCCAGCTTTTTCGGAGGTTTTTCGGCCTACTTTGAGGCTGTTTTTGACCAAGCTCCAAAATGTTTTAGACTTTGGTTTTCTAGGACATTAAACTACTATATACAAAGGATTTTTAAAATCAAGAATGACCATTTTTCGAGTTGTTTAGGTTGGTGAAAAAGCTCGTTAAAAACGCTATGTTGGCCATTTTTGAGCTGTCAAACTTTCGTTTTCCCAAATGATTTCTGGAGGTCTTAAACTCCAAAATAAATTATGAAAAATTACAGATCTATAGTTAAGACATAGATCTAACTTTTGAGACAAGAATCAACTCATTTCGTTGAGTTATGAATTAGTTATGATTTTTCAAAGTCGATATAAGTTTTCTGCCGAAAATCTGTAGTTTATAAACTTACAACAACTTATGATTCTTGTTGTTTATTCAAAGACTACTTGTATAAAATCCATAATACTTATAAAAACACATATATATATCATATGTTTTCATAATATTAACACTTTTATAATGTGTTTACATATTCATAAACATATTTAAAGAAACAACTTAAAAATAACAACTAGAAACTTATAAACTTGAGTTTTTATGAAACTTGTTGTTGTAGGTGATTATATATATTATGCAAGACTTATATAAATGTAAATATAAGATGTAATAGGTTAGTATTTACTTACTTTGATGTTTTTAGAAGAATGAAGATGAGTAGAAAGTTGGATCTTCAAAAATTTCACCAAGAACACTTCAAAAATATGAAGAACACTTTGAAAGAACACTTGTGTGTTCTTGAGGGCTTGAGGCCGGTTCTAGAGGGAGAGAAAGAGAGGTTTTTGTGTTTGCAAGATGTGAAGAATGAAGTAAAGTGGTGGTTCTATTTATAGAGGAGAAAAAGGTGGTGAAATGATGAAAGGAGTTGTAAAATCTTGGATGAAAGGAAAGAGGAGGATTTGATGTTGAAATGTTGAGTAAAAAAATACAAACTTTTGGTCCTTTTGTCCTTGTATGTGGCCGGCCTATATGATGTATTTTTGAGGTATTTTCATTTTTTTTTTGTATAAAAGTATTTAGAAATGTATTCTTGTATTTCCCTTTTCTTGTAAATTCATAAATACTTTTGGATGCATTGTTTTAATGACTTGTTTTAGCCTTGCATAATTAAGGTTAAGTAATTGTATTAGTGTATGATTAGTGTCACTAATCATGATTTAATTATGTACTTTGTTGAATTAATCCCTCATATCATAAATTGATCGGATTAATTGATTTCCCGATTCATCGCACCGATGAATTTGATTCAAATTGAGTTGAATTTTCTAATAAGCCTTGTTAATCACTTGCTTAATTTCTAATGACCATTGATTAGGCTATAATTGACTATTAAATGTAGATTAGGGTTTTGTTGCTAACCTGGTTTAGGGCCGGATGTTACAGTGGGAGTCGATGCGGCCTATCAACTTGCCTGGGCCGAATTGAAGCAAATGATGACAAACAAATACTGTCCGAGGAATGAACTCCAGAAAATGGAGTCGGAGTTTTGGAATCTGTCAATGAAGGGGACAGACGTTGTGGGGTATACAAACCGGTTCCATGAACTAAGCCTACTACGCCTAAAAATGGTGACCCCCGAATATAAGAAGATTGAGCGCTACATTTGGGGACTCGCTCCTCAAATTCAAGGGAATGTCACTGCATCCAACCCAACAACGATTCAGAGCGCCATTCGGATGGCAAATAATTTGATGGATCAAGTGGCCAGAAGGAATGAGGCCAAAGCGGGGGAGAACAAGAGAAAATGGGAAGACATGTCTGGGAGGAATTCGGGATCGCAGTCCAAGAGGCCCGAAACCATTAAAGCTTTTGTAGCCGGAACCGAACATAGGAATGGCTACACTGGTACCAAACCTCTTTGCAACCAATGCACTTACCACCATAACATAGGTCCCTGCCCAACCCCTTGTGGGAAGTGCAAGCGTCTTGGTCATCTAACCAAAGATTGTATATTCAACAATAACAGCAACAACAACAACAACGACAACAACTAGAGGAGCTGTTTTGAGTGTGGAGCTCTTGGGCACTATAAGAATGAGTGCCCAATGTTAAAAAATGGCGGAGGAGCTCAAGGGAGAGCTTTTGTGATGGGAGCTGGAGACGCTCGTCAGGACCCCAATGTAGTATCAGGTACATTTCTTCTTAATAATGTTTATACTTATGTACTATTTCATACTGGGGCTGATAGGAGCTTTATTTCTGCTAAGTTCAGTGAATAACTGAATGTCACTCAATCCCCTTTAGACAACTCCTATACTATAGAGTTAGCCGATGGCAAATTGATTAAGACAAATAGTATCATTAATAATTGCACACTGAAATTAGCAGATCATCCCTTTATGATAAACTTAACGCCTATCCAACTCGGAAGCTTCGACGTAGTTATTGGTATGGATTGGCTATCAGACAACCACGCCGAAATCTTATGTGGTAAGAAGGTCGTAAGGATACCACTTAAGAAAAAGAAAGTCCTAACAGTCCAGTGAGAAAGAAAGAACCGCCTATTGAACGTCATATCTGGCTTAAGAACGTTGAAATGCCTTCGGAAAGGTTGCCATGCAGTGTTGGTTCAACTGGTAGAAAAGGAGTCGAGAGAGAATCGACTCGAAGAAATTCCGGTGGTTTGTGACTACCCAAGTGTCTTTCCAGAGGATTTTCATGGGCTTCCGCCAGCTAGGCAAGTGGAATTTCAGATCGACTTGGTGCCTAGAGCTGCACCTGTTGTACGAGCACCATACCGACTCGCCCCTTCTGAAATGTAAGAGCTATCCAATCAACTGCAAGAGCTGATGGATAAAGGATTCATTTGACCAAGTTCCTCACCTTGGGGAGCTCCAGTCCTATTTGTGAAAAAGAAGGATGGATCCTTTAGAATGTGCATAGATTATCGCGAGCTAAAAAAGTTAACCATCAAAAATCAATACCCTCTCCCCAGAATCGATGATTTATTCGATCAACTCCAAGGATCTAGTTTTTACTCAAAGATTGATCTGCGATCCGGATATCATCAAGTTAAGGTTCAGGAGGATGATATACCCAAGACAGCATTCAGAACTCGTTATGGACATTACGAATTCCAGGTGATGCCATTCGGTTTAACCAACGCACCAGCTATATTCATGGACCTTATGAATCGAGTGTGTAAACCGTATTTGATAAATTTGTAATAGTGTTCATAGACGATATCCTTATATATTCTCGAAGCTAAGAGGAGCACGAGTAGCATCTGAATATAATCCTAGAACTACTAGAGAAAGAACAGTTGTACGCCAAATTCTCTAAATGCGAATTTTGGCTACGAGAAGTCAAATTCCTAGGGCATGTGATCAATAGCCAAGGAATTCAAGTAGACCCGTCGAAATCGAGGCTATTAAGAACTCGGCGACACCTAGAAGTCCAACGGAAAACCGTCAGTTTCTAGGCCTTGTCGGTTATTATAGACGATTTATCGAAAACTTCTCTAAGATAGCTGGTTCGCTAACGGAACTGACTCAGAAGGATGTGAAGTGTAGCTGGGGTGAAGACTTGGAGATGACATTCAAACTGTTGAAGCAAAGGTTGTGTAGTGCACCTATTCTATCCCCTCCTGAGGGAATAGAAAACTTTGTGGTCTACTTCGATGCCTCACACAATAGGCTAGGATGTGTGTTAATGCAGAAGGATGAAGTCATCGCTTACGCATCACGACAACTCAAAGTCCATGAGGTGAATTATATGACTCACTACTTAGAATTTGGAGCAGTGGTATTTGCTCTTAAAATATGGAGACACTACCTTTACGGGACAAAGTGCACGGTATTCGCAGATCATATAAGCCTTCAGCACATTCTGGACTCACCAAAAGGAGTTGAGCATGAGGCAACAACGCTGGGTTGAACTGCTAAGCGATTACGACTGCAAGATTCGCTATCACCCGGGCAAGGCAAACGTTGTAGCTGATGCTTTGAGTCGAAAGGAACGGGTTAAGCCTTTGAGGGTCCGAGCTTTGGTCATGGAAATCCAGTCAAACCTAAACTCTCAAATTCTCGAGGCACAAAAAGAAGCAGTCAAGGATGAAAACCTACTGGATGAAGCTCTAAGAGGCATGAATAAGCAGTTTGAAACCATGTCCAACGGATGCCAATACATCATGAACCGTATTTGGCTTCCTAAAACCAGAGGACTAAGAAAGCTGCTCATGGATGAAGGACATAAGACTAGATATGCTATTCATCAAGGATCCGACAATATGTACCATGATATAAAAGACTTATATTGGTGGCTGAACATGAAGGCCGACATCGCTACGTATGTCAGCAAGTGTTTAACGTGTTTGAAAGTTAAGGCCGAGCACCAGAAACCATCAAGACTGTTGGTACATCCAGAAATACCGCAGTGGTAGTGGGAGAGAATAACCATGGACTTCATAACTAAATTGCCGAAGACATTGGTGGTTTTGACACCATTTGGGTGATTGTGGATCGACTCACAAAAACTTCATACTTCTTGCCAATCAAGGAGAAAGATAAGATGGATAAGTTAACTCAAATCTATCTTAAAGAAGTTGTCTCAAGGCATGGAGTTCCCGTATCCATTATATCAGATAGAGACAGTCGGTTCACGTCACGATTATGGCAATCATTACAAGAGGCGTTGGGTACGCGCTTAGATATGAGTACAGCTTACCATCCACAAACCTACGGTCAAAGCGAAAGGACCATTCAGACGTAAGAGGATATGCTAAGGGCATATGTGATTGATTTCGGCAAGAGTTGGGACAGACACCTACCGTTAGTCGAATTCTCCTACAACAATAGCTATCACTCGAGCATTAAGGCTGCTCCATTCGAGGCACTTTATGGGAGAAAGTGTCGATCACCAATTTGTTGGGCTAAGGTAGGAGATAGCCAGATCACCGGTCCCAAAATCATTCATGAGACTACCGAGAAGATAATTCAGATTCGGAACCGATTAAAGATAGCCCGGGATAGGCAGAAGAGTTATGCGGATATCAGGAGGAAAGACCTGGAATTCCAAGAGGGAGACCTAGTAATGCTCAATGTCTCAACTTGGAAAGGCGTAATCCGTTTTGGGAAACAAGGAAAGCTCAATCCTCGTTATATCGGACCATTCAAAATTTCCCAAAGAATTGGCCCAGTAACTTACCGACTTGACCTGCCTCCAGAACTCAGCAATGTACATAATACTTTTCACGTCTCCAACCTGAAGAAGTGTCTGTCCGATGAAACACTCGTCATACCGATGGATGAGTTACAATTGGATGATAAGTTGCACTTTGTGGAGCAACATGTAGAAATAATAGACCGAGAAGTCAAGAAACTAAAACACAATCGGATATCAATAATAAAGGTTAGATGGAAATCTAAGCGTGGTACAGAGTTTACCTGGGAACGCGAAGATCAATTCCGAGCCAAGTACCCTCACCTGTTCATAGATACCCTAGCAAAGCCAAGCACAAAACTGAATTTCGGGACGAAATTCTCATAACAGGGGGAGACTGTAACAACTGGCCCAAAAATCAAGTAAGTTTTAATTTAACTTGATCAGATATTTATGTAAACCTTGATTAAGACTTAGGAAAAATGTTAAAAATTAAATTTTTTTAAGTCTTAAACAAAATTCGGATGACCCGAGCTCGGATAAAACACTTAGTGAAAATTGAAATAATTTAAAACTCCAATGATATAGTGCCAAAATCGAATAAAGAAGCAATAAACTCAAAATGAGAAGGACCAAACTCGATTAATAAAGGAACAAACTCGAACGAAGTAGATGAAACTCGGATGAAGCTGATCCGAGTTCCGATGAACCGAACTCGGTTGAAGTATCATAAAACTTGGATGAAACCTTCATAAAACTCGGATGAAACTTAAACTGAACTCGAATGAACCTTGAGTCAAGCTCGATTAAAGCATGCATAAAACTCGGCCAAAGCTTCCAGCAAACTCGGATGAAGCTGCATCAAACTCGATTCATACTTAAATCGAGTTTGACTACCAGAAAAATTTTCTAAGTATAAAATATCATATATTTTCGAAAAGAAATTTTAAAATAAAATTTAATGACTTTTGACACGTTTTGTAAAATTTATTAATAAAAAAATTGAGAAGCCATACTACTTATCACTTCTAAAAAGCCGGTTGTCCTTTAAAGGACAACTGGCTTTTGACTATCATTATTTTAATAATAAACACATTAACAAAAACACAATCATGACACCTTTTTCGGCCATGTTTCTTTTAACCAACACTCAACCGAAAAATACTTTTATTTTTCATCATGACATTCATTTTATCATTTTCTTTATTATATCCATTTCACCTCTATAAATAGAGGCCATCGACTTATTTCAAAACACACCAACAAAAATACAATCAAAGTTTCCTCTATTCTTTTCTCTGGCAACCATCGAGCATACTTGAAAGTTTCCAAGTGATCATCAAAGCAAATCTTGTAAGTATATTTTGTTATAAATTTTATTCTCATGAACATATTTTACTTATTTATAATAACAATCATGCAAAATATTTCCATAAAATGTTTTCATTAACTTTAGAGACTTATATAATTTTCGTAAGACATACATATATTTTATAAAAACTTAACACTTACAAGCCGTTTTCACAACCTTGTGAAAATACACATATTTATCATTACATTTTCATCCATTCAGAAGTATATGTATATACTTTCGTAGAAATATATATATATATATATATATATATATATATATATATATATATAGACACACACACACACATAAGGAAATAAATTATTTTCTACAAGTTACGTATTTCAAATATATATATATATATATATATATATATATATATATATATATATATATATATATATATATACTTATCAACAACATTTTATAAATGTAAAAATTTATACAACAAGAGTTATCATTTAAAATAGATTATAAATTTTTTGGAATAAATACAAGAACACGTAAATATTTTGTATAAAATCCAAGGGTACATGAAATGACAATATTAACTTGTACACGTAAAATCATAGGACAAACACAAGTTTCGGCACTTTAATCACGTTTCATAATCAGATCAAAACATCAACGAAATCAACAAAGGTGAGTATTCATAGCCCCTATTTTCACTATCTATTGGGGTGGAAGTACATGTACTATTTTCATATGGACATCAAATCTGTTTATTTCTTATATGTATTACACATGTGTTTGTGTGGATCCATCAGCTCTTATATCATGAACCGTTAGTTACATTTATTTGTAAGCGCGAATATATTATGGATAGATCTATCGGGAGTCATGTCCCCCATTCGGGTTAGTCTTACCAACTACAGTGGAATGCATATATATTTAACACACGGTTGTACAGTCGGGGATACTGCACAGGGTAAACTCATTTAATTAAGTTTCGGTTGCATGATGGTTTATGTGATACATACATGGAATTTATGCTTTTATAAACTCAACTCATCTGTTAATGTATTTTCAGGAAATTAAGACATGTGCATTCATCGGAAGCAACCTAAGGCTTCCTATTGGGTACAATATTCTGTAGAGATGAAATTAATTTTGTTTAGAATAATTGTTTTCATTTCTAATATTTTATAGAGATGAAATTAATTTTGTTTAGAATAATTGTTTTCATCTCTAAGGGGGATGTTAATTCAGATTTCATGCAATTCAATCAACGTTTAACACAAACATATGAACAATTAACATAATCACAATTAGTCGAATGCTTAGATTGAGTAGAAGAGAATTTTAGATTGAGAGTTTCTTGCTTGACAATCTACTGTTCCTCATGCAAGCATCCGTATCCAACTTCTATTCTTTCTTCCTTACATTTACAGTAGCACTTGACTACTATTAATACAAAATGACAACATATGAGAATTTACAAAACACACCCTTGAACTATTACAATATATTGTTTTCAACTCTATATATAATTGTACCCAACAATCTCCCCCTTAGAGATGAAAACAATTTTCAATTAAAGTCCAGTTCAGGTTGATTCTTTTCTTGAATCTTCTTCTTTTCTTTGATCTCTTCTGAGTCTTTAGATCTCTATCTCAGTTCTCTTCAATCTGTGAATCTTCAGATAAAATATTCTATACTTGTCTCTCTCTGATCTTCACATTTCTTCTTCTCTGATCTTGTCTTTTCTTGAAAGCACACTCCCGCTTGAATCATGAACGGCCTTTTGAATTTCTTCCTTTATCAACTGTCTTTGAAATGTTGTTGTAGTTGTCTTTAGTTATCTTCAATCTACTCAACAATTGTTTCTGAAATTCAGCTTTACTCCCCCTCATGATGATCATAAAAATTATGAACATCATGCAAAAACTTCAGAAATATGAATTCAATGAAATTACAGTAGAAGAAATACAACAACAATTACAACTCAGAATTTATTACAAATTGATTTTCTCCCCCTCAAACTGATATCTTCTCCCCTATACCAAACAAATCTATCTCACTCCCCCTCTAAGATTTCACTCCCCCTCGAATTGAAACAACATCTTTTCAGAACAAAAACAAAGCTTTTCAACTTTGGGAAAATGAAACACATTCATTTTTTGAAATAACGAGTACAGGTCCACATAGGATTCCTGTTTACACAATAGACATAATCTATGTGACCTACTCTCAGCGCCGGCGTAATGTTAACACTGGTAGGATTTCCAAATAGTCATTGTGAAATCCTTTATCATTAAAGAATCACTATTATTTGTTCCGGCTTAGTCACTTTGGACTAGCAGTTTGTAGTCACGCAGACTGTCAGACTCGATGTGTCCTAAAAGTGTATATAATCAGCTCTAGACACAATATGCATCAAATGAAGTCGGAGACCGGAGCAAATGTCTTCCTTGTTTCAATATAAATAATATCCAAATGATATATCGATAGAAATGTGTAATATCTCCGTGATTATTGAAACAGAAGTCTTTTGAGAGATAACTGAGTAGTTGGTGGGGTTAAGTGCATGCGTCACTGGGTCCATGACGTCTTTTTCAATATCAAGTCATGTAGGGCTTGATAGATATTGAGGTTTACCAAGCCGACACAGTGTAGGTAGGATTATCTTTTCTTCAAATCCTTTCTCAACTCTCAACTCTCAGCATTTTTCAGCTAAGCTCCCTCCGACTCACTTTTCAGAAACAAATTCAGTCAGCTTTATAATGAAAGCATGACATGATGCACCGCCATCTCATTTCAAATATTCCCCTCTCATTTACATTTTAACTCTGCTCGACCCTGTCAGTATCCCGTGATAACTGATACTTCTCAAATAATAGACCTAAAGAACCCTTACCCACACAAACTATAAGTGGTTTGCTGCTTGGGTAGGTCTTCCGGTTCTGGTTTGACCATAGAAGCGATATTTATGCCTATCACATGGTTAGGTGCATGATCGGAGTCATCAGAAATAATCTTAAGCATTTCAGCTCATGGGATATCATACAAAGACTGATTAGAATTTACAGCTCAGATGAATTGGGAGATGAAATCCAGAATGAATTTGGGAAATGATGAGTTGGGAGATATCAGAATGAAATAGAAAATTTGATATATGATATGAAAAAATCAGATTTTCTTGAAAGAATTAGCACTTGGGAGATAACGAGAGAATCCAGTATAAAATGGAAGCATTGTAACAAAGAGAATCTCAGAAGAAATGAGATTATGAACATCAAAGAGATTAGATCAATTAATCTCAATGAGAAATTAAGAGAATCAAAAGAAAAGTTTTCTTTTCAGCTCAGAAACAAAATTTTATGTGTGCATCAAATATTTTCATGAAAATCACACACAATTTTTTGTGAAAAATGTCATCGTCAAAGAATGTTTGGAACTCCCCATGGAAATAAGCACACACAGTTAGTCAACTCATATAAATGAAATCAGGAACAAAAAATTATAAAAAATAAAACTCCCTATTTGTCAATTCAGCATCAGAGTTTAATGCAGGGCAGGAATTCCAGAAAAGTTGAAGCACGGGTCTTGACCTGAAGTAATCAAGAGCCTATTGAAATGAAGAACGACTCCTTATCTGAAATGATAAGAAACCTACAACCTGCAAAATTTAAGATGTCTTTGGTATCCAAACAGATTTGGATCCAGACTTGTTAGCGCTCTTGGGTACCCATTTCAAAGTGGGTTTTGGTACCCACTGGTACTTTGGTTTAGGTACCCATTGTAGATTATAACTATTAGCTTCTCTTTCAAAAGCAGAAAACAAATTTCTTTGAGTATGAGAAAATTGAATATTTGAATTTCTAAAGAAACTTGAATTTGAATGATCAGACTTTTGCGAACTCTTCTTTTTGAAAAACTGTCTGGTTCTTGTTCGTTTCTGATAATACTTGGTATTTTTCTGTGAAAATGTTTTCTGATTAGAATTTCCAGTATTTTCAGAAACTTTAAGAAAATTTGACTTCGAAGATTCACCGGTGTAAATCTTGACCGGAAGTTGTTCAAAAATTTTATCTTTGCCTCAGTGTATCTTTAACAGATACTTAAGTTTAAGATCTGAAGAAGAATCAAATTTAGAAAATTCAGCTGGATTCTTTTCACTTTCTGTAGATAAATCAGATTGATCAACTTTAGAATTTGAACAAACTAAAGGATCTTTAACCTCTGATTCTTTTGAAGAAGGAAATTCATTGAATTATTTAGAAAGATGAATTACCTGTTCTTCTAATCCTTTGATAATGACCAAATAAGAATTTCTGTCATTATCAAATGATTGGTAGTCAGTTTTAAAAGATTGTTCTTTGATTAAAAACATCTTTCTTTCATCTTCAAACAATTTAGATTTAGCTTTAAAATCTTGTTCTTTCAGTAAGAACTCATGTCTTTCCTTCTCAATTGAATCTTTAGTTAAAGACAACTCGTTTTCAAGAGCAAAAAATTCTTCAGATTTGTTTAAAACACAACTTTGATCAGTATGATTTGTCTTGGAAAGCAATTCTTCAAGATCCTTAACTTTCTTGTAAAGATCAGATCTTTCAGGCAAAAGATATTTTAGTTGAGTTCCATTCTGAAAATTGGTCGTTTCGAATCATCAAGTTCTATTGATAATTCAGATATTTTCAATTTAAAAGCAGTACTCTCAGAATTTTGTTTGCCTTTTAAGCTCTGAATGTCTTCTTTCAGTATTGATACATCACGTAAAGCAAGAGCTTTATCAATATTTAACTGAACAAAAATGTCGTAATTGTTCTTACGAATCTTTTCAAATTCAGTAAGTTTTTCAATCAGCTCAGACTTTGAAAATTTACCGAACTGGCTTTGCCATTTCTACAAATCGTAGATCTCTTTTCAAGCTTCGATTTGACGTATGGTAGGCCTTCAAACGATGTTACAGTCAAAAGTTATGGCCAATTTAAGCAGTTAAGGTCAAACAGTCAATAGTATGATGAAACTCGAGTGAATAAGGACTCAACTCGAATGAAGAGTAATGAAACTCGATTGAAACACTATTAAACTCGATTGAAGAAGAATGAAACTTGAATAAGCTTGATGAAACTCGAATGATGAAGCTTGAAACTCGATTAATGAAGCTTGAAACTCGATTAATGAAGCATAAAACTCGATTAATGAAGCATGAAACTCGATTAATGAAGCTTGAAACTCGGATAATAAACCATGAAACTCGAATAGAATATAAAGTTCCTCGATTTACTCTCTTTGATCAACTCGAATGCCTTCTTTATAAAACTCGAATGACACTATGAATTTAGTTATGCCCGAGTTTTATCATTTTTCAACAAAAACAAGA
The DNA here is from genome assembly GCA_020465985.1 of Centrapalus pauciflorus. Classification (NCBI taxonomy): domain Eukaryota; kingdom Viridiplantae; phylum Streptophyta; class Magnoliopsida; order Asterales; family Asteraceae; genus Centrapalus; species Centrapalus pauciflorus. The sequence continues at coordinate 517,568 of JAANYP010002743.1, forward strand.
TCAGATCCAAACTTTTTCAACAAAAATCCATGAAATGACCTCAAATTGATTTCGAAGGTTCGTTTTAAGAGCAGAAACAACTTTTGTGAAATCACTTTGGCTAATTCTTGATTAAAAACCAAAAATCGACCAAAAACCTCAAGAACACACTTTTTCAAAAAATCTGAATATTCTCAATTAAATTCTGTGTGTTTGGAATTAAAATTTGATACTTATATCATTGAATTCGTCTTTAAAATTCGCACCTTCGATCCAAATATCAGATCATTTCATCCACAGAATCAAAATCCTCAATTGATTTTTGAATTTTCAAAAAAAAATGAATATAACAGTGTTCTTAATAAAACGATTTCAGATTCAAAATTCACTCAAATTCAACCATATTAGTCTCTGATACCAATTGTTAATTCAGATTTCATGCAATTCAATCAACGTTTAACACAAACATATGAACAATTAACATAATCACAATCAATCGAATGCTTAGATTGAGTAGAAGAGAATTTTACATTGAGAGTTTCTTGCTTGACAATCTACTATTCCTCATGCAAGCATCCGTATCCAACTTCTATTCTTTCTTCCGTACATTTACAGTAGCACTTGACTACTATTTATACAAATGACAACATATGAGAATTTACAAAACACACCCTTGAATTATTACAATATATAGTTTTCAACTCTATATATAATTGTACCCAACAGGGGAGATTGTTAGTAAATAAATATTAAATAGAGATGAAACAATTATATTGTTTATGAGTTTAGGGATCTTATTATAAATACACAATACTTGTGTATTGTGTATAAATAGGCATTGCATGTGTTACTGTTGGGTGCTGCTAGAAATCACATACACACATATAGTTAGAACAGTAGAGAGAGAAGAAGATTTCTTTTCAAGAAAGCCGAGAATCTCCAATGTAATATTTTCTCTCTTAATCATTCAATAGATTGTGTTTGATTGATAATTGTTCATATTATGTTTTATATTTGTATGAATTGTTAGAAATATGAATTCACAATTGGTATCAGAGACAAATATGGCTGAACTTTAATGAATTTGAATCTGAAATTAAAAAAAAAAAAAATAGTCAAACACTGTTACATTCATTTTTATCAAAATTCAGAAAATCAACTTTGGATTTTGATTTTGTGGATAAATGTTCTGGCATAGGTATAAGTGTTGGAGCATAGCGATAGAGGGCTTCAATTCAAATGGAGGTTCACCACCACATCACTGCATGCAAGGGGAGCTCGCTCGATTCGCAGATTGGTCCGACTCGTAATTCACTTCTGACCCCGTGTTCGATAGCCCGACCGTAGTGATGTTAATTGTGGTATTGGATCGAAGGTGGAGCATTAAAGTCGAATCCATTGAGATATATCTCAGATTTTAATTCCAAACAATCAGAATTTAATTTGGATTATTCTGATTTTTCGAAAAGTTTGTGTTCTTGATTGTTTTTTGTCAAATTCAAGGATTTTAATCTGAAATTGGTAAAGTTGTTTTCACAAAAAGTGTTTGTGTGTGAAAACCGCAGCTTCGATTTTAATCTGGAATCAATTTGTGGATTTTTGTTGAAAATTGGATTTTTTGAACTTGATTTTTGAAATATTTTGTTAAAACTCGGGCAACTCTATGTTCATAGCTTTGATCGAGTTTTACAAAGAAGTATTCGAGTTTGATCAATGCTTCAATCGAGTTTTATAAAGTGGTAATCGAGTTTCATCAAGTATCATTCGAGTTTATCACTTCATTGACCGAGTTTCAAGCTTCATTAGTCGAGTTTCAAGCTGTATCATTCGATTTGCAAGATAATATCATTCGAGTTTGCTGCCAAGTACTTCAGGTTTTGCTGTGATCCATTCGAGTTTTACATAGACCAATTCGAGTTTTAGTACTACATCACCTGAGTTTCATTTGTAACTCAATCGAGTTTAGTTAAGCTTTATTCGAGTTTCAAGTAGCTTTTATCGAGTTTCAAGCTATTTCAATCGAGTTTGTTTATTATACATTCGAGTTTCATCCCATACCATTCGAGTTTTGACTATTTGACCTTTGCTGCTTAAATTGACCATAACGTTTGACTGGAAAATCGTTAGAAGGCCTACCATACGTCAAATCGAAGCTTAAACAGAGATATACATTTCCAGAACCGGCATAGCCGGTTCAGGTAAATCGTTAGAGGCCCAATTCCACTCTAGAAAATAAATACGGGCAATTTTTTGCTGAAAAGCTAAAATTTCAACGTCAAAAAGTCATTTCAGAGATGATTTTTCACAAGTTATCATTTACTGAAATAGGTTTTCAAAGTTTTATCAGAATTCACTAAGTTTTTCCATAAAAGATCTTGGAAGTTCATTTTTCTGCAATTCATAATGGAATATGAAAAATGTTCAAAGTCTGAGCTAATTGCAAAACTTACTGAATCTGCAAAGATTCGTAAGAACAATTACGACATTCTCGTTCAGTTAAATACTGATAAACATTTGGCGTTACGTGACGTACAAATATTGAACGAAGAAATTCAGACCTTAAAAGAAAAACAAAACTCTGAGAGTTGTGCTCATCAATTGAAAATATCTGAATTACTTAAAGAACTTGATGACCTGAAACAAGAAAATTTTCAGAATGCAACTCAACTGAAACATCTTTTGCCTGAAAGATCTGATCTTTACAAGAAAGTTAAAGATCTTGAAGAATTACTTTCTAAGACAAATCATACTGATCAAAATTGTGTTTTAAACAAATCGTAAGAATTTTTTGCTCTTGAAACAGAGTTGTCTTTAACTAAAGATTCTTTTGAGAAGGAAAGACATGCGTTCTTACTAAAAGAACAAGATTTTAACACAAAATCTAAGTTCTTTGAAGATGAAAGAAAGATCTTTTTAATAAAAGAACAATCTTTTAAAACTGACTTCCAATCATTTGATAATGACAGAAATTCTTATTTGGTCGTTATCAAAGGTTAGAAGATCAGATACTTCATCTTTCTAAACAATTTAATGAATTTCCTTCTTCAAAAGAATCAGAGGTTAAAGATCCTTCAGTTTGTTCAAAATCTAAAGTTGATCAATCTGATTTATCTACAGAAAGTGAAATGAATCCAACTAAATTTTCTAAATTTGATTCTTCTTCAGATCTTAAACTTAAGTATCTGTTAAAGATACACAGAGGCAAAGATACAATTGTTGAACAACTTCCGGTCAAGAATTACACTGGTGAATCTTCGAAGTCAAATTTTCCTAAAGTTTCTGAAAATACTAGTCATTCTAATAATAAAATATTTTCACAGAAAAATACCAAGTATTATCAGAAACAGGCAAGAACCGGACAGTTGTTCATAAAGAAAAGTTTGAAAAACTCTGAACATTCAAAATCAAGTTTCTTTAGAAATTCAGATATTCAATTTTCAAATACTCAAAGAAATTTGTTTTCTGCTTTTCAAAGAGAAGCTGATTGTTATAATCTGCACTTGGTACCTAAACCCAAGTACAAGTGGGTACCAAAACCTGTTTTGAAATGGGTACCCAAAAGTGCTAACAAGTCTGGATCCAAATCTGTTTGGATACCAAAGACATCTTAAATTTTGCAGGTTTTCGGTTTCTTATCATTTCAGATAAGAGCCCGTTCTTCATTTCAACAGGCTCTTGACCACTTCTGATCAAAAACCAGTCTTCAGTTTGTAATGGCTCCCGTTCAGATCAGTTCAGGACCCGTTCTTCAGTTCAAACGGTTTCTGTACATCTCAGTTCAGAACCCGGTCTTGAGTTCTCGAATGGCTTCCAAATCATTACAGACTGGAACCCGCACTTCAAAGAAATGGTATCTACTTATTTTCGAGTAGAATCCATTCAAATGGCTTTCAGTTAATCCAAACTGAAACCCGATTCTGAAGGACGAATCTTTCTGGAATTCCTGCCCTGAATTCAACTCCAATGTTGCATTGATTAAGAGAGAGTTTTATTTTTGTATTTTTTTTGCTCCTGATTAATTCTCTTTGAGTTGACTAACTTAGTGTGCTTATTTCCAGGGGGAGTTTCAGACGAACTTTGATGAAGACATTTTTTTCAAAAACTGTGTGAAATTTTCACGAACAAATCTTATGCACACCTAAAAACATTTTTGAGCTGAAAAGCAAAATATTTTCATAATCTTATGATTCTCTGAGTCTCTCATTGAGATTAATTGATCTAATCTCTTTGATGTTCATAATCTCGTTTCTTCTGAGATTCTCTTTGTTACAATGCTTCCAATTTATACTGGATTCTCCAATGATCTCCCAAATGCTAATTCTTTTAAGAAAATCTGGTTCTTTTCATATCATATATTAGATTTTCTCTTTCATTCTGATATCTCCCATATTATCTGAATATAATCTCTCCGATATCCCTTGAGCTTCAAAGCTGAAAATCTTTCTGTTGACTCCGATTATGCACCAATCTGAGTGATAGGCATAAATATTGCTTCTATGGTCTAACCAGAACCGGAAGACCTACCCAAGAAGCGAACCATCTATAGTTTGTGTGGGTGAGGGTTCTTCAGGTCTATTAGTTGAGAAGTGTCAGTTATCACGGGATACTGACAGGGTCGAGTAGAGGTAAAATGTTAATGAGAGGGATACATTGACAGGAGATGGGGGTGCTCTGATCATGCTTTTCTTATAAAGCTGGCTGAATTTAAAGAAAAAGTGAGTCAGAGGGAGCTTAGTTGAAAAATGCTGAGTGCTGAGAGTTGAGAAAGGATTAAAAGAAAAGTAAATCCTACCTAAACTGTGTTGGGTGGGTAAACCACATAATCTATAAAGCCCTAGGCGACTTGATATTGAAAAAGACGCCATGGACCCAGTGACGCATGCACTTAACCCCACCAACTACTCAGTTATCTCTCAAAAGATTTCTGTCTCAATAATCACGGAGATATAGCACATTTCTATCGATATATCATTTGGATATTATTGATATTGAAACAAGGAAGACAGTTGCTACGGTCTCCAATTTCATTTGATGCACATTGTGTCTAGAGTTGATTATATACACTTTCAGGACACATCGACTCTGACAGTCTGCGTGACTACAAACCGCTAGTCCAAAGTGACTAAGCCGGAACAAATAAGAGTGATTCTTTCATGATAAAGGATTTCACGATAACTATTTGGAAATCCTACCAGTGTTAACATCACGCCAGCTCTGAGAGCATGTCACATAGATTATGCCTATTGTGCAAACAGGAATCATATGTGGACCTGGACTCGTTATCTCACAAAATGAATGAGTTTCATTTTCCCCAAAGTTGAAAAGCTTTGTTTTTTGTTCTGAAAAGATGTAGTTTCAATTCAAGGGGGAGTGAGAGAGAATTGTTTAGTATGGGGGGAGATCATATCAGTTTGAGGGGGGAGAAAATCAATTTGTAATAGATTCTGAGTTGTAATTGTTGTTGTATTTCATCTACTTTATATTCAATGCATTAATGTCTCTGACTACTTTGCATGATGTTCATATTTCTTATGATCATCATGAGGGGTAGAAAAGCTAGAGTTCAGAGACAACTGTTGAGTAGTTTGAAGACAACTGAAGACAATTTGAACAACATCTCAAGACATTTGATCAAGGGAGATAGAGAAAAGCTATTCATAATCCAAGAGGGAGTGGGCTTAAAAGAAAAAGAGAAGATCAGAAATAAAGAGGTTTGAAGATCAGAGAGAGACAAAGATTTGAAGATTCAAAAGATTTAGAGATCGAAGAAAAGAAGAAGAAAAGAATCGAATCAAGAAAAAGTCCCTGAAATGAACTTTAATCAGAAAATTAATTTCATCTCTAAGGGGGAGATTGTTGGGTACAATATTTTGTAGAGATGAAATTAATTTTGTTTAGAATAATTGTTTTCATTTCTAATATTTTGTAGAGACGAAATTAATTTTGTTTAGAATAATTGTTTTCATCTGTAAGGGGAAATTGTTAGGAAAAATATCAAATAGAGATGAAACAATTATATTGTTTATGAGTTTAGGGATCTTATTGTAAATACACAATACTTGTGTATTGTGTATAAATAGGCATTGCATGTTGTTGGTACATCCCGTGTGACGATAGCAGTCTAAGTTGTCTTACATTGTGATTTAGCATATGTTTGGTATATGTATTATGTATGATTGATGATTATCAGTGTTTGTATGTTTGAACTTGATGTAACGTATTACAAGAAGTTCAAACATAAGGTTCAAAGATAAAATCAGTCATAAGGTAATATCACAAGTTTCAAACACTTAGTTGTATATGTCAAAGGCTAGATTCGAATTGCATAAGAGGATACATTCGAATCTGTGATAGATTCGAATGAGACCTTAGATTCGAATATAGGATAGATTCGAGACTGTCATGTTGGACAGACTCGAATGGGCCTTGGGCCAGATTCGAGTCTGACCCACATCAGATTCGAATCAGGGTCTATAATTAGGGATAGACTCGAATGATTAGCAGACTTTTTGCAGAATTCGTGAGGAATTAAGCAAGAGGCGATCTCGAGTTTATCAGCTAGGTGAGTGCCGTTTCGGAGAGAATTAGTACGTAGGATCGTTCGTGTGTCGTTCGTTCAGCGTCTAATAGTCTCCGTGTTTCCGTTGGTTGAGAGTTGGCCGTCTGACCGTCAACGAGGATTCCGCACTCGTTCACGGATCCGCGTCTAGATAGATCTTGCAGTCGTAGACCTTACAAGTGGTATCAGAGCCTATGGAGTGTTCTTGGTGTTCTTCGTGTTCATCAGATACATTCTAGGTTTCTTGACGCTAGTTGGACGGTTTTGCTCTCAAAAACGTGTTTTTGAGCTTAGCAAATTCGTATTCGGGAAACACTTTGTTGTTTTTCACGTTTTTGATCGAAATCATTATTTTTCGTTTGAAAAATAGTGGTTTAATCTGTAAAACGTCAAAAAATCAACGTGTTAGCCGTTTTTCGAGTTTGCGGCGCTCGAATCTATAGGGGTAATTAGGGTTTTACTTTATTTTCGAGTCTAACCTAAATACGCTCCTTTCGAGTCAATTTCATAGAGTTTCGAGTCTACCTTGTTTCGAATCTGTTACTTCATTCGAATTGGATCTCGAGTCTATATTGTTTCGAGTTTGTTTCGAGTTTGTTACTGTTTCGATTCTGTGCTTCGAATCTGCTGTCATTCGACTCTGCTGTGCCTTCGATTCTAAGGGTCTTCGAATCTAAGGAGTCCTTCGAATCTGACATAACTTTGAATCTAAGGAGTTGTTCGAATCTGACATTATTTCGAATCTAATTGACTTTTAAGACTTAATCGAATTTAATTTCAAAAGATTTAATATTAATTAGTTTCGAATCTATCTAGATTCGAATAAGTTAATCTGAATCAGTTTCGAATTAAATTAATTAAGTTCAAATTCAATTTCTTTCAGAAAAGATGTCAAACCTTCAGAAATTCCTTGAGATGGATCACGAAGTTGGGAAGGCAAATGCACCGCCAAAGCTGATGAAAGTTGAGGATTAATACTGGTGGAAGGACAGATTTACGGATTTTGTACGATTCAACGATATGCGCATGTGGGTGTGCATAGATGAAGGGTACATTCCACCAGTATCTGAAGTTGAAGGCCGTCAAAAGGTTTTGTCATACCAGATGATGAAAGAGGATGACAAGAAACTATTTGAAGCTGAAAACAAAGCTTTCTCCATTATCCGTATGGCTTTACCTCAAGATATCTTACACACATTTCGGACTCAAAGGACGTCGAAGGAACTTTGGGAGTCTCTCCAGAAAAGGTGTGAAGGTAATCCACGGGTGCGTAGAAAGCGTACAGAGCTGTTGACTCAACAGTTTGCAATTTTCAAGGCTATTAAGGATGAACAGTTGGATGATATTATCACAAGGTTCTATCATCTGATAACAGAGCTTGAAAGTCATGGAATTGAGTATTCGGACACTGACAAGAACAACAAGCTTCTTGATGCCCTACCAGCCAAATGGGCTATGTACGTGGCAATGATTAAGCTTAATGAGGACAAGTATTATGCTCAATCACTTGATGACATTGTGGGAACGTTGAGGGCATATCACTTCGAGATGATTAAGGCTGAGACTGATTACGAGCAAGTCCAGAATCCGGCTATGTATTTTGGAAAGACATCTAAATCATCAGTGACAGCTGAACCGAAGAGTGCTACAGCGTTTTTCACCGGAGAAACGTCATCGCCACCAGAGTCCGAAGACTCACTGAATCGCGCGTTCTTAGGGTTAGGAAGATCGGAAGAACCGCAACCTCAAGTCCATCAGGCACCGACAAGTCAGAACTATTCAAAGATGCCGATGAGCGCAAAGTCCGCAGAAGAACATTTGAATCTGCTTGCTTCCTTTGTGGCAGCTTATGGAAATTGTGTTCAAGGGAAAATCAATGACCCAGCTCTATGGGATGAAGATTACGATCAGGTCGACCCTGATGACTTAGAGGAAATGGATCTTAAGTGGCAACTGGCCATGGTGACCCAGAGGGTTAAAAGATTCATTAAGCGAACTGGGAGGAATCTGCAAATGAACAACAAAGGGATAGGATTTGATAAGTCTAAGGTCAAATGCTACAACTGTCAGGGATTGGGACACTTCGCAAGGGAGTGTCAAAGACCGAAGGTAGAATCATACCAAGGACAGAGTCAGCATTAAGGACAGTACCAAAATCAGTCCCAACAGAGATACCTTCCGAGTTCTTCATCTGGTCAAGCCAATCTAGCGGGTCTAATATCCAATGTCACTTCTGACAGACAGCTAGATGGTACCTATGACTGGAGTTCACATCCTGAGTCCAATGCTAGAGCTTTCATGGCTGAAGTTACGGAGAATGGTTGTGAAGAAGACGAGCAGACCACAAGGGACAGCAGTCCGATGTGGGTAGAGAAAGCGAATGATCAGACCGTGCTGGAGTTTGCTGCTCAGATGGCCAACGTGGAATCTGATAACTCTAAGGTTAGTCTTTCTTATTCTCTATTTCAAGAATTATGTGCTTTGTGTGCTACTTCTAATGATAGGTTAAATCTAGTCTTAGAATCACATAAAACCATATCTGCTCAAAATGAAAATTTAAAAATTGAAAACGCTAGCCTAAATGATATAAAACAAGATTTAAAAGAAAAGCTTAAGGCTGATGCTCAAGACGTAATCGTTCTAAAAGACAAACTGAGTGAGCAGTGTGTTAGGATAGAGCTTATGTATGAGCACGTAGAGGCCTTGACCAAAAGTCTGAAAGATAAGGACATAGAGCTAGCCGAGACCAAAGTTAAGGTAGCAGAGGCAAATAGCAAGCTGGAAAAGTTTAGGAATTCGAGCCTAAACCTAGGAAAAGTCTTAGATGCCCAAAGACAGTCTAAGAAGCCTGTAGGTCTAGGTTTTCACGAAATTCCTCCACCTTTCAATGCAAACTATGTGCCTCAGCCTCAGGAGAAAACTGACAAGTCAGTAGTTTTAGAGGACCTACCTGAACCGACACCTGAGCCTACAATTGAAAATACACCTAAGGTGGATGACTCTACTGTCAAGGTCAAGAAAGTGAAATTTGTGTCTTCCTCCAGTGAAACACCTGCAGGAAAACAGAAAATTTCATGGGCTGACCAGGTCGAAGAGACAGACACTGTAGATGTACCAAAGGAAGTAGACACTAGTGAGACACCTAGATCTAAGGGACCAACCAAAAAGTCCATGGATAAGATGTCTTGCTTTAGATGTCACGAGAAAGGGCATGTTGCTTCTCACTGTCCAAATAGGAAAGCAGATGTTACCCCTAAGACAGTGAACCCAACACCTGTTAAGCCCTCAACAAGTGTGGCGAGCACGAGTAGTTCTCAGAGTACCGAGAAAACTGTGCAGGCCGCACCAAAACCTGTTGTGAAACAAACACCGGTTAAGGTTGGACCAAAAGAAGTGGTTAGGACAAATTCACCGAATCGTGTCATTAATCAATCTAGGTCAGCACCTCAACAAGTCTATAGGAGCACCACACCTAGCAGGTCACACACTCCAGTTAGGTCACATACTCCCGTTAGACATTATGTTCCGGTAAGAGCTCAGGGATCACAGTCTGAAATGCAGTATAATAAGAGTTATTCTAGAGCATCACAACAAATGCCTACTCAAAGGCAAAGAGTGAATCTAAATCACTCGGCACCACAACAGAATTCAGTTCAAAGGCCCAAGTCACCTGAAAGGCGAGATGGGTACTTGAAAGAGTTCACGTATGTGGACGAGAATGGTATTACCAAGTCAGTCATGGCTTGGGTTCCCCGTGATAACTAACCTATTTTCTTTCATGTGCAGGAGATAACTACCGGTCCAAACAACAAGTGGTTCGTCGACAGTGGTTGCTCCAGGCACATGACGGGGGAAAGAAGTCTTCTCACAGACTTCAAGGGGGGTAATAGGGGATTTGTATCATTCGCGGGTAACAAGGGTGGAAATATCACTGGAACTGGAGAAGTCACTAATGGGACGATTACATTGGATCAAGTTTATCACGTTGATAAACTGGTTCATAATCTCATTAGTGTATCTCAAATCTGTGATAAGAAGAACTCAGTGTTATTTACTGACACTGAGGCGTCAGTGCTAAAGCCTGGATTCAAGATACCTGAAGATTGGATATTGATGCGGGCGCCAAGGAAGAATGACTTGTACATGCTCGACATGAACAAGCCAGATAATTCGAAGGGTCCGATCTGCTTACTATCAAAAGCTTCGGAGACGGAATCGGTTTTGTGGCACAGACGCATGGCTCACTTGCACCTAAGGAAAATGAACTACATAACGGAGAATGGTTTGGTGCAAGGTGTGCCTCTGAAGAGCTTTCAGTTTGAAGACAAGTGTCTACCGTGCATGAAGGGCAAGCAACATAAAAAGACACACAAGTCCAAGAAGCTGAACTCCATAACCTCGACATTCGATTTGTTGCATATGGACCTTTTCGGCCCTATCAACAAAAGGAGTATAGGAGGTAGTTGGTTTTGCTTAGTTATCACTGACGACTACTCACGGTTTTCATGGGTTTTCTTTTTAGGTACGAAGGACGAGACGGCTGCAAAGCTCATCGGGTTCTTAGACCAAGTGGAGAACTCCTACGGAACAAGGGTTAAACATATTCGTAGTGATAATGGGACTGAATTTAAAAACTCTGTAATTGGTGTATATTGCCTATCAAAGGGCATCATGCATCAATTCAGTGCACCATATGAACCACAACAGAATGGGGTGGCCGAACGTAAAAACAGAACATTGATTGAGGCTGCAAGGACTATGCTTTCGGATTCAAAGCTTCCTACCATGTTTTGGGGGGAGGCAGTGAATACCGCGTGCCATATTTTAAACCGAGTCCTTACAGTCAAATCAATGAACAAAACATGCTATGAAATTTTGAATAAACGGCCACCTAACTTAACTGGATTCGAACCGTTTGGAGTACCATGCACACTTTTAAGGACAAAACATCAACCGAAGTTTGGTGAAAAGGCTGACGAAGGATACTTCCTAGGTTATGTGCCAAACTCACCAAACAAACGGGTGTTTAACAAAACAACTGGTACTGTGGAGATTGTGTATAATATTGAAGTCTCAAGTTATACACATGAACCCCAAACTGGTCCGGAATGGATATTTGACTATGATAAGTTATTTGAGTCTTTTAACATTCCTCTGGATGATAATGCAGGTACAATAGAGAAGGACTTGGCGACGTTGCATCTGAACGACGATGGCCAAATCTTTCCAAGGACCACGTTCGAATCTACGTCCGAGCCAACTGCGACTGTAGATGGGTCTCCAGAAGTTGCTGATCAAGAGGCACCTAACACTGAGAATCAGACTCAAGCATCAAGTTCTGCCTCTGAGGAAAATATCCGTGAGGAAGAAAATGTAGAAGCTGAGCCTGTTCCCCCTTTAGGTGAAATAGGATCCAACTTAGGAGATAATCTAAGGGTTGATGATGTAGAGACCACTAGGATTAACAAGAACCATCCAATAGAAAGCATCATAGGAAATCCTAACGAGGGTGTGAGGACTCGGAGTAGTGTAAATAACAACACCGTGTTGTTGTCGATGATAAACGACTCCGAGGCATATCACACATGTCTATATTCATGTTTCATATCGCAAGTAGAGCCCAAAAATGTGCAAATGGCACTTAAGGACAACTCCTGGGTTGAAGCGATGCAGGAAGAACTTTCACAATTTAGGAAACTAGAAGTGTGGGAGTTAGTTCCGTTACCTCGAGGGGAGATTGCAATAGGAACCAAATGGGTTTTTAAGTGCAAAAGAGACGATCGGGGTATAGTCACGCGCAACAAGGCGAGTTTAGTTGTAAAGGGTTTCAATCAAGAGGAGGGAATCGATTACAACGAGGTTTTTGCACCAGTAGCAAGGCTTGGAAGCCATTAGGTTGTTTCTAGCGTTTGCCTCCTTCAAAGGCTTTAAGGTATATCAACTAGATGTTAAGAGTGCTTTCCTGTATGGGAAAGTGAAGGAGTTGGTGTATGTAGAACAACCGCCCGGATTTACAGATCCTAAATATCCTGAGAGAGTATATCGCTTAGATAAGGCTCTTTACGGATTACATCAGGCACCTAGGGCATGGTATGAGACTCTATCCAACCATCTGTTAGAAAATGGCTTTGAGAGGGGTAGGATAGATAGTACTCTATTTGTGAAGAGAAAGGGAGATCACTTTATCTTGGTACAAGTGTACGTCGATGATATCATTTTTGGATCATCAGACGAACAGATGTGCAAAGATTTCGAAAAGGTTATGAAGTCTAAGTTCGAGATGAGTGCTATGGGAGAGTACAAGTTGACCAAAAGAAGGAAGGGATGTTTATCCATCAAACTAAGTATGTCTATGACATATTAGAACGGTTTGGGATGGAGGGAACTAAGTTGACTGCCCACTTCAGCACGCCGATTCAAGTGAATCACAATCTCGGGCCGGGTACTGAAAGTGATACCGATGTGGATCCGACTTTATATCGGGCCATGATTGGGTCACTTATGTATTTAACTGCTTCAAGACCTGACATAATGTTTGCTGTGTGTATTTGTGCTAGGTTTCAAGCGAATCCGAAGGAGATGCATATGAAAGCTGTGAAGCGGATTCTACGATACCTCAAGTCGAAACCGAAGCTGGGACTTTGGTATCACGCGGAGGGAGATCTAGAGTTGGAGGCGTTCACAGATTCGGACTACGGAGGATGCAGCTTGACGCGCAAATCAACGACTGGAGGTTGTCAGTTCCTAGGAGGGAGATTGGTATCCTGGCAATGCAAGAAACAAACATCGGTAGCCGTGTCAACGTGCGAGGCCGAGTATGTAGCTGCTGGTAGTTGCTGTTCACAGGTTCTGTGGATACACAATTGCGGGATTACGGTTTGGCTTACACTCAAACTCCTATTAGGATAGACAATCAATCTACAATTGCTATAACTAATAATCCAGTTAAACACAGTAAAACAAAGCACATAGACATAAGGCATCATTTTATTCGTGATTGTGCTGAAAAGAACTTAATCAAACTGGTAAAGGTGGCAACTGAAGATAATAATGCAGATTTATTTACCAAAGCGTTTGATAAGTCACGGTTTGAGTATTTAATTCAACTGAATGGAATGCGCAACCCAGAGTAATTTGACCTTAGTAGTAGTAAGTTTATTTTCTTTTAGAGTCGTAATATCTTTTTCTTTACAATAGTCTGCTAATTTAGGAAAGTTTCTATTTTTAGTAAGTTTCTAATTTTAGTAAGTTTCTATTTTTAGTAAGTTAGTAGGTTAGCTTATTTTACTGCTTTTTCTTATGAAAAACAAAAGAAAAAAAGAGAGAAAATTACAAAAATACAAAAAAAGAGAATATCAGAAAAGGAGTTAAGTCTTAGATACATAGGTTCAAAGTGACGAAAATTAGCACAGTCGTTACAAACTTTAAGTGTTTAGGCTTTCACACATAATGCAACTAAATCCTAAGTGTTATACTTTATTTAGTTTGATGTGTTGGTAGGCATAATACATATAGGGAATCTCAAGGCTAATAAAATATTCTAGAAAAAGTCAAGCGTGTCACTAACCTAGATGTACGACCAATCGGTCTTAATTTTTCTGTACAAGACATACAAACATTGAGTCTAAATGAGGTATGCAAACTTTCTGGGGATGTATGGCAACATCAAATACATCTGAAAATGGAAAGAATATAAATATCATATAAAACTGAGAGTCGAAAACATGCAACTCTGTTGTACGTAAGTACAGACCTGTTGTCTCTGTTTAGATTCGGGTTAGCAGACATGTCGCTTTGTTGTACGTCAGTACAGACCTGTCACCGCTATCTGCTAACTTTAAAAATAAACCTTAAGTCGAACTAAGACACTTTGTTGTATGAGAATACAGACCTGTGTCCGATGTTTGTCTTTTAAAGAAAGTTTGCAAATACCAACAAGTTAGAATTTTTGTCTGTGTGCCTTGATCATAAAAGTATATCTATGTCTGAGTCACGTAAGATAATTTCTTGATAAATAAAAAGGCCAAGGGATATTCCGAAATGTAGAATGTTTAACAGGGTAAAATACCAACAATTGGCTAAATAAGTGTGTCACGACAAACAATCAAAGGAATCAAAAATTCCTAAGTGTGAAAGTTTAAGTACTGAAAGTTAGTATCAGACATCGCTATCTGATTGAACCTTTCTTAGACTATACTCATCAAAAATATGTTGTTAAGTGTTTAGCTTAGATTGTAAATTTTTTCTTAAGTCTAGATTAAATTTTTGGTCAAAATTTTATTTTACTTTATTTTATTTTATTTTATTTTTTCCCTTAGTTTATTTTATTTCATTTTAGTTTAGTTTAATTTTTACTTAGGTAAAAGGTCAAAAATTACTGAGGGTGCATTCAAAGTTGAATAAAATAAACATTGCGTGAAATATCTGTTGCTTAGGGTAAAAGAGTTGGCATAGTTTATCTGGTTACACAATACCATAGAAAAAAAAATTGGAAAAGTTGAACTTATTTCAAAATTTTCGAAATTTTTCTAAGTGTTGGAGGTTTCGAATCTAAGACAGACTCGAATAAGGAGTACTTCGAATCTGTCATTAGATTCGAATCTATGCTTAGACTCGAGGGTTGGTGGTATAAATAGGTTAACAGTAGGTCATTAATACTATCTGTTTTCGAATCTATACTATCGAATCTATTCAGGCGATTTCGAATCTATTTTCTCGAGTCTATCGTATCTCTCCTAAACGACATTTTGTCGAGTTTAAAGCTAGTGTGTTCGATTCTACTACTAGATCTAGGTATAATCAACTTGATTGTACAAGTTTCATGTAGTTTTATACACAATTTCAGGCCAAATCGTCGATTTTTGAAGTTTTATAGGTCAAAATAGGGTTTTTGCTAAATTACCAAGTTTGGACTAATAAAAGATCAAATTAAAAGCATAAATCAATGATTAGAACCTAGTTGAACTAATGTATGTGATTTACCAAGTTCAAAATGGTTAAAATCTTGGGTTTTTGTTGAAACAAGGGCCGACGGGGCTTCGAGTCTGTTCTTGGACTTTCGAATCTGTTCATGGGTTTCTCGAATCTGTCATTAGATTCGAGATGACCATTATATTCGAATCTGTCCATTAGACTCGAAATGGGACTCTTCGAATCTGTCCATTACACTCGAATATGGACACTTCGAATCTGTTGCTTTCGAATCTGTACTTTATTTAATTTGTTTAATTTAAATTTTATTAAACTTGTGGAAATTTAATTGTGTTAGATTTTGTATTTAATAAAGTACAAAATAAAACAAATTTGAATTTAAACAAGTTTATTGATTTTTAATGAGTCTAACAGTTTTATTTATTGTGCAGATATGGCAGTTCGCGCTTTTGTCCCGAAGCATAATATGGTCCTTAATCCAGTTAATGATATCCCTGAGGCACAGGGTTATCGTGAAGTTTTGGACTTCCTAGCTGAGTCTAGGATTAGCTATGCTTTATATCATAACATTCCCATTGTAATTTCGTATGTACGACAATTTTACGATCATTTACAGGTGGACTGTACTGTCACCCCGACAGTTATCAGAACCAGAATCGCTGGCCAACCTCTTGTCTTCTCAGCAGATATGTTGCGCCAAGTGCTACAGTTGGGTTCACAGGAACAAGAAGACGGGCCTATAGACTTTCCATTGAGTATTAGGCAAGCCGCGTTTCTGAGAATGGGCTATAGTCTGGACGTTACGAAATCATCTTATATGAAAAGTGGATTGATAGGGCAGTGGCGATTTCTGGTCCACGTGTTCATGGTTTGTTTTGCGCCAAAGAAGGCTGGTTTTGATTACATCGTCTCAAAGATCCAATCAGGGGTGATTGCGATGGTGTATAATAGGAAGTTCAGCTTCTCGCAGTTGTTTTTCTCGGAATTCATCCATCAGATTACAGCTCCTGAAAGAGAAAGATTCCTTCTGTATCCAAGATTTGTGATGATGTTGATAAGGCACTTCTTGCCAAATTTGCCACAATCAGATGACACTTTGAGCGTCAATGTTATGGATAAACGCATATTTGCTGATTGTTCCTCACATCGAGGAAGGTTAGCGGTTCCGGTGGCGCGTCCATTATTTGGAGCAATTATAGACAGGGAATTTCAAGCCCCAGGTGATGCCAACTGGGCAGGGGTAGTTGATATTCAACAACAGCAACAGCAACAGCAACAGCAACCGCAACGCCAACAACAGCCGCGTGCTAGGCCGCGTGATCCACGACGCCAACAGCAACAACCTGCTAGTCAAATTCAGGCATCCAGGCCATCAACAAGTGAACAACCACAGGCACAAGAAGCAGGGACTTCAGGTGCAGTCCCCGAATCTGAGCAGCTTGCTCAGACTTTGGAGGAAATATGGTCTTCTGGTCCTAATGCAAATGAAGATGTGGCAGCAGCATTAGTAGGTGAGCTGCTTAGTCCGCCTGGAGATGAAGATGATATATTTCGTGATGTTGAGGAATATGAGCCACAGCAGGCTGATAACGTATTGTCATCATCTGCAACCGAATCAGAAGAGATGGAGGAGTTAGAAGTTGAAGCTCCTGAGTCAGTATCAACTGAACCACCTGTTCAAATTGGAACTTATGGTTCGCGATTGATTATAAATGAAGGTGGTTCTAGGAGACGAGTGGACAGGGAATTGGAGGAGTCTGATTTCGAAGAAGAAGAAGTTTCTCATCTAGTGACAAGGCAACGGGCCAAACGTCACAGGTTCATGCAAGGATCCTCTTCAGCTTCCGCAGAACAACCTGAAATTCCTCACCCTCAGGACCCTCAAACCACCATTCCACCATCACCACCTCATGATGAACCATACATCCCATCGCCGATCATTCCAACTCCAATTCAATCCATCCCATCAACCTCATCCTCATACGCCGACAATCAAAGGTTTCTGCAGCTAAAAGCTCGAGTTGACTTCCAAAATATCCAGATCTTAGGCCTAACAAAGGCAATCGGTGAGATTCAGACTCATAATGCAAATCTTGATAAGGAGAATGCCGATCTAAAGAAGATTGTGGAAAAAGTTCAGGAAGAGAACTTAGAGCTAAAAACCTTTGTTTGTGATCAGTCTGCTGAGATAAGGTCGATGCGCTCCCTAATTGAGCAGTTAATGAAAAATTTACAGGCTCAGGGGGAGACATCGTGCCGAGATCAGGAAGTGCAGAGAAGAGATGATACTGAAGGAGATGATCCCGGTGCAAATAAAGAGTTTGAGTCTGTAGATTTTCCTGCAGCTCAAGTTACACAAGTTGAGGGGGAGCCTAGTCAAGGCGAAGGAGAAAGGGGTGAAGCTAGTTCATCTAAACAGCCTTCAGACTTTGAGATCAGTGAAATGATTGAAGCACTCATGGATCTTGATGATGATACACTGGATGGAGGTTTTGATTATGAAGATGAAGAGCTTGAAGAAGGAGAGTTTATTCCGGAAGAGATAGTAGATTGGCAACCTGAAGATGAAGTAGTAGCTGATGAGGATGATGAAGCTGACGAAATAGTTGTACAGCAGAATCCTATCACTGACACTTATATGATAGATGGAAATAGAATTGTTGATATTGACATAGTGAATGCTGCTTTGAATCCTAAGTCATCGACTGAAGAACCAGCAAGAGAGCTAAGTAACGAAGAAAAAAGGAAGCTATGGTTCAGAGCCGAAGAGAAGGAGTTAGCAATTAGGAGTTCAATGAAAGTGCCTGGTACAGGGAAGCTATCTGAGCGAATCTTAAGTTGGTTCTTTGACAGAGATCTTCAACTTTTTATAATTAAAAGAAAAGACGGGCTTCAGTACATTAGGCGAACATTGAAAGCATTCAACACCCTTCCAAAGATTGAAATCACAGCGCTTGCATGGAAAGATCTGATAAATATTGGTGATGATCCTTATGCGAATGTGATTGAAAGAATAATAAGAAAGGAGGGGAGATCTAGGAAGTTTGAACGGTTGAGTCCAAGGGTCGGAAGAAGAGTCGAGGATAAGTCACGTATAGATCCTCTTACAGGCCGACCTTGGATGAGGATTCAGTACAAACCAGTGAAATGCCTAAGGAAGGTACCTCTGAAGAAAATGCCACAGAATGTTTTGCGAAATCTGAAGTGGTGGTATGCTGACACGGAAACTGGGGAAGCGGTTATGGAAGACTTAGAAGAAAAAGTTATTCTTAGAGTCTATGACCCGCTTCACCTGGTGAACCTATCTAAAGAAGACCTGCAGATTTTGTATAACTGTAAGATTTCCAGTGACGCACATATGGATACTGAAGCTAGTAAGTATGAAAATGTGGTCACGGTATGCGTTGAAAAAGGTCTGTATGCTGGTAGTGTTTTGAATCAATAATAAACCATGTTCTCAAATCAAATGTGTGAATTATTAGAAGCTATCGTCAAGGGGGAGTCTGTTGGTACATCCCGTGTGACGATAGCAGTCTAAGTTGTCTTACATTGTGATTTAGCATATGTTTGGTATATGTATTATGTATGATTGATGATTATCAGTGTTTGTATGTTTGAACTTGATGTAACGTATTACAAGAAGTTCAAACATAAGGTTCAAAGATAAAATCAGTCATAAGGTAATATCACAAGTTTCAAACACTTAGTTGTATATGTCAAAGGCTAGATTCGAATTGCATAAGAGGATACATTCGAATCTGTGATAGATTCGAATGAGACCTTAGATTCGAATATAGGATAGATTCGAGACTGTCATGTTGGACAGACTCGAATGGGCCTTGGGCCAGATTCGAGTCTGACCCACATCAGATTCGAATCAGGGTCTATAATTAGGGATAGACTCGAATGATTAGCAGACTTTTTGCAGAATTCGTGAGGAATTAAGCAAGAGGCGATCTCGAGTTTATCAGCTAGGTGAGTGCCGTTTCGGAGAGAATTAGTACGTAGGATCGTTCGTGTGTCGTTCGTTCAGCGTCTAATAGTCTCCGTGTTTCCGTTGGTTGAGAGTTGGCCGTCTGACCGTCAACGAGGATTCCGCACTCGTTCACGGATCCGCGTCTAGATAGATCTTGCAGTCGTAGACCTTACACATGTGTTACTGTTGGGTGCTGCAAGAAATCACATACACACATACGGTTAGAAAAGTAGAGAGAGAAGAAGATTGCTTAGCAAGAAAGCCGAGAATCTCCAATGTAATATTTTCTCTCTTAATCATTCAATAGATTGTGTTTGATTGATAATTGTTCATAATATGTTTTATATTTGTATGAATTGTTAGAAATATGAATTCACACTTCCGCATATTTTGGAGTCGCAATATTTTCATCAACCAACAGAGATTTATTTGCATTATTATAGATCTTTTAATTATTCCTTCGAATCTCTGTATTTTGCGAACTATTTACGTTTCATGTTGGGTTGTAAAACGTTCCTTATTCATCGATGTACTTTTTGAAAACGTCCATATAGTGGTCGTCCGTTATGATTATGGTTACGCTTCCGCACTCGTCACGCCTCGCTGCCGACCGGGGTAGCAGGGTGTGACATGGTTCCTCCGAAGGAATTTTAGATTTGTGCAACATATGTTTGAGTGTGAAACATTAAGTTTATTGTTTGGTTTTTAATTTCTGATGTGGTTGTATGTCGTACTTTAATTTTAGTTGTTTATTTTTAAGTGTGGTGTGAATTTTATATTTACAAGTTTGAGTTTATTCTAGTTATTTGAGTTTATTTTTTAGCAAGGAATGTGTAACGATAAATCTCTCTTATTCTTAGTGATTCTAGTATATGTATGTGACGAGTACGTCACAAGGGTCTAAGTTGGGGAAAGTAGGTTCTAATAATGTTTTAATTAATTAATTTAACCTCCACAAAAATTTTTAGACCAAATGATTCACCACAAACCAGAGGGACACGCTGCCCTACGCACCAAAAACAGTAAAAAAATCAAATTTTCCAGAGTCGGGCGCAGGGCTACGCCCCATCGTGATAAAAAGGCAGAATGAGCCTTCTTCTTCATTTTTCACAAACCCTAGCAACCCTTAGCCTTACGGCTGGTGTGCGGCTCTCCCTAGTGGTTCCATTTTTGTGCCAAAAATTGCAAATCTAAGCTTAAAAACACTCTTACTACCATCCATAGCAAAGATCTAGGCTAAAATCATCTCTTTGTGAGTATTTTCATCCATTTAGAAGGTTTTTGGATAAAGAAGTGGGTGGAGAAAAAAAGCAAGATTTCTACCATGTTTTAGCTTTCAATCATCAAGGTTAATATTTTTATGGTTAAAATGCAAGTTATTTCATACTTTTTGAGTAAAATGAGAGTATGGAGCTTCATGGTGATTTTGACTTTTTAGAGTCAAAGTATGTTAAATTACATAAATTTGATGCTAATCTTGGAAAATGTTTGATAAGATTTATTTTTAGCTGCTATTTTAAGTTAATTTGCCATGATTAAATTCTAAAAAATAAATTAGATTTAAAAATGTTGGTTGCCTAAATGTGCATATATGCTATAATTTATAAAGTTTGGGTAATTAGCTAGAAAATAGAAATTATGTGCTAAATGAGTTTTTATTGATATATTATAGACATGCTAGTGTATAATATGATGACAAATTATAGACTATATATATAGTGAACATAAATGAGCGTAAAAGTATATATATATATATATATATATATATATATATATATATATATATATGTATGTATGTATGTATGCATCTAAACATAGTGAGCGTAATTGTGGAAAGTGTAATAATAGATTACATTATTGAATTTATCTCATGCATTGATTGATTGACAATTTGTAGATGTCGAGAAGAACCCGCCAGCAAACCCAACCAGCTGATGTACCGGTGAACTGGATCCCCAATTTGTTGCTCTCCCAACAACCGGAAGGAAATGAGAAAACAATTATTTCTTTATAAGAAATATTCTAGGCGTATTTTAGTAGAGAAAAGGGTGAGCTATGGAGTCCCGTACCTTTTTGATTTCTTAGAATGGAAGGGAATTCTCCCACAATGCCCAGCGCTGTGTAATCAACTGTATAATTCTTTTGCTCGGTTTTGCACTTTTCTTTTTTCGATATTACGTACTTGATTCCTTTTCCATTTTTGATCCCCTCGATATTTAGAGTTAGGCGGCACACATATTTATCAGGCTGATGTAGTATAGTGGATGTCTACCCTTAGGAGGGAGACAGGGAGTACATACAACGAGCTTAGGTTGATAGGCACTGTCCATATGAGGGAAGTGGTGATGGATGCTAAAATCCTTCGCCAATTATTTAACTAAGATACTGGAGTGGGAAACGAGGGGTATAGCCAACGTGGGTATGAGTATAAGTCTGAGGCCTAATTGGCCTTTACTGACCTGACCTGGACTGGAGAGTGGATTGAACAGGTGTGCAAAGTGTTCAATCAAACCACTGAGGAAGCGGAGAACTACGTTACCTATAATAGGAAGGATTTGTCTCCAAGGTGCAAAGTGCTTCATAAGATCCTCGTGAACAATTTTTGCCACGAGATAGTGACCTGTCTAAGTTCAAGCACCGAGACATTACTATCCTTTACGCCCATCCCAAGGGAAAGCCCAGACTGTCCTTTGCATGGACAGTCATTAATGACATATGGGCTATGTACGATACTAGAGAGAGAACGATCATCCCCCATAGATGGTTAATTTCTACTTTCCTTGAGAGGATTGATGCACTTTCACCCGATTCCCTTTCTTCTCCAGTCTCGGCGACGTACATTATGGTCGCTATGTTCCCCACTTTAATTTTACGAGAGGTTGATGAGGGAGGGGTTCGAGATATACGACAAGAAAATCGATCAGTATATCGAGGACTACACTGAAGAGGAGAGAGAGAGAGAGAAAGAGAGCAAAAGGCCTCTAATGAAGCGGGTGTTCGGCAAGAAGAGCCGAACAGAGGGCCGTCTACCTCGCAAAGTCGAGGTAACGACAATGTTGACGTCAACCGCATTCTGCGGCGGTTAGACGATCTTGTGGTGAATCACGGGGATTTCCGCGAGGACGTGACTCGGAGATTAGATGACATGAGCGGTAGATTAACCCATGTTTATGACAGGGTTGACTAAATTCAGGATTGGGTAGATCAGATTTATGATGGGCAGTGATCTATGGCATATCAAAATGCCTGCTACCAGCATCATAACTGGGCGTATTCAGAGGGAGTCCGACATCACGAGGATTTCCAAGCCGGTATGTCGTACCAGTCTTATGCTGATTACACTATGCCCCAGTATCAATCATACGACCCTGCCGTAGATACATATCATCACTATCCAGTGCATGGCAGGCAGGATTTATCGAACCAGATCCCCGCTCACTTATATCTGCCATCACCGAACCCTGCTGATCAAGGCCCGTACGGAGATTTCTACAGCAACATCTTCGGTCAGCGGCCTCCGTACCAATGATCGGGTACTATCTTTCCTTGTTCTTTGTCTTTATTTTCTTACTTTCTTTCATTTTTAGTTATGTAGTTTGCATTATAATTTCTTTATTTTAGTAGTTTTTATATTTATTTAGCCGAGTCCTTTTCTAGATGTTTAATGTTTATGTAGTTCTTTAGACCTTCCCCAGTTAAGTCTTGGTTGCCGATCAGGTCATGGAAAATGATGATAAATAGAAAATATATGTACTCGGGAATTGGCTAGTGTTGATAGAATATCTATAATTAAGTTAAGAGTCGTAATAATAATTAACATTTTTGTTATGAAAATCGAATTCAAGTGGGTTAAAATATATTCAGGCTTAAATATAAGTAATGTGTCAAAATATTTTGGAAAACTCATGCAATAAGGGGGAGAGCTTAAACATTTTCAGCCACAAAAAATGAGTCAATTATAGTCTAGATGGTTCGGGAAATTAAGTCCATTGGGGTACCACTCATGCCTAATCCCCTAAAACCATCTGGTTTGGGAGTGATTGACCTAAATCTCGCTACATGGACCTGCTAGATATCTTGAGTTAAAAAAATAGATATAAGCATGGCATTAAAAAGAAACATTTTGTGGTAAACATGCATAGAGGAAAAAGATGGTCAAAAGACCCACGTGTTTTAAGTCTTGTAACCTTGAGCTAAAAGGGTAATTTCCAAGAGTGAGATACATTATATAAATTCTAAGAGAAATATATTTTAACTGAAAATGTCTTTGGAGTATATTAAAAATTTTAATGCATTATTGCGAAGGCTAGCTTAACATAGAAGTGCTAGATACACTGCCAATATATCCGGTACACAATTAGTTCTGATTCCAAAGGCTTGTTCGGGGACGACCAAGAGTTAAGTTATGGAGGTTTGATAAGACTATAGTTGTATGTGTTTTCGATATATTTTAAGGATTATTTATGCACCTGTGCCTCGTAACTTCCATACTTTTACTCTCAAATTGTGTTTCAGGGTCAAGAAGTCAAACGAAAGCAGCTCGAGAAATTTCAGCGCGAAACGAGCCGAACTATTTTGAGTTAGAGAGCAATTCCAGCGCAGACCTGCGTAGCCCAGGCCGTAACCCCTAGCGCAGGGCCAGGCGTAGGTGTACGGCTGAGTCTATGCCAGTGCGGCGTAAAAACTTTACAGCCATTTTTTGACACCAAAAACCCTAATCCACATGTCCTCTTTAAATAGAGAGCGACTGTGTTCATTTTTAGAGGTCCTGAAATATTGAAAATGTTGGCGAAGCCCTGCCGGGGTTGATTCACGGATCGAGTACAAAAAAAGGTGGGTGCAACCATTCGTGTCATTGAAGCCTACAATGATTTCCACAATCATTACCGTTGAAGAACACACGATGAGAGGCTAAACCACCATAGCCATTTGCGAAGGATCTACGGCTAAGTTTTATTTACTTGAATATATATGTATTGATGTGTTTGTGATACTTGAATATTTGGTGTAATGCAAATGATATACATTTGGTTATTTTTATGAGTAAATGGTTTAATTGGTAAAAGCAAGATAGTTTATAATGATATTATTATTTGTGACGAGTCTATTAGTTTAGTGATTAAGACAAGTAAGGAATGTTGCATGTGGTATGCCGAGATTTATTGGTTAAATCATTTATGATTAATATGACTAAGTAATTGGTTATGTCTATGTGACCGTTGCATGATATTCTAGTGGATTATAACTTATGTCGTAGTGATTTCATAATGGTTATCTTTAATTCAAATTGTTAATCAGTTGTTATTTGCTTGTCGTGGTTTTAGTCATAATTTAGTCGTAATCACCATTCTAAACAAATCACTCATTTCACAATTTAATCGCTTTTATAAACCTAAAGAACTAGCAATTTAACCCTAATTCACATCCACACTCCCTGCGGATTCAACACTTACTTCTCTACGCTAATAGGTAGCTTTAACGTATTCATTTACGTAAAATTGGTTTGTATTTTTATATAGAATAAATATTATTCTACACAAGAATGATTGTAGCTAGTTTGTATCTATATAGAATATATTTATTGTTGTACGAGTTTATTTGTTATTATTGTATATATATAGAATACATATCATTAGATTTACAATATTGTTATTGTTATATCAGTTTACTTATTTTATATAGAATGTATAAAATGTATAGGAAACGTAACCTATATAATTACATAATATTCTGTATATAGTATGTTAAATTTTTAGCAGTAAACTAATTTTTCTATACAGAAAATCATTTTTATTTTTGTAAAAAATATATTTTATGAAAAAAATCAATTCTGATAAAAAAGAGAAAAATAAGAAAAATAGAAATAAGAAAGTGAGAGAAAGAGAAAAAAAAAATTTCTTCCAAAAATACTTTTTGCACATCTTATAATGATTCTCCACAATTAAAAGTACAAATAATTACAAAAATGTGATAGCCTATTTCAGTCATGGATCTTTTTAATCTAAAGGGTTCTAATGGATTCTTAGGTTCTCACCCTCTATTTGAAATTTACAATAAAGTCATACCCTTTTTTCATTGTGAACACATTCATCACTATATAAAAATGTAACACCCTCTAAACTCGGCTAAAGACCACGTCATTTAGAATACACAGGTGGCAATAATGCATATAATACTCATTTCGTAAAATCAGAGGTTTAAGGAACACTGTTAATTAAAACTTTTAACATCACATAAACAACTCTGTCTAGCTGATTACCCCATCAGTACATAAATCCAAATCTATCTCGGCTCGATCCCTACTAGTCCCTGTACACACAACAATCTCAGTTCAAATAAGCCCTAAATACCCAATAAACAATAATACATCTGATGAATTCCCAAAGTATAACCCTAAATAGGTCCCAAGACGTAAAAGCCCAATCTGGCCAAAAAGAGTTGATGACGGCCGCACTCAACCCTGCATGCTCACGCCTTTCATCGTAGTAGCGCTCTACCCATCGCGGGCCACGGGTCGTGCTCATGAACCCTAGCCCAAGCCCGACCTCGTATCGCCTTGGACCCCGTCGCAACCGCGCTCCGGTCATCGCGACCACGATTGAGCTGAAGTGCAGGTCCTCTGTATCTGTTTCAGCTTCTATCCAGGGATAATTTAATTTCCTAAATCCGTCTCCAACCATATTAGCTCATGATTTTAACATAAAAAACACTTATAATACACTTGCCAATCAATTCCCTCGTTTTGGTAACAACTAACATAACAAAACCCATATATTTGAAACTTCCACATACCTTGGGCTTAAAGAACACTAAGATGGATGGAGATGATACACATCAATCTAATTTAATCGTTATGGCTTCCTTTCAACTGTCCCATGTACAGAAAACACACAGACACATTTATCTAATTTTCTTTGGCACAAAGGAAGTGAAGGAAAGAAGATAAGCACGTCACCTAATATACGATTCCGAATATATCGCGGGTTCAACACCAATACCCAGACCAGTTATCAAATTTTCCCAATTAATGTAATTAAATCTCATTTAATCTTTGAACTCAAATTATAATTAGTCCACTAAAATTATATTCCGAACTGATGTAATATCGGTCCCCATGTATAATCCATTAATCAGGACATAATTGGACCAACGCAATAATCAATATATGACAACTTCGATTCCCAGTATATTTTGCACTCAAACACAATAAAACCAAACGATTTGTATTACGAAATATGAAGATTACAAGAGAGAATTTTTACACTCATTCTCTATGAACTTTCACACCCTCAAAACACACACTAAGGTAGAGGCTCCTCTAACACTTCTCTAAAACCCTTGGAGAACAAGATTATTTATATATAAGCTTACTTTAGGGGTTTGTCCAAATACTCCTCTCAAAGTCTAGGAAATTAAGATTCCCCACGATGTAAACTAATCCTATTTGCAAATTAAACCTAGACTTTTATTATATTTAATTATACACTATTTTAGGGCTAACAATCTCCCCATTAGTGTATAATTTAATATTTACAATTATTTACAATTAAGCGCAATTACACAAGCTTGAATTACAAGAAATAAAATTTCTAACAATCTTCCCATTCTTGTAATCAAGACTTGTATTCTTCTGAAGTCTTGGGCTTTAAACTCCGATCTCTGAACTTTGAAGTAACTCTGATTGATCTTCTTCAGATGACTCTCCCCTTAAATCTTTCAGGTCGGTGGCTCTCCCCTTGCATTTAGTAGGTCTTTCTCCCTTTACGAACTTCAGCATACTTTCCAAGTCTTTTCAAAACATTCTCCCCCTCATGATGATCATGAGAATTATGATCATCATGTAGTCCCTTCAGCTCCCCCTTCAAATGAACAACCTCAATGTGTCTTCAAATCTTCTTTCTTCATTGAAATAGATGATTACAGACACAGAAAGAAAATATTACATTTAAGAACACTACAGACACAGAAGTACTTATCTCTCTCATGTTACAAACTCAATCAGTAACTCTCCCCTCAATAACAGAATATAAACATTTAAATCATAAAATTTTCCCTCCCCTTCAAAACCAACAAATCCCTCATTACAAATATTCAGGGCCACAAGGATATTACAGTGAAGTTCATGGCTTTGTAACCTGAATATATAAGAAAATGAAACAAATTCATTTGTAAGTAACAATCCAGATCCACATAGAAGTTCTGTTTGCAGAATAGACGAAGTCTATGTGACCTACGTTCAGCGCTGGCGTAACATTAGCATTGGTAGGATATCCAAATAATCATCAAGAAATCCTTTATCATGAAAGAATCAATCTTATTTAGTCCGGCTTTGTCTTGGTAGACAAGTTGTTTATAGTCACGGAGACTGTAGACTCCTTGTGTCCTAGAAGTGTATAACATTAAGCTCTAGACTCAAAGTGCATCAAATGAAGTTGGAGACCGGAGAGGATGTCTTCTTTGTTTCAATATGAACAATATCCAATGGATATGTCGATAGTGTATGTGATGTATCTCCGTGTGAACTGAAATAGAAGTCTTTTAAGATACGAGTGAGTGTTAGGCACAAAAAGGCCTCAGTCAAACCTATTCTGCATCTAAGGGGGAGATTCTTAATCAAACCTGTTGATGCACTTGAAAGGTATAATTTAAGGCCTGTTTATGCCTTAATGAAACCTGTAAAGTGATTTGCAATATCAGTTAAAGTTGTTCTATGTGTTGCATGTGTTGCAACAAAGGCAATTTGTCCAAGCTGTTCAGTCTGCTGAACAGGCTGAACATAAACTGTCTATGCTGCTCTACATTGGTGAGCAGCTTGGGTAGTTTACAAGTATTCTGTTCTTTGTGAACAGAACCTGTCTTAGACTAGTTAACATACTACTGTATCTGTCATCTCAGCTTGAACTTTTCCGCAGTCAAGCTTTTTTGTAATTAACAATTGTTGATAATACATTCAAACATTGAGAAAATAGTGTGTAGTTTTTAAATTGCTGTATTCACCCCCCCTCTACAGCTTAAGGCTATATACTTGGGAAACCTCTCGGGACCTACAACTGGTATCAGAGCAGTTTAGAGTGTGTGTCATCTCTAAGATCTCTCATCATCCCAAAGTTTCCATGGACAACAGTGCTGCAAATTTCTCATACAATGACAATGGGTCAATGGGCAAACCTCCAAAGTTTAATCATCAGAACTTCTCTGGCTGGAAGTGCAGAATGATGCTCTATTTAGAGAATCTGGATGTACAACTACCAGAGTTAGTAATGGAGGGTCCTTATGTGCCAACCTCTGTTACTACTATAACTCCAGCGGTTGAAGGAGCTGGTCCTGAAATCAGAACCTTTGAGAAAGCAAAAGCTCAATGGTCTGATGAAGACAAAAGATTTGTGGCTCTGGATGCAAAGGCCAGGAATAACCTGGTTATCTCTCTGCCTGATGATGTGTTCAAACAGGTTGAGAAGATGAAGACTGCAAAGGAAATGTGGGATACTTTGTGTACCGTCTATGATGGACCCACAATAACACTGGATAACAGGATTAACAATCTTGTTAGACAGTATGAACTCTTCTTTGCAAAACCAAAGGAAACTCTCACAGAAACCTACACCAGGTTTACTGCTCTTATTAATGATCTCAAAGCTGTTGGGATCACCAAGGACAGCCTGACTCTGGTGAACAAAATCTTAGACATCCTACCTGAAGAATGGAATTATTTTTCTACAATCTTAAGGAATTCAGGTACCATCAGAAGTATGGATCTTGTCAACCTGTATGGATCCTTACTGAATGATGAGCAGTCAAGGCAACAAAAGAGAAATGCCTTGGAAATGTCTAAGAGAGGTGCAGCCTTTGTGGCCAGTGTGAGACAACCTGTAAGTCAGGTGGGTGATGTGTTCACTCAACCTGATCAACAGACTGATGATAAGGAGGAAGTGTCTGATGAGTAAGACAATGCAGATCTTGTTGAACTGGACGATGAGCAAATGATAGCCATGCTTGTGAAAAGGTTCAACAAAAAAGGTTTCGAAGAAACATGCTGCAGGGAAGTTCAAGTGTTGTCAAAAAGAAGGCATTTGATAAGTCCAAAGCTGAGTGCTTCAAATGTGGCAAACCTGGCCATATAGTTGCTGTCTGTGTGTCAAAAGCTGTTGGTCAGTCATCCAAACCACACAAGACAAACAGGGATGATGGCTATAGGGTTAAGTACCTTATGGCCATGGCTAAGCTGAGAAAGTTGGAAAACTCAGTGGTTTCCAATCGGCAAAAGGGACTCATGGCAGAGACTTGTGACTGGGAGGAGTCTGATTCATCATCAGATGAAGAAGACAATCAATGTCTGATGGCCAACACTGATGTCCCATCAACAAGCAACTTCAAACAAGACTTGGCTGAAGCTGAGGCTTTCAGCAGCTTGGAGAACTGGAATCCTACAATGATGTATAAGGTACAAAATTTTATGGCTTATAGTTCTGAAGAAAAAGTTAAAATGTTTGAATACATGCTTGTTGATCTAAAAGCTGCTACTGAGAAGCATACTGTTTTATTATCTGAAATATCTATGCTTAAAGCTGATCTTGAAACAAAATCCAGTAAACTTGACAGTTTCCATAAGTTAGAAACTGAGATTGATGAACTAAAACACATTAACTCTATTTTACTGGAAACAGGTATAAAACATGCCAAGCTTCAGAAGATAGTTGACTCTTGGTGCCAATCTGCACAAAAAGTCAGCCATTGTATAAGTCAGCAGATCCATGCACAAATCCAAGCCTATCTTGGAGGGGATCTTGACACAGCAGCTTCCATTGTTGAGGTTAATAATCTGAAAAAGGACTTATCCACCCTTGGTGAGCTTCCAAACACTTTCATTCAAAAAGTGAATGGTAAACTAATCTCAACAAACAGGTTTGTCAGGCCTTAAAATACTGACAGCTCG
The DNA here is from genome assembly GCA_020465985.1 of Centrapalus pauciflorus. Lineage (NCBI taxonomy): Eukaryota > Viridiplantae > Streptophyta > Magnoliopsida > Asterales > Asteraceae > Centrapalus > Centrapalus pauciflorus. Next base: position 547,946 of record JAANYP010002743.1, read on the forward strand.
TGTGAACCTAGCTCAAAAGCTGATGATGGAATGTGTTCTCCATCAAATCAGCCTGCTAAGTGCTCTGCTGATTCACACAAGCAAAAGAAAGGAAAACATGTCCAAACTGCAGCTGTGAACACCAAGCCTGTTGACAAAACAAGCTCTGGGTCCAAAGCTGATGGTAAAAGACATGCTAATCCTTTTGATGCTGAACGTTTTGAAAATAAGTTTTCAAAAGGTAAGCAGTCTGCTTGCAACAGGGGTAAGTCTCATGTTGAAAGCAAACCTGCTGTGATTTCAAATAAGTGTTTAAATCATAGTGGTAAAATGGTCTTAAATGAAAATAAGTCTTTTAAAACCAAAAATAATGATTATGTTGATAGGCAGCATAAATCACACCTCAGTAAGGGCAAAGGCAAAGCCATTGCTCAGCCTGAGAAATTTGGGAATAAGTTTCCCAAACCTGTGGAAGCTCAAAAGAAAATTAAGCTTCCTATCTTTGACATCTGTCCTCCTAAAAAGAGGAAAGAAGAGACAGGCAAAGCTGTTGCTATTGAACCCTCCACTCAAGCTGTTGATTCATCAAATAGTAATAAGTTTGCTAAACCTGCTGATAGAATCAACAAAAATAATTTAGAATGTGCTTCTGAAAGGTCTTCTTCCAAAAATGCTAAGAGGAGAAAATGCTATAAATGTGGAATGAAGACACATCTGGCCAAAGACTGTCCTGAAATTGAGGACATGAGGCCTGTTGACTCTGATGGTTCCCTCATTCCTAACACAAGCAATGTTGGAAATATCTCAGTCAATGAGAGTGGTATCCAAACTGACACCATTCAAATAGGAAATATTAGTGTTGATATCACAAGCCCATCAACAAATGTTGATGAAGTAGGAGAACTCATCTCTGTGATGAGTTCCCCTAAAAATGACTAATATTCTTCTTGTCACTCTGCAGGAAAAACAACCATCCCAGGTTTGGTACTTGGACAGTGGCTGCTCAGGGCACATGACAGGTTGTAAGGACCGGCTGAGTGATCTTAGGCCTGAAAAAGGGCCAAAAGTCACCTATGGTGACAATATACAGGGATCCACTGAGGGATATGGAACTCTTAAAGCTGGTGCTGCAGTGTTCAAAAGAGTAGCCTATGTGGTTGGACTAAAACATAACCTTGTCAGCATAAGCCAACTGTGTGATGCTGGCTACAAGGTTAACTTTGATGAGCACCTGGGTTACATATTGGATTCCCAAGGCAAAGTTGTGTTGTGTGCTCAACGAAAAAAAGGTGTATATGTTGTGGACATGCAATCTGCTGATCCCACAACTGAAACCTGTTTTCTCACAAGAACAAATGCAGTCTAAACTGGCTATGGCACAGAAGGCTGTCACATCTGAACTTCAAGAATATCAACAAACTCTGTAAGAAAGAGTTGGTGACAGGTTTACCTTCTATGACTTTTGTTAAGGATAGACTCTGCACAGCTTGTGAGAAAGGCAAGCAGAGGAAATCATCTTTTAAATCCAAGCATAATTTTTCAACAGATACTCCTTTCTTCTTGATCCACATGGACTTGTTTGGACCTGTTAGTGTCCCAAGTCTAGGAGGAAGAAGATATACTCTTGTAATGGTTGATGAGTTCTCCAGGTACACATGGGTATTCTTCTTGAAGAGCAAAGGAGAGGCTGCTAGAGAAATCATTAGATTTGTGAAAAAGATGGAAATGCTAAACTCTGCCCAAGTAAAGCAGCTTAGAAGTGATCATGGTATTGAATTCAGAAATAGTAATCTTGAAGACTTCTGTGAAGAAAAAGGGATCACTCAAAACTTTTCAGCTGTAAGAACTCCACAACAAAATGGAGTTGCTGAAAGGAGAAATCGAACCCTCATTGAAGCTGCTAGAACCATGCTTTGTGCATCTGGTTTACCTTCATCATTCTGGGCTGAAGCTGTTAACACTGCCTGCTTCACCCATAACAGATCCTTAGTGGTAAAAAGGTTCAACAAGACTCCCTATGAGCTGCTCAAAGGGAAGAAGCCAAATGTCAGTTACTTCCATGTATTTGGGTGTCCCTGCTTTATTCTGAATCAAAGAGACCAACTGGCAAAGTTTGAACCTAAAGCTGATGAAGGTGTGTTTGTTGGATACTCCTCTATCTCCAAAGCCTACAAAGTATACAACAACAAAAGAAAGGTGATAGATGAATCTATCAATGTCACCTTTGAAGAGTCCAGGAGTGACTCTACCAAAGCTGTTCCTGAATCAGTTTCAGGAGAATTCAACTTTGATGATCTCATGCATTCCAACAATGAAGAGGACTCAAAAGCTTCCACTACATCCAGTGTGGAACCTGTTAATCATGATGGACATGATGATGATTATGTCAATTCACCCTGTGTGAATAAGTGTACCGACTTAATTACAACTACATGTCCTGAACCAATCAATGCTGATTTTTCTAGATCCTCTGCTGATATGTTCAACAGTGGTCTGTCATGCTCAACAAGTGAACAGGCTCAAGTCTGATATTATGGTTGTTCAAATTTATGTGGATGACATAATATTTGGTTCTACCAAGGATCAGTTATGCAAGAACTTTTCATTACTCATGAAATCCAAATATGAAATGAGTATGATGGGAGAACATACTTTCTTTTTAGGATTACAGGTTAAACAAACCTAAACTGGAGTTTTTAAAAATCAAAGAAAGTATACTTTAGATCTCTTGAAAAAGTTTAAATTTGATCAAAGTTCCCCTATTAAAACCCCAATGGCAACCAATGTAAAATTGGATGCTGATGCCAGTGGCAAAGCTGTTTCAGTAACAGCTTACAGAGGTATGATTGGGAGCTTGTTATATTTAACTGCTAGTAGACCTGATATTATGTTTGCCACCTATTTGTGTGCTAGATTCCAAGCTGATCCAAAGGAATCTCATCTAGCTGTTGTTAAAAGAATCTTCAGATACCTGAAGGGCACACCAGGTTTGGGTCTTTGGTATCCCAAAGATTCAAGCCTTGATGTAACAGGTTTTTCAGATTCTGATTTTGCAGGCTGCACTCTAGATAGGAAAAGCACAACAGGTGGATGTCAACTCCTTGGTGGTAAGTTGATAAGATGGAGTAGCAAGAAGCAGAACTCAGTGTCTACTTCTACTGCTGAAGCTGAGTACATTGCTGCTGGAAGCTGCTGTGGGCAGATTCTGTGGATGTAGCATCAGCTTGAAGATTATGGACTTGTGTATAGGAAAACTCCTATTCTGTGTGATAACACAAGTGCCATAGCCATTTCCAACAATCCAGTATTTCATTCAAGAACAAAACATATTGAGATCAGACATTATTTTATCAAAGATCACATTCAGAAAGGTAATGTGGAGGTAAGTTTTATTTCCACTAATGAACAGCTTGTAGACATTTTCACCAAACCTCTTGATGAAACCAGGTTTAATTACCTTGTCAGCAAGCTGGGCATGTTAAACAAGAGTGACTAAGTGTCCTCAAAGGTCTAAAACTTTGTATGTCTCATACTGCTCAAGTTTCTCAGAACAACTTAGACAGAACAGGTTATACATGTTCTGTACTTGGTCATTTTTCTGAAAAAACTTGAACAGCTTGAGCATATAAAAGGGTGAACAATAACAGCTTGCATGTCAAAGCCTGCTCTGATGATCTATTCTTCACCGTGCTCACTCCTTCACACTGGTTTACAAGACATTGTCCTGAAACCTGTTCAACTATTGAACACAACCTGCTCTTACATTAGAGCACATGTTGAAAGCACAGTGTGAAGAGTGAACAGCTTGAAAATGAACAGCTTGTGATGACCCTACTCATCAGAAGTGTGTCCAACAGCTTAGACCATCAGTTTTTAACTACCTTTCTTCACAATTAAGTTACTTAATTTTTGTTTTTATTTAACTTAATTACTGTGGATAATGTGGGTTACGTGTGTTAGTGATTAAAATGGGCTCAAGTGGTCTGACAAACGGTCTGACATGGACAACCGGTCCGTTTTCCATTAACGAGTTTTTCAAATCAACCGCCCAAACGTTTCTCTCTCATACCCTCTCACATTCAAATCCTATATATACCCCCTACTGTTTCATCTTCGTCTTCCTCACTATTTCCAGAAATCCTCAAGAACCCTAAATCGACTAAGTGTCTTCTACTTCTCAAAATCACAAACCTTCACAAATGGCTCAAAGAAACAATCCCTTTCTTCCAGTATTTGTTGGTGATGATGTTGTGAAACACTCATCAGTTACCACAATGCTGACCATCAAGCCCACCAACTACATTGCAAACCTAACCATTCCCAAAAACTATGTGGGGAAGGGTTATGAACAAATGGTGGAATTTCTAAGAGTTCATCTGATGAACTACGCAATGACTACCACTCCTGGTGTCCTGTACCATGAGATGGTGTATGAGTTTTGGTATACTTGTGCCTACAACCCAGACACCAAAGTCATTAAGGGCACTATTCTCAATGGGACTCAGACCATTGAAATAACGACTGGTCTTCTCAGGGAGGTTCTTCATCTGCCAACTGCTGAACCATATGACACGCCTCAACCTGAAAATGACCAAATGGGGAATTTGCTACGCTTCTGTGGTGTAGCAGAACCTAAAATCGGAGCTACGCTGTTCAGGAAGGATCTGTCTCCTACCTACAGTTATCTATTTGCCTCAGTGGTCATGTGCTTCGGAAGTAAGGTTGGTTCATTTGACCAACTGAGCCGTGATGAAATCCCAATAGTCCTACAGCTGGAGGATGGGACTACAATGGACATGGCTAAGTGGATTTTTCTGAATTTGAGGAACCTAGTTCAACAAGAAAACCGTCCAACTGCTGTTAGGTATCCCAGGTTTTTGATCCTCATATTCAAGCATCATTGTGGTGAGAATCTGTATCATTCTCAACCTCTTCTTCATACTGCTGTTTTTCCAGTAATAGGAAATAGAGTGTTTTATACTCCTATTCTACCCAATGAGCCTCCTCTGTCAACACCAATGAGGAGGCTGTTAGGATTGGTGGAAGGACCCTCTGAGGTGAGAGTGGATCCTGAAACTGCTCCCAAGGGAAAATCCAAAGCCAGGGTCAAGCTTGTTAAAAGGACCCTGGCAACCACTGAAGCTGGGCCTGTCCACAAGAAGGCCAAAACAGCTCAGCCTGAGTCTGCTACCTTAGCCTCTGTGGCTGAGGGGGAGCAGGCTCCTCACCCTGGTTCATTCATTGAACCTGAAGCCTCTGTGGCTGGTGCCTCTGTGGCATCTGAGACCATGGAACAGGCCAACCCCACTGTTCCTAACCCTGTCTCACAACCTGTCCAATCTGAACCTCTTTCCCCTCCAACCTCACCCACATCATATCATATACTATATCATCGCAAATCCATCGCCAAAAAGAAACCAGCTACCACAACAACCCAAACTAGCCCCTCTATTTCCTCTCAACAGGGTTCAGTTGAAAAAGAAGCTACCCCTGCTGCCTCTCCTATTTTGGGAGAAGGAACAGCACACTTGGAGCCTGCTTCACTCCATCCTGAATCTACCCAGAGTCAGCCTAGACCCTCTGGTTCCTCCTAACAGGAACCAGTTGTACAAACGGAGATAGCCACCTCAACTATTCCAGCGTCCCAACAGGCTGAGAATATTGAAAGACAGGAGTCCTCTCCACTCCATACTGCGTCCACACTGTCTCCACCTCAAACTTCTTTACACCATGAGTCTGCACGAGGTGTCCACACTGCTGGCTTAGACCAACCAGCAGATCAGCCTCAATCTTCTGCTCCCTATGATACAGTTGTTCAACACCAAACAGTTGCTGAGGGACCAACAACTCAAGCTGATGAACCTCAGGGAACAAAACATCCCTTTGGTGAGGCTAATCACTTCATGCAAAATCCATCAGCAGGTTTCACCACTGCTGATGTTCAAATGCATATTCCATCTCCCTATGATGAGGTACTTTTACACCAAGGTGCTGCAGAGGGAACATCCATGGCCTTCATGAAGGTGCTGCAAAACAAGCAGTATCTGAAAGGCTACCATCCTCTACCCCCTCTCCTGATGATGCAGCTACTGCCACTGCTGAAGGACCCATTGATCCCTCCAGACTGGGAAACCTCACTTTTGCCCAGGCTATGGAGCTTCTTTCTACCATACCCTCTCCATCTCAATCACATCCCCATACACCAGCCTCATCCTCTTCATCACCATCTACTCACTCCAAACAATCCACTCATACACCTCCATCCCCTAAAGACCTGCCTTTGAAGGATCAGCTTTCCTTGCTGACCAACATAGTTGGTTCTTTAGAAACCTCTATATCCTCTCTACCTTCTCTTATTTCAGACTCTGTGTCTGAACAGCTTAAGGGATTCTTTGATTTGTTCAAGGATTCCATCCTAGCCACTCCAACAACTGACAACACCTCACAGCTGCTTGCACTCACTGCACAGCTGCAAACTGTCTCCACCTCCCTATCCTCAATTCTTTCACTCCAACAGGACTCTGTGTCCTCACTGACAGTTATTTCTCAACAGCTGTCATCTCTCCAAACTTCTTGCAATTCCACAATTCCTGCCACTCTGGCCAGCTTGAATACACTTATTGGTTCTCTATCCAATTCTGTGTCATCAAACCTTGCTGATGTGCAGGATTCTCTTGAACTACATCTTGCACAGCTTCAAAGTTTGCTGTTCACAGCTTCTAATAGAGAAAATATCATCAAGCTGAATTCCCTTGCTGATACCCAAACGTCTTCTCTTCAAACCTGTCTTTCCCAACTTGCAGAGGTGAAGGACAACCTGGCTTTCTTAGTGACTAGCCTGGTTGGCCCCAAGCTTGTTGCCAAAACTGCTGGCAAGCCTGCTGACTATGTGGCTTCAAGCAAACCCGGTGTTGAAGGTGCTGGTACATCTCCTTCAAAGGGGGATAAGTCATCTGCCTCGAAGACTAAGTCTAAGGGGGAGAAAACTTTTTCTCCTAAGGAGAAATCAGTACCTACAATACCCACTGGTCAACCAGCAGGGACATCAACTACAGGTACAATGGAAGGTGCTTCCCAAGCTGCTCGGCCTGCTCAGGCTGAATCTCCAAACCCTGGTCAGTCTAAGGGGGAGGAATTCATTCCTGAGGACAGGCCAAGCAGCAGGAGGAGGCATCTAATCTTACAAGAAGAAGAAGAAGAGGAGGAGGAATTTCCTGAAGCTGCTATTATTACAGCAGCTAAAGGAAAAGAAAAAACAGCAGTTGATCCTCAACAGCCGAAAGCAGCAGAGCTCAAATTTCACAAGGCCAGGGCTAAGGAAATGGGTCTTCCTATGCACAAATACTTTGAGTTCAGAGAAGAACAACTTCAAGCCCTGGAAGCTCTAAGGAAAGAAGAAGCATCTGCTAAAGCTGCTAAATCTTTTGCTCTCCAAGAGGCAAGAAAAATCAAAATGCCCTCTATGGATGTGCAAAAGAAACTAATGGAAGCTGCTAAGGGATCAGCAGGAGAGAAGGAAGCAGAAAAAGAAAAGGGTGCTCAGGTCTCAGTGACCAAAACACAAGTGCCCTCTGCTAGAGCCCAATTTCATTTTGACAACTTAGCAAGGAAAAAGTTTCAGGATGTTGCTGATAGAAGGCTTGCCAAGGAAGCAATTGTCAAAGCTGTTCCCATATCAAGAAAAGGCAGTCAGTGGAAATTGAAAATAACCAGGATGGGTGCAACAGGCCCAGAACTGGACACTTATGACTACACTGATGTTGCACAGATGGGGTACAAGGAATGGGTTGAGTTGGCAGTTGCTCTGAGCGAGTCTAAGTCAGAAACGGCTAAGACTGTCAGGGCATATGTCAAGAAGCTGATGGAGAGTGAAGGATCTTGGCCTGATATCAAAAGAAGTTAGTGAGGGTGTCTATGTGACACAACCCAAAATAAAGGCCAGGAGGACAAGGAAGGATACTGAGCTTGAACAATTCCTCATCTTAATTGAACAGGGTGACTATGCTGTTGAGATGAAAGGAATTGATTACAACCTGCCTAGTGGAGTAGAGTTTGAAGAAGGCAAGATAATTGAAGAGCCTGAGTTGGGGGAAATTTTTGTCGATCCCTTAACACAGAAGAAATGCTTTCAGAGAGCATTAGATCTATACAAGGTGGATCTGAGACAGCTTGTAGCCTTCAGACTTGCAGCTTCATTTAGGCAATCAAGCAGGTGGAGAGCAGCCGTCTAGGATCAGCTCAGAGGCTTTCATGAAAGAGGTGAACTTCAAGATCCCAAGTTTATGATCATCAGAGTTGAAGTCCAAGAATTGGAAGATACAAGGGAGGAACTTGAAAAGATATTTGAAGGACCACCACCAATATCTTGAAGTCCATCTACCATCAGGGTAAGTGAAGAATGGAAGTTGTCCATCTGTTGGACAGGCTTGCCATTATCTGCTCCCAACAACAACAGTCCAAAACCTGCTGTACATTAGTTGTACTTCAATTACATAAGTTGTAATTTTTGTTTACATTAGTTGTTATATACACTAGTACATTAGTTGTACTTTTTGTAAAAAACATGTGTTGTTTTATGAAGTCAAGAATCAGTGTATATATAAACTGATCTTTTACTTTACTTTGATGTTGTAATTTTATTTCAGCAAATGTACTGTAAAAATATATAATGATTTTTGATAAGATCAGCTTAGACTGGTTATTGCAAATAGGGGGAGATTGTTAGGCAGAAAAAGGCAGTCAAACCTATTCTGCATCTAAGGGGGAGATTCTTAATCAAACCTGTTGATGCACTTGAAAGGTATAATTTAAGGCCTGTTGATGCCTTAATGAAACCTGTAAAGTGATTTGCAATATCAGTTAAAGCTGTTCTATGTGTTGCATGTGTTGCAACAAAGGCAGTTTGTCCAAGCTGTTCAGTCTGCTGAACAGGCTGAACATAAACTGTCTACGCTGCTCTACACTGGTGAGCAGCTTGGGTAGTTTACAAGTGTTCTGTTCTTTGTGAACAGAACCTGTTCTTTGTGAACAGGCTAAAACACTTTATGGAATATGTTTCCAAGTTTTCATGTATTGTTTTTGGCTACAAGATCAGTTTACAAAGTCAAAGACAAACTGGAAAACAGAACTGCTCAGCCTGCCCAAGCTGTTTTGTCACATGAAGACAAAAGGATATTTGAAAAAGGGTGACAGACCTTTTCTTATATCAAAATAGGCCTTAACAAAGGAAGAAAGACGCAAAGTTGACATTCCTTATTTAGTTAAAGCTTATGCAACAGTAGACAAAGTGAAAAAACAAAAGTTCTGCCCACATGAAGACAAGTCTGATTTTCAGAATGTGCAGAAAAGTTTATGTTCTCTTTTCAACAAGACTTCTCCTTTTTCTTTTCGTCCAATGAAGAAGCTTCACTAAGATCCTCTGAGTGAGTATAAAAGGAAACTTCCTAGGATTGAAATATACACAGCAAAAAGCTAAGTGCTGAGCCAAGAGTGTGAAATTAGTACGTGCGTTAGAGTGTGTCTTTTCATGCACGCAAGTCTGCTTGAATAAAACAGTGCTTTATGCTTAAGCTGTTCTTATTCAAGCTGTCCTTCTGAGTCTTGTAAAAACAATGAGTGATTCTTAGTGAGTGTATTCATTGTAACTAGTTTAAGTTTGTCTTAGACTAGTTAACATACTGTTGTATCTGTCATCTCAGCTTGAACTTTTCCGCAGTCAAGCTTGTTTGTAATTAAAAATTGTTGATAATACATACAAACATTGAGAAAATAGTGTGTAGTTTTTAAATTGTTGTATTCACCCCCCCCCCCCTTCTACAGCTTAAGGCTATATACTTGGGAAACCTCTCGGGACCTACAGTGAGTAGCTAGTGGGTTAGGTGCATGCGTCACTGGGTCCATGACGTCTTGTTCAATACCTAATCCAACTCATGGAATTTGGTAGCAGATGTAGGAAACCCAGTAGACTGACACGGGGTTGGTAGGAGTTTTCTTTTCTTTTAATCCTTTCTTACCCCTCAGCTCTCGCCATTTTTCAACTGTACTCCCTCCAGCACACTTTTAGCTCATGATGCACCCCATTTCCTTTCGACAACCCCTCTCATTTACATTTTATCTTTGCTGGACCTTGTTAGCACCCCGTGGTAACTAACACTCCTCAACTAATTAACTGAGAACCTTTACTCACACAAGCTAAAGTGGTTTGCTCCATGGGTAGGTCTTTCTGCTCTAGTTTAGACCATAGCAACGATATATATGCCTAATCATGCATATTGGGCATCATCAGAGTCAGCATGATATCTTGAAGGATATAACAGTTAAGCACGTTGGGTATTTTAGAAGATAGATGAGAGTTGTACGAAATGTCTTGGGAAGTTTGTAAGACTGTATGAGAGAACTTCAATAGAGAGTCTGATATGAGATTTTGAAATGAATCAGACTATCATGATAGAATCAGTGTAGGTCCCAAAAGGTTTCCCTAGTATGTTGCTCTAAGCTGTAGAGGGGGGGGGGGTGAATACAGCTATTTAAAAATTCAACACACTTTCTCAATGTTTATGTGTACTATCAACAAGTGTTAATTACATACAAAGTTGAACTGCGGAAAGGTTCAAGCTGAAATGACATATACCAACAGATGCTCTACTAATCTAAGACACACTCAGACCAGTTACAATGAATATACTCACAAAGATGAACTCACTGTTTACAAGACAGACAGATGGACAGCTTGAACAAGAACAACTTGGACACACTTTACTGTTTTATTCAAGCAGACTTTGCATGCATGAAAACACACTTCTTTGCACGTTCTGAATATCACATTCTTATTTATTTCACATTCCTTAGAAGCTTCCTTTTATACTTTCACTGAGAATCCCAGTGAAGCTTCCTCATTCGACGTAGAGATAGTGGAATGTCTTTCCAAAAAGACAAGAATTCTTTTCTGCATGTTCTAAGCAGCATTTGTCTTTATATTGCAGAATCTTTGTCTTTTCCTATTTTTCTCTGTTGCAGAAGGCTTTAACCAAAAGAGGAATGTCAACATTAAACCTTTCATCTTCTGTTATGGCCATTTTGATATAAGAAATGCTCCGTCACACATTTTAAATATCCACTTTGTCTTCATGTAACCGAACAGCGTGGGCAGTCTTAGTAGCTTCTGTTTTTCCACTTTGTCTTCGACTTTGTAAACTGATCTCTTGGTCCAAAACAAATACATGAGGACATGGAAACATATTCTATAAAGTGTTTAACCTGTTCACAAAGAATAGAACACTTAGAATTTGTCCAAACTGCTCAACAGGTTAGAGCAGCGTAGACAGTTTATGTCCAGCCTGTTCAACAGAGTAGAACAGCTCGGACAATCTGCCTTAGTTCCTACCAATGCAACAGGGTAAACAGCTTTGACTAATATTGCAAATCACTTAACAAGTTTCAATAAGGCATTAACTGGCCTTAAATTATACCTTCAAGTGCATCAAACATGTTTGATTAATAATCTCCCCCTAAGATGTGCAACATGTTTAACTGAGGCGTTTTTGTGCCTAACAATCTCCCCCTATTTGCAATAATCAGTCTAAGCTAATTCTATCAATGATCACTATATATTTTTACATTACATTTGCTGGAATAAAATTGCAACATTGAAGTAGAGTAAAAGATCAGTTTATATATACACTGATATTGATTACAAACAACACATGTTCATACAAAAGTACAACTGATGTACTAAGGTAAATTACAACTAATGTAATAAAGAAAATTACAACAAATGTAATGAACTACAACATATGTACAAGGAGAAATTTTCAACAAGTTTAGACTGTTGATAATGGGAGCAGGTAATGGCAGGCCTGTCTAACTTATGGACAACTTCCATTCTTCATCTACTCAGTAGTAGATGGACCTTCAAGTAGTGGCCTTTCTTCAAACAATTGTTCAGAGTGCTCCATGGTTTCTTCAATTTCTTCTACTTCATATATGAGAAACATGAAGTCAGGATGCTGAAGTTCTCCTCTCTCATAGAAGCCTTTAAGTTGTTCCCAGATTGCTGCTCTCCATTTTGATGATTCCTTGAAAGAGTTGGCGAGTCTAAATGCTATGAGCTGCTTGAGTCCAACCTTATGCTGATCAGAGGCTCTCTGGAAACAAATTTTCTTTGTTAAGGGGTCTACAAAAAAATACCCCAAACTCAGGTTCTTCTATGAGCTTATCTTCTTAAGGCTCAACACCCCTGGGCAGGCTGTGATTTACTCCTTTGATTTCAACTGCTAGAATGCCTTGATCGATCATCAATAGGAGTTCCTCAAAATCTGTATCCTTCCTCTTTCTCCTGGGCTTAATTTTGGGTTCTACCACTAAGGTACTCTTAATTTGTTCTTCAGAGATCAGACCCTGGTTTTTAACTCTTTCCATCAGCGTTTTGACATATGCCCTGATAGTCTTCGCAGTTTCAGATTTTGACTGACTTAGGGAAACTGCCAATTCAACCCATTCTCTGTACCTCATGCAAGCAACATCATTGTATTCATATGCTTCCAATTCTGGACCTTCACCACCTAGCCTGGTTATTTGAATCTTCCACTGCTTGCGTTTCTTAGAGATGGGGACAATTTTGACAATTGTTTCCTTGGCAAGCCTTCTGTTAGCCACATCAAAGAATTTCTTCTTTGCCAAGTTGTCAAAGTGTACTTGGGCTCTTGCTGAGGAGGATGCATGCTTTGACTTGATCACTGAGACCTGTGCACCCTTTTCTTTCTCTCCCTCTTTCTCAGTTACTGAGTCTTTTGCAGGCCTTTGCAGCTTTGGCAGAGGCTTCTTCTTTCTTTTGTCTTTCCAAGATCTCAAGCTGCTCTTCTTTGAATTGATAATAGGTGTCCAGTGCAACACCAATTTCTTTGGCTCGTGTTTTGTCGAATTTGAGTTGAGTAACCTTGAGATAGTCAATGTCCACTGAGGCTTTTCTCTTACCCTTAGCTATTGTGGCTAAGACAGCTTCAGTTTCCTCTTCCTCCTCTTCTTCAGTTTGTTCTAAAATCAGATGTCTCCTTCTGCTTGGCCTGTCCCTAGGAGTGGATTCCTCCCCCTTATATGGTGCAGGGCTTGGAGATCCAGCCTGAGTAGGCTGAGCAGCTTCAGAAATTATGGAGACACCTGCAACAGGACCTGTTTGGGAAAGACCTGCTGCTTGCCCTGTTGAAGCTTATTTCTCCTTGAAGGAGATGAAGATTTCTCCCCATTTGACTTGGTCTTCGAGGAAGAGATGTTCTCCCCCTTTGAAGGAGATGACACATAGCCTTCAACAACAGGTCTGCCTGAAGGAACGGATCTAATAGGCTGAGCAGCAGCAGTTTTGGCAGCAGGCTTGGAACCAACAAGGCTATGCACTAAGAAAGCCAAGTTATCCTTAACCTCTGCAAGTTGGGTAACACAGGTGTGAAGAGAGGTAGAGTGAGAGGTAGCAAGGGATGACAGCTGAGCAAGAGCTTCCCTGTCAAAAGTTGTGAACACCAAACTTTGAAGTTGTGCAAGATTTAATTCAAGAGAATCTTGAATATCATCAAAGTTTGAGGACACAGAATTGGACAGAGAGACCAATAAGGTATTAAAGCTGGCTAAAGTGGAATAGAGAGTGTTTGAACAAGTTTCAAGGAGAGCTAATAGCTGTTGGGAAACAGCGGACAGCGTGGACACAGAATCCTGTTGGGTAGAAAGAATTGATGAGAGGGTGGAGGATAGTTGTTGCAACTGTGTAGTGAGTGCAAGCAGCTGAGAGGAATGATCAGCTTGGGGAGCAAAGGTTGGGAAAGAAGTCCTAAACGAATCAAGGAGCCCCTGAAGCTGGGCAGACACAGAGTTTGAGATAATAGAAGGTAGGGATGTCATAGAGGTTTCCAAGGAACCAACTTTGTTGGTCAGCACAGGCAGCTGATCCTTCAAAGGTAGATCTTTAAGGGATGGAGGTGTATGGGTTGACTGTTTGGATTGGGTGGATGGTCAGGAATGTGATGGTGAGGGTGAGGATTGAGGAGTATGTGGGTCAGTAGGGGAAGGTAGGGAGACTTTAGATAGGAGTTCCATAGCCTGAGCATAAGTCAAATGGCCCAGCTTGGAAGGGTCTAGGGTACCTTCAGCAGTGGTTGTATCTGCATCTTGAGGTGAAGTAGTAGGAGTTGGTGGCCTTTCAGATGCTACTGGTATTGTAGCACCTTCATCAAGACCTGGGATTGTTCCCTCGGTAGTACCTTGGATTTTAGGCACCTCTTCATGGGGAGACGGGATGTGCATTTCAACATCATCAGTGGTGAAAGCTGATGATGGAATGTGCATTTGGGGAGCAGCCTCACCAGAGGGATGTTCTATTCTCTCAGGTTCATCAGCTGGGGTTGATGGTCCTTCAACAGTTGTTGGGTGTGGAACAGTTGCATCACCAGGAGCAGAAATTTGAGGCTGTTCTGCTGGATGGTCTATTCCAGCAGCTTGGACACCTCGTGCAGACTCAGATTATGTATGATAGATATGAGGGGGTGACTGTGTGGACTCAGTGTGGAGTGGAGAGGGCTCCTGTCGTTCGATGTTTTCAGCCTATTGAGAGGCTTGCACAGTGATGTGGTAGTCTCCTTTTGTACAACTGATTCCTATTTGGAGGAACCAGAGGGCCGAGGCTGACACATGGTGGACTCTTTATGGAGTGAAGTCTGGTCTAAATTTGCTGAACTTTCTCCCAAAATTGGAGAAGCAGCAGGGGTTTCTTCTTTTTAAACTGACTCCTGTTGGGAGGGGTCAGAGGGGCTAGTTTGGGAGGATGGTTTCTTCTTGGCTAGTGATTTTCTCCTTGAGTATTGGGACATGGAGGGTGATTGAGGTGAAGTGACAGGGATTTGTGTTTGGACTGGTGCTGAGACTGGGTAAGGAACAGATTGGTCAGCCTGTTCCATGGTCTCAGGTGCCACAGAGGCACCAGCCACAAAGGCTTTAGCCACAAAGGCTTCAGGTTCATTGGATGAACCAGGGTGAGTAGTCTGCTCCCCCTCAGCCACTGAGGCTGATAGGACATACTTAGCTGTTTTATCCTTATTGCGGACAGGCTCAGCTTCAGTTTGTTTCAAATTTGGGAGCAGCAGTTGGATCCACCCTCTGAGTAGAGGGTCCTTCCACCAAACCAAGTAACCTCCTCATTGGAGTGGACAGAGGAGGCTCATTGTTGAGTACTGGAGTGTAAAAGACTCTATTCCTAATAACATGGAATGTAGCAGTAGTTAACAAGGGTTGAGATTGTATAGGTGCTCACCACAGACTTGTTTGAAGATGAGGCTCAAGAACCTTGGGTATCTTACAGCAGGAAGATGTTCTTGCTGCACCTGGTTCCTCAAATTCACGAAAATCCACCTTGCCATGTTCAGAGTAGTCCCATCCACAAGCTGTATGACTATAGGAATCTCATCCCTACTAAGCTGGTCAAATGAGCCAACTTTGCGGCTTAAGGACATCACCACAGAGGCAAATAGAAATTCGTATGTCGGAGACAAGTCCCTCTTGAACAAAGTAGCACCCACTTTTGGTTCTGCTACACCACATAAGCGTATCAGGTTGCCCATCTGTTCATCCTCAGGCTGTGGTTTGTCATATGTTTCAACAACAGGAAGATGAAGAACTTCCCTAAGAAGAGTAGTAGTGATCTCAATGGTTTGAGTGCCGTTGAGAATGGTTCCCCTAATGGTTTTGGTTGAAGGGTCATACGAGTAGGTGTACCAAAACTCATAAACCATCTCCTGGTATAGGACACCAGGAGAGGCAGTCAGTGCATAGTGCAGGGGGTGGGCTTACAGAAACTCCACCATCTGTTCATAACCTTTTCCGACATAGTTTTTTGGAATGGTCAGATTGACAATATAGTTGGTGGGTTTTAGTGTTAGCATTGTGATGACAGAAGGATGTTTTTGGACATCATCACCAACGAACACATGCAAAATGGGTTTGTTTTGGTGAGCCATTTGGAAAGTAGTAGTGATGAACGATACTTGACACTCAGTCGATTTAGGGTTTAGCAGGTAGATATGGAAGCAGTAGGGAAGAAGGAGATGATGAAACGGTGATTGAGGTATTTATAGGATTTGAATGTGAGTGAGTAGTAGAGAGAAAGGTTTGGGCGGTTGATTTGAAATGTTCTTTAAAGGAAAAGGGAACGGTTTGCCATGTCAAAACGGTTGTCAGACCACTTGACCTTTTTAACTACTAACACACGTTTAACGAACATTATCTGTAGGTAATTAAGTTAAATAAATACATAATTTAAGTAACTAAAATATGAAGAAAGGTAATTAAAACTGATGTTCCAAGCTATTGTCCAAACCTGTGATGAGCACGTTCATCACAAACTGGTCATTCCTCAAGCTGTTCATGCAACCTGTGCTGCTAGATGAGAACAGGTTTCATTGTGAAACCTGTTCAATAGCTGATCAGGTTACAAGACAATGCCTTGTATGACAGATTGAGAGAGTGAGCAGGTTGGAAGTTTGTACAACAGAACAGGTTTGAGATTAAAACGTTTTTTGTCAAGCCTGTTATATGTCCAAGTTGTCCTAGTTTTCAGAAACTGGCTAAGTACAGGACAAGTAAAACCTGTCCTATCTAAGATGTTCTGTGAAATTTGGACAAGTTTGAACAAGTGATCTTTAAAACATCAATGACACTTAGTCACTTTTATTTAACATGCCCAGCTTGCTTACAAGGTAATTAAACCTGTTTTTATCAAAAGGCTTGGTGAAAATGTATGCAAGCCGTTCTTCTATGGAAATAAAACTTACCTCCACATTACCTTTCTGGATGTGATCTCTGGTGAAGTGATGTCTAACTTCTATATGCTTTGTTCTGGACTGAAAAACTGGATTGTTGGAGATAGCTATGGCACTTGTATTATCACACAGAATAGATGTTTTCCTATTTACAAGTCCCTAATCCTCAAGCTGATGTTGCATCCATAGGATCTACCCACAGCAGCTTCCAGCAACAATGTACTCAGCTTCAGCAGTTGAAGTAGAAACTGAATTCTGCTTCTTGCTACACCAACTGATCAACTTACCACCAAGGAGTTGACATCCACCTGTTGTGCTTTTCCTGTCTAGCCTGCAGCCTGCAAAATCAGAATCTGAATATCCAATTAGTTCAATGCTGGAGTTTTGGGATACCAAAGACCCAAACCTGGTGACCCTTTAGGTATCTGAAGATTATTTTTACAGCAGCTAGATGTGATTCCTTAGGATCAGCTTGAAACCTAGCACATAAACAGGTAGCAAACATACATCAGTTAGGTATAACAAGCTCTCAATCATGCCTCTGTAAGCTGTTACAGAAACAGTTTTGCCACAGGCATCAGCATCCAACTTTACATTGGTTGCCATTGGGGTTTTGATGGGAGAACTTTGATGAAATTTAAACTTTTTCAGAAGATCTAAAGTATACTTTCTTTGATTAATAAAAATTCCATTTTAGGTTTGTTTTACCTGTAATCCTAGAAATAAAGTAAGTTCACCCATCATGCTCATTTCATATTTGGATTTCATGAGTAGTGAAAAATTCTTGCATAACTGCTCATTAGTAGAACCAAATATTATGTCATCCACATAAATTTGAACAAGCATAATATCAGACTTCACCTTATTTATGAACAATGTGGTATCCACTTTACCTCTGGAATAGCCATTGCTCTTAAGGAATTCAGTAAGAGTGTCATACCAGGCTCTAGGGGCTTGTTTTAGACCTTAGAGAGCTTTGTCCAACTTATAGACAAAACCTGTATGTTGTTCACTTTCAAAACCTGGAGGCTGCTTGACATATACTTGTTCCTGCAGCTTACCATTCAAAAATACACTCTTGACATCCATTTGAAATATCTTCATGCTCTTGTGGGCAGCATAGGCTAGAAACAAACGAATTACTTCTAACCTAGCCACTGGAGCAAATGTTTCAACATAGTCAATGCCTTCTTCTTGCCTATAGCCTTAAGCAACCAGTCTTGCCTTATTTCTAATGACATGACCTTGCTCATCCATTTTGTTTCTGAAAACCCATTTGGTGCCAATGATAGTTTTACCTTTGGGAACAGGGACCAGCTTTCATACTTTGTTTCTCTCAAGCTGATTGAGCTCTCCTTGCATGGGAGTGATCCAATTGGTATCTTTAAGTATATCATCTACTTTCCTTGGCTCCATTAGGGACACAAAGCTAGAAAACATACAAAAGTTTCCTAAGCTGTCCCATCTTGTTTGTACCCCTTTGTTGATGTCACCAATTATTTGATCATTGGGGTGACACCTGCTCCACTTAGGATCTTGTTCCAATGAAGATTCTCCTATATCATTTTCATCTTCATCAGGTCTTGCAGAACAGCTTTCATGGTTTTCAGACACACTGTTATCTTGAGTCTGTTCACCTGTTGAACATGAATCTCTATTCTTGAACACATTAGTGGAAGATTCAGGTAAATCAGCATTGAATGGTTCTGGACATGGTGCATTAACTATGTTAGTACACTTATTCACACAGGGTGTACCAACATAATCATCATCATGACCATTATGGTTAATAGGTTCCACTCTGGGTGAAGTGGAAGCTTTTGAGTCATTTTCCTCATCATTTGAATGCATTAAATTATCAAAGCTGAACTCTCCTGAAACTGATTCAGGAACAGCTTTGGTGGAGGCATTCTTGGACTCCTCAAAGGTGACATTGATAGATTCATCTATCACCTTTCTTTTTAGTTGTATACTCTGTAGACTTTAGAAACAGAAGAATATCCAACAAACTCACCTTCATCACCTTTGGGTTAAAATTTTTCCAGTTGATCCCTCTGATTCAAAAGAAAGTAGGGGCATCCAAACACATGGAAATAACTTATATTTGGCCTTCTCCCTTTGATTAACTCATAAGGAGTCTTGTTGAACCTTTTCACCACTAAGGATATGTTTTGAGTGAAACAGGCAGTGTTGACAGCTTCAGCCCAAAATGATGAAGGCAAACCTGATGCACACAACATGGTTCTAGCAGCTTCAATGAGGGTTATATTCCTCCTTTCAGCAACTCCATTTTGTTGTGGAGTTCTTACAGCTGAAAAGTTTTGTGAGATCCCTCTTTCTTCACAGAAGTCCTCAAGAGTACTGTTTCTGAATTCAGTACCATGATCACTTCTAAGCTGCTTGACTTGAGCAGAGTTTAGAACTTCCATCTTTCTGATAAATCCAATGATCTCTCTGGCAGCCTCTCCTTTGGTCTCTAGGAAGATCACCCATGTAAACCTGGAGAACTCATCAACCATTACTAGAGTGTATCTTCTACCTCCTAGACTTGGGACACTGACAGATCCAAACAAGTCCATGTGGATTAAGAAGAGAGGAGCATTAATAGAAAAATTATGCTTGGATATAAAAGATGTTTTTCTCTGCTTGCCTTTCTCACAAGTTGTGCAGAGTTTATCCTTAACAAAGGTTATAGAAGGCAAACTTGTTACCAACTCTTTCTTACAGAGTTTGTTGATATTCTTGAAGTTCAGGTGTCATAGCCTTTTGTGCCATAACCAGTTTAGGTCTGCATTGCTCCTTGAGATAAAGTGTGTTTAAGTTGTGGGATCAGCAGATTTCATATCCACAACATATACACCTTTCTTCCTTTGTGCACTCAACACAACCTTGCCTTGGGGATCCAGTATGTACCCTAGGTGCTCATCAAAGTTCACCTTGTACCCAGCATCACACAGTTGGCTAATGCTAACAAGGTTATGCTTTAGCCCAGACACATAGGCTACTCTTTTGAATATTGCAGCACCAGCTTGAAGGGTTCCATATCCTTCTATGGATCCCTGAACACTATCACCAAAGGTGACTTTTGGCCCTTTTTCAGGCCTGAGATCACTCAGCAAATCCTTGAAACCTATCATGTGGCCTGAGTAGCCGTTGTCCAAGTACCAAACCTAGCTTGGTTGTTTAACCTGCAGAGTGTCATAGGAAATATTAGTTTTTAGGGGAACTCATATAAGGATTAATTCTCCTTCTTCATCAACATTTGTTGATGGACCACTTAGATCTACACTAATATTTCCAATTTGGATTGTATCAGCTTTGATACTCTCCTCAATGACTATGTTACTTCCAACACTGCTAGTTTTTGCAATGTTGGAACTAGCAGTGTCAGCAGACCTTATGTCCTCAGTTTCAGGACAGTCTTTGGCCATATGAGTCTTCTTCCAAAATTTATAGCATTTTCTATTTTTAGACCTTTCGGAAGAAGTACTCCCAGAAACACATTCTGGGATATCCTTGTTGGCCTTTCCAGCAGGTTTAGCAAACTTATTAATGTGTTTAGAAGCACCAACAGTTTGAGTAGAAGGCACAATAGCAACACCTGTCCTCTTTCCTCTTCTTAGGAGGGCAGAGATTAAATATAGGAAGTTTAATTGGCTTCTGTCCTTCCACAGGTTTGGGAAACTTATTCCTAACCTTCTCAGGTTGAGCAATAGCTTTGCCCTTGCCCTTGCTGAGATGTGATGAGTGTTGCTTATCAACATAATCACTACCTCTGGTTTTAAAAGATTTTCCTTCGTTTATAACAAGTTTTCCACTATGATTTAAAAACTTATTCGAAATCACAGCAGATTTACTTTAAACATGAGACTTACCCCAGTTGAAAACAGGCTTCTTCCCTTTTGAAAACTTTTTCTCAAAATGTTCAGCATCAAATGGGTTGACTGGGTTCTTCCCATCATCTTTAGACCCAGAACTTGTCTTGTTGACAGGTTTAGTGGCCAAAGCTGCAGTTTGAACTTGTTTTCCCTTCTTTTGTTTGTGTGAACCAGATATGCACTTAGTAGGCTGATTTGATGGAGAACACATTCCATCATCAGTCTTTAAAACGTTTTCACACAAACTGCCAGTGTTTTGAGGTCTGACAAACCTGTTTGTTAAGACCAGCTTTTCATTTACTCTTTGCATAAAAGTACTTGAAAGCTCACCAAGAGTGGATAAGTCATTTTCCAGATTATTTATCTCAACAATTGAAGGTGCTGTATCAAGATCCCCTCCAAAATAGGCTTGGATTTGAACAGGGATTCGTTGACTGATACAATGGTTGACTTTCTGTGCTGATTGGCACCAAGAGTAAACAATCTTTTGAAGCTTTGCATGCTTTGATTCTGTCTCTCTCTTTTCTTCTAATAAAATAGTGTTGATGTGCTTTACTTCATCAAGTTCAGTTTTCAACTTATGAAAGTTGTCCATTTCATTATATTTTGTTTCAAGATCTGTTTTTAACTTAGAGATCTCAGACATCAAAGCATCATGCTTCTCAGTGGCAGCTTTTATATCAGCAAGTAAATATTCAAACATTTTCACTTTTTCATCAGAACTGTAATCCATAAAATTTTGTACCTTATACAAAATAATTGGGTTCAAGTTCTCCAAGCTGCTGAGAGCTTTAGCTTCAGCCAAGTCCTGTTTGAAGTTGCTTGTTCAGGGGACATCAGTGTTCGCCATCAGACCGTTTTTGTCCTCTTCATCAGATGATGAATCAGACTCCTCCCAGTCACAAGTCTCAGTCATGAGTCCCTTCTGCTTGTTAGAAGCCACTGAGTCTTCCAACTTTCTCAGCTTAGCCATGGCCATTAGGTACTTAACCCTGTAGCCATCGTCTTTATTTGTCTTATATGGTTTGGATGAGGAGCTAACAACTTTAGACACACAGTCAGTAGCTATATGGCCTGTTTTGCCACATTTAAAGCACTCAACCTTAGTTTTGTCAAATGCTTTTTTTTATGGTACCTGACTTCTTTTGAAGCATTTTTCCACCAAACCTCTTCTTATTGAATTTTCTGAAAAGCATAGAAATCATTTGCTCATCATCAAATTCAGTAAGATCTTCACAGTTTTATTCCTTAGAAAATTCTTCCATTTCATCATCAGCCTGTTGATCAACTTGTGTGAACACATCACACACCTGACCAGCAGGTTGTCTCACGCTGGCCACTAAGGCAACACCTCTTTTGGACATTTCTAAGGCATTTCATTTCTGTTGCCTTGATTGGTCATCGTTTAGTAAGGATCCATACAAATTTACAAGATCCATACCTCTGATGGTGCCTGAGTTTCTGAAGATAGTAGAAAAATAATTTCATTCCTCATGCAGAATGTCCATAAATTTGTTTACCAGAGTTAAACTGTCTTTGGTGATCCCAACAGCTTTGAGATCATTGATTAGAGCAGTGAACCTAGTATACGTTTCAGTGAGAGACTCCTTTGAATTTGCAAAGAATAGTTCATACTGTCTAACATGATTGTTGATCCTATTATCCAGTGTGATAGTGGGACCATCATAGACGGTACACAAAGTATCCCACATCTCCTTTGAAGTCTTCATTTTCTCAACCTGTTTGAACACATCATCGTTATGGCTTCCTTTCAACTGTCCCCAGTACAGAAAACACACAGACACATTTATCTCATTTTCTTTGGCACAAAGGAAGTGAAGGAAAGAAGATAAGTACGTCACCTAATATACGTTTCCGAATATATCGCGGGTTCAACATCAATACCCAGACCCGTTATCAAATTTTCACAATTAATGTCATTAAATCTCATTTAATCTTTGAACTCAAATTATTATTAAACCACTAAAATTATATTCCAAAGCGACGTAATATCGGTCCCCATGTATAATCCATTAATCGGGACATAATTGGACCAACGCAATAATCAATATATGACAACTTCGTTTCCCAGTATATTTTGCACTCAAACACAATAAAACCAAACGATTTGTATTACGAAATATGAAGATTACAAGAGAGAATTTTTACACTCAATCTCTATGAACTTTCACACTCTCAAAACACACACTAAGGTGGAGTCTCCTCTAACACTTCTCTAAAACCCTAGAAGAACAAGATTATTTATATCTAAGCTTACTTAGGGGGTTTGTCCAAATACTCCCCTCAAAGTCTAGGAAATTGAGATTCCCCACAAAGTAAACTAATCCTATTGGCAAATTAAACCTAGACTTTTATTATATTTAATTATACACTATTTTAGGGCAAACGATCTCCCCTTTACTGTATAATTAAATATTTACAATGAAGCGCAATTACGCAAGCTTGAATTACAAGAAATAAACTTTCTAACTATCTCCCCCTTCTTGTAATCAAGGCTTGTATTCTTCTGAAGTCTTGGGCTTTAAACTCTGATCTCTGAACTTTGAAGTAACTCTGATTGATCTTCTTTAGATGACTCTCCCCTTAAATCTTTCAGGTCGGTGGCTCTCCCCTTGCATTTAGTAGGTCTTTCTCCCTTTAAGAACTTTAGCATACTTTGCAAGTCTTTTCAAAACATTCTCCCCCTCATGATGATCATGAGAATTATGATAATCAATTAGTTCCTTTAACTCTCCCCTTCAAATGAACAACCTCAATGTGTCTTCAAATCTTCTTTCTTTATTGAAACAGGTGATTACAAAAGAAAATATTACATTTAAGAACATTACAGACACAGAAGTACTTATCTCTCTCATGTTACAAACTCAATCAGTAACTCTCCCACTCAATAACACAATATAAACATTTAAATCATAAAATTTTCTCTCCCGTTCAAAAGCAACAAATCCCTCATTACAAATATTCAGGGGCAAAAGGATATTATACTGAAGTTCATGGCTTTGCAACCTGAGTATAAGAAAATAAAACAAATTCATTTGTAAGTAACAATCCAAATCCACATAGGAGTTCTGTTTGTACAATAGACAAGCACTGGCGTGACATTAACATTGGTAGGATTTCCAAATAATCATCGTGAAATACTATATCATGAAAGAATCACTATTATTTGTTCCGGCTTTGTCTCGGTAGACAAGCTGTTTATAGTCACGCAGACTATAGACTCCTTGTCCTAGAAGTGTATAACATTAAGCTCTAGACTCAAAGTGCATCAAATGAAGTCGGAGACCGGAGAGGATGTCTTCCTTGTTTCAATATAAACAATATCCAAAGGATATGTCGATAGAGTATGTGATGTATCTCCATGTGAATTGAAACAGAAGTCTTTTAAGAGACAAGTGAGTAGCTAAGGGGGTTAGGTGCATGCGTCACTGGGTCCATGACCTCTTGTTCAATACCTAATCCAACTCATGGAATTTGGTAGCAGATGTAGGAAACCCAGCAGATTGACACGGTGTTGGTAGGATTTATCTTATCTTTTAATCCTTTCTCACCCCTCAGCTCTCGTCATTTTTCAGTTGTACTCCCTCCGGCTCACTATTAGCTTATGATGCACCCCCATCTCTATTCAAAAACCCCTCTCATTTACATTGTATCTCTACTGGACCTTGTTAGCACCTCGTGGTAACTAACTCTCCTCAACTAATTGACCTAAGAACCTTTACTCACACAAACTAAAGTGGTTTGCTCCTTGGGTAGGTCTTCAGGCTCTGGTTTAGACCATAGGAATGATATATATGCCTAATCACACATATTGGGCATCATCGGAGTCAACATGATATCTTGAAAGATATAACAGTTAAGCTCCTTGGGTATTTCAGAAGATAGAGAGAACTTCAATAGAGAGTCTGATATGAGATTTGGAAATGAATCAGACTATCATGAAAGAATTAGTGTAGGTCCCAAAAGGTTTCCCTAGTATGTTGCTCTAAGCTGTAGAGGGGGCGTGGGAGAATACAGTTATTTAAAAATTCAACACACTTTCTCAATGTTTGTGTGTACTATCAACAAGTGTTAATTACATACAAACTTGAACTGCGCAAAGGTTCAAGCTGAGATGACATATACCAACAGATGTTCTGCTAATCTAAGACACACTCAGACTAGTTACAAAGAATACACTCAAAAAGATGAACTCACTGTTTACAAGACAGACAGACGGACAGCTTGAACAAGAACAGCTTGGACACACTTTACTGTTTTATTCAAGCAGACTTTGCATGCATGAAAACACTTCTTTGCACATTCTGAACATCACACTCTTATTTATCTCACATTCCTTAGAAGCTTCCTTTTATACTCTCACTGAGAATCCAAGTGAAGCTTCCTCATTGGACGTAGAGATAGTGGAATGTCTTACCAAAAAGACAAAAATGCTTTTCTTCATGTTCTGACAAAGCAACATTTGTCTTTATATTGCAAAATCTTTGTCTTTTACTTTTTGTCTCTGTTGCAGAAGGCTTTAACAAAAAGAGGAATGTCATCTTTAAACCATTCATCTTCTGTTATGGCCATTTTGATATAAGAAATGGTCTGTCACCCATTTCAAATATCCACTTTGTCTTCATGTAAAAGAACAGCGTGGGCAGTCTTAGCAGCTTCTGTTTTTCCACTTTGTCTTCGACTTTATAAACTGATCTCTTGGTCCAAGACAATACATTAGGACATGGAAACATATTCCATAAAAGTGTTTAACATGTTCACAAAGAACAGGTTCTGTTCATAAAGAATAGAACACTTGGAATTTGTCCAAACTGTTCAACAGGTAGAGCAGCGTAGACAGTTTATGTCCAGCCTGTTCAACAGAGTAGAACAGCTTGGACAATCTGCCTTAGTTGCAACCAATGCAACAGGGTAAACAGCTTTGACTAATATTGCAAATCACTTAACAGGTTTCAATAAGGCATTAACAGGCCTTAAATTATACCTTCAAGTGCATCAAACAAGTTTGATTAACAATCTCTCCCTAAGATGTGCAACAGGTTTGACTGAGGCCTTTTTGTGCCTAACAATTAGCTTGTATGGGAGAAACTTGATGTATGAGAGAATCAGAATTATGTGGGAGAAATCATAAAACGTGTCGTGCACACCGGCCAACTCTTGAGGCAAATCAGCCAATAGGACTAATCCAGGATCCTGGAAATAATCTCAAATGGCCCAATATACCTCAGACTCAGCTTACCCCAGTATCAGAATCATATCACACCCTTCCACGAAGACACTTTCAACAACCTTTGATCTCCCACGTTAAACTCAAACTCTGAGGTGTGACGGTCAGCATAACACTTCTGACGGCTCTGAGCAATACGCATATCCAAAAATCACAACTACTTTATCATTTGTTTCCGATAATAGCTCAAGCTCATTGACCGGTCTCTCATTGACCTCTTCCCAATACACTGGGGTCAGACACCAATGGTCGTACAATGCCTCAAACAGAGCCA
Organism: Centrapalus pauciflorus; assembly: GCA_020465985.1. Classification (NCBI taxonomy): domain Eukaryota; kingdom Viridiplantae; phylum Streptophyta; class Magnoliopsida; order Asterales; family Asteraceae; genus Centrapalus; species Centrapalus pauciflorus. The sequence continues at coordinate 574,121 of JAANYP010002743.1, forward strand.
TCTTAATGGTGGCATGATAGCTTTTATTATACACGAATTCAACAACCTGAAGATGCACATCCCAGCTACCACTAAAATCAATAGCACATGCTCGCAACATATTCTCAAGTGTCTGATTTGTGCGATCAGTCTGCTCATCTGTCTAAGGTCTGTAAGTTGTGCTAAGTTGTACCCATGTACCCATCTCTCTCTGGAAGCTAAGCCAGAATCGTGAAGTGAAGCGGGAGTTGTGATCGGATTAATCGAATTAGGAATCCCATGTCTCGATAAATTTTCATTAATACACAATCGCGCTAGCTAGTCCATCATGATCGTACCCTGAACAGCTAAGAAATGAGCACTCGTTGTCAGTCTATCCATTATAACCCAGATCATGTCGTTCCCCCAAACCGTGCATGGAAGTCTAAATATAAATGTCATCGTGATATGGTACCACTTCCACTCAGGGATCTCTAGTGGTTGTAGGCGGTTGTACGGATTCTGTTGTTCACTTTTTACTCTCAAACAAGTCATACACTCTTTGACGTATCGGCCCACATCTCTCTTCATCCCAGGCCACCAATAGAAATCTTTGAGATCTCTGTACATCTTAGTACTCCCTAGATGAATAGACAGTCTCGATTTGTGTGCCTCATCGAGGATCAACTGCTGCAGATTCCTAACTCTGGGAACCCAAACCGTGTCTCACAACATGAATAGGCCCCTGTCATCCTTGACCAATGCCTCTACCTGTCCAACTAATCTCTCTTTCTCTCACTTCAAATTCTTCTTTCGCTTATCGATCAACGTATAAGTGATCTCGAGTCTCACAGCTCGGGAAATGATCATGTGGGCACATGCCTTACGGCTCAAGGCGTCAGCTATGACTTTAGCCTTCCCAATGTGATACTATATCTCACAGTCATAAACTATTAGAAGCTCCAAGCTATGCCTATATCACATATTCAAACCTTTGATTAAACAGATATTGACGGCTCTTATGATCATTGTATACAATAAACTGAGACCCATAAAAGTAATGACGCCATATCTTTAACGCAAAAATGATGGATTCCAACTCTAGGTCATGTGTTGTATGATTTCCTCGTAAGTCTTCAACTGTCTTGAAGCGTAGGCATTACCTTCCCCCTCTATATCAACACACATCCTAGCTCTATACCCGAAGCATCACAATACACTAGAAAGTCATCAGTTACCTCTGGTAATGCGAATACTGGAGCTTGACATACCCAGGTCTTTAACTCAATAAAAGCAGCCTCCTACTCCTCATTTCACTTGAATGATACAGGCTATCGTGTCAGGATCATCAATGACATGGCAATTCTTAAAAAATTCTGAATAAGTTAGCGGTAATGTCTAGCTAATCCCAAGAAATACGGATCTCTGACACGGTCTTAGGCGACTCCCAACTCATCACGGCCTCGATCATTACTACATCCACTTTTAACCCCTCGCTACTCACAACATGGCCCAAGATTTACACTTGTCATAGCCAGAATTTGCACTTCAAAAGTTTCACGTCGAGTCTCTCCCTCCCTCTCCCCCTCTCTCTCTCTATTTCTCTCTCTGCAGCACACTCAAGACCTCACTGAAGTGCTACTCGTTCTCCTTAGCACTCCTCGAATAGATCAGTATGTCGTCTATGAACACAATCACATATAAATCCAACATACCTCTACACACTCTGTTCATCAAATCCATAAAGATTGCGGGTGCATTAGCCAATCTGAATGGCATGACTAAGAACTCATAATGTCCATAGCGCGTCTTGAAAGTTGTCTTGTGTACATCCTCTATCCTGAAGTTTAGTTGATGATATCTAGATCGTAAATTAAACTTTGAAAAATAGCTTGTAACATCCTAAGATTTAGTTCGAGGTTAATTGGTTTAAGTATGTACTTAATGTAATCAAGTCGGATTATTAATGAAAAATTATTTATCGGAATTAAAAGTTCAATAAAAGTTGGTTGTTATGTCTTAAATAATCAATAAAATTATAAATGTATGATTTATAAATAGGTAATATGAAATTTAAAGGTTATGTGGTAAAAATATAAGACTTGGAACTTTATTTAAGAAAATAGGCAAGTGAAGGGACCACTTGTGTAATTAATCAAAAGTTGCAAGGAAAACACTTTTAAAGTCTTTCAAGAACTCATTTGCAACTTTTCATCTTCAAAACACACACGCACTTTCTCTTTAAAAGTCTTCAAGAAATTCTGCGAGAAAATTCAAGTCCTAGTATGGAAATCATATTAAAAGTTGGAAATACAAGGATTCAAGTAGGTTTAAGGTAAGAAATCATTATTTTGGTATTTGGGGGTTTAGGGTTCATTTTGGATGAATTTATAAATGCAAAATCAGAATCATAAACTAAGAGATTGTTGATGCATGTGTGAAATTGTAGTTGATAAACGTTAATTGAAGTCTCGTGAAGCAAAAGAAACAAGATTCATCAACGGATTCAAGGTAAAAGGTAAGAATATTAATGTTTGGTGTTCTTGAGAGTTTCTTTCATTTTTATTTACATCTGGAGTTAAAAGTATGTTATTGATAAGGAAAATGACTAAGAAAGACTCCATATATGGTAAAATATTAATTTTATGGATCGCATGTAACTATAACTTATTTTGGTGAAAATCGGATAAAAACCCGTAAGTCTTGTGGTGCAAACCTGCATATCAACTCGATGACTCGACTAGGGTGACTCGGCGAGTCGCTATGAACATTGAAGATCAAAATTTTAACCAAGTACCTAGTAATCCGAATTTCAGATGGGATTAGAACTTTGGATGAGAATTCCTACGTAACATACTAATTTTTAAAGGGGATCCGAACATCGGACCTCGACTCGACGAGTCGATGAGGGCGACTCGACGAGTCGGGCCCAAAGCATGCGAATTTCGGATCTAAAGTGGGGGAATTCGAAATTTTGGGCTATAAATCAGAATTTTGAGTTAATATTAATTACGGATAAGAACTTCGAATCTAATACAAATCTCGGGTGGAAACATATATAAATATTATGAACCTTGGGTCCCGGGTTGGGAACTTTGAATGGACCGAACTTCGAACCCAAAGGAGATCCGAAGTTAGACACTTGAATTTGGATATTTAAGGAAAATTACTATGCGATCATACACTGATATCGGTATGATACCTATGATGTTACAGGTCTCTTATGGTGTTTTTTAACCCGCATTAGGATGTAATTGATTAAAGAACCATTTGTTGGTTAATCGTGATTCCGGTTGAAAGCCCAAGGAGAACTAATATTGACTTGAAGTTAAATAACACAACCACTGTGAGTATCTAGATTTATATGTCTACAATTATGTTAGTTGTTGTTCTCTAAGGCATGTTGTTTTTATTCGTTTGACATTTTATTAACTAGCGTATATTTGATGCCCATTGTTACTTGCATACATGTTTTACATGTTCCCTAGTTTTTTGTTATGCATCACTATGATGGGCTTTCAAGCTATAACTGTTAATCTGGTGTGACTGAGCCTATATAACCTCGAGACGATCACTCTGTGGTCCCGAAGAGCAGTGTAACATCCCCGATGATAGTTTCACCTCAGATGATGTGTTTGTTCCGTGCAATGGCACTGTAGGTCCCAAAAGGTTTCCAAAATATCTTTAGGTTAACTGTAGAGGGTGGGTGAATACAGTTTATCCTTTATCACACAGATTTTTCTTTATTGCTTCTAAGTATATATTAACAATTGTTAAGATTACAAACAATTTTGGATTGCAGAAAGATCCAAACAAAGATAACGGATATGAACAACAGATTTTAACTAGTTTACGACATACTCAAACTAGTTACAATGATGTGACTCACTAAGCTTTACTCAATGTTAACACACTAAGTGTTTACAAGACACAGACTGATCAGCTTTGGGAGTTCGATCAGCGTAGACACACTTAGCGTTTTCACTCAAGTTGAACTGAACGTGCATGCATGAAAACACACTTTTTTTTTGCACTCATGTTTTCGGTTTTTGTATGTTCCACTCTCTTTCCTTGGAAGCTTCTCTTTTATATACATTCAGAGGATCCTAGTAAAGCTTCTTCATTGGTTGTAGAGAAAGCGGGAATGTTTTGTGATGGGACAAATTTGATTTTCTGCACCAAGATAGATCTGACAAAAAGTAGTTTTGTCTTCTTACTACAGAATCTTTGTGTTTACCTTTTTCTCTCTATCGTCCTTAGCTTTACCCCAAAGAGGATTGTCAACAAGTGACCTTTATTCTTCCTTGTAAAGCTATTTTGGTATAAGAAATTGTCTGTCACCCATTTCAGATATCTCTTTTGTACGTCTTTATGCTTTAGAACAGCTTTGGCAGATACTCAGCAATTCTGATTTCCACATTGTGTATTGATTCTAAAGCTGATCTCCACGTTCAAAACTTGGCATGAAGATATGGAAACAAATTCCATGAAGTGCTAGAGCTGTTCACAAAGAACAGGTTCTATTCACAAAGAACAGAATACTTAACCATGCTTAAACTATCCAGCAGATATGGACTGCTTAGACATAATCTGTCAAACCAGTCCTACAGATATGGACAGTTATGAGAAACTTCCAACTTACAACTAATGTAACAGTGTAACACAGACTTCGGCTGATTTGGCAAATTACTTATAAGTTTTGATTGAGGCATTAAAAAGCCTTTAAATTCTCCCTTTAAGTGTATCAAACAGGTTTGATTAAAAATCTCCCCCTATGATATTGAGCCGGTTTGATTGAGGCCTTTTTGTGCCTAACAGGCACAGTGGAGCTGTATGCTCATATATTTGATTGTACTTCGTGTACAAAAGGGTGCACAACGTTTCTCGTCGGTGTGATCATATGTATTGCATAAAAACTTGTGGAATATAATAATCTTTGTACTCACTAAGCATCACTTACCCGTTAGTTGTTAATATTTTTCAGGAAAAGGAAAATTCGCTGCCAGACCTTCTAGCTAGGTCAACTGTTAAATTCACTTGAGGATTCTTCTACTCACTATTGGTAACTGATCTATGGAGATTCCACTAGGATTTATGGGATTATTGTAATAAATTTTGAGTATGTAGAAGGTAGACTGGAACCAAGTAGTACAGTAGCATTTATGACTTTGCTTAATTTATGTAATTTTATTTCTTGTACTATTGTAAGTTAATTTTGATTATTGTAATGAACTATTGTTTGTTTGTATTAATCTTGGGTGACGTGTATGTGGTTATGTGACAAGGGTTTCACATACCTAGATCCTTGTAGCTGGTCAAATATATAATCAATACGCAGAAGTGGATATCTGTTCTTCATGGTCACTTTATTAAACTCTCGGTAATCGTACACATTCGCATGATTAAGTTTTTTTTTTCACAAAAAGTATCGGTGCTCCCCACGGTGATGAGCTCGAACGGATAAATCCATGATCGAGAAACTCCTGTAATTAAGACATCATCTCTTTCATCTCAGTAGGTGCCAACCTATAAGGCGTCTTAGCAATAGGCACCCTTCCCGGGATTAGATGGATCCAGAACTCTACCTGTTGATCAGGCGGTAAACCAGATTACTCATCTAGGAATACCTCAGGAAATTCTCTAACCACAGGCACATCCCCTACATTCTTCTTCTCTTTCTGGGCATCAACCACATAAGCCATAAAAGGTTCCACGACCTTTAGACATGTATCTCTATGCTCTGGCCAATGAGATAATCCCTATATCGCCCTTTCGTGTCTCCCCATACACTGTCACACTCTTAGTGTCTAAAATCAGTATCTAGATTATCTTCTAAGCAGACTAAATATCATCTTTTCGGGATGTCATCCAGTCCATGGTCACTATCACATCAAAACTGTTGACCTTGATAGGTAGTAGATAGATCAAGAATCGGTGGGTGTCAATCTCGAGTACACACTCTCAATATACATGACCCACTGGGCAGTGCTCCTATCTACCCTCTCAAAAATCAAAGGCACAGATAGTAGAGTAGGATCAATTGTAAAATAAGCATAGAAAGTCATAAACACATATGAGCGATCTACTCTAGAATCAGTTAAGACTCGCGCACGCAAGCAGTTCAGAATGTACATACTTGAAACAACATCTGGAGCATCTCTGGCCTCCTCAGCGGTCGCCTAGAATACCCTGTCTCTGGCCCTAAGCACAGTGTCTTTAAGGCCAGCAGATGATGATGGCTCTGCACGAGTAACGCGCATACTCGCCCCAAAAACGGCTAGTGATATCTCAGGGCAGTCTTTAAACTGGTGTCATGGCTTCCCACACCCGAAGCATAGGGTCTCGCTGGCCGTACATGTGGTTGCCTTATTCCTGAGGTGGCCACATCTAAAGCAATGGAACTACTTGACTGCGCATGGCTCGGTGTGTCGGCGAAGGCATCTGTGACAATTTTTCTCCTCAAATGAACTATCAACCCCGCTCCCTAATACTCAGGACACTTATCCGATACTAATATGGATCAAGGCCCCATACCTCTGACTCTGACTCTAGGACCCATATCTCTGGATCAGTCCCCCATAATATCGCATCCCTTCCCATATCTTTATCATTTCCCTATCTCTGTCTCTCTACAAGATCAGAACTCTGTCCCTTGTAACGTCCATGCTTGACAGTCGATCGCGGTGGAAGTGCCAATAACTGGAGGACTGATCAGACGTCCATGTGCGCTGTCTTTGAGTGGGTGGCTGCTTCTACTGCTTCTCTATCTCCCTCTCACGCATACATGTCATCTTTAAAGCTCTAGCGAAAAATGGTATTATCGCGAAGGCACATGAACTCTCAATATCTTATCTCATCCCATCAATGAAGGCATCGTCCTTCCTTTTTTTGTATCCACATGTTGGGGCGTGAACTGAGAATACTCATTAAACCGATCTACGTACTGCTGCACTAACAGATCTCCCTACTTTAGATGGAGCAATTAGCTATTCATCTCTCTCTGTTTGTCTCTGGGCGCATACTGGATCACAAAGACAGCTTTAAACTACTCCTAGGTCATAGCGTACGCATGCGAAGCTGTCATCAAAGACTCAATCGACTTCCACCACTGGGAGGCCCCACCCAAAAGTAGATAAGTGGCATACCATACCATGTCCTATGGGTCCACATGAGCGACTTGAAAGGCAGACACAACCTATCTCTCCCAAGCGAGAGCCAACCCCGACTCACCTCGAAATCTGGTGCTCCTCCTGTCATGAAGTCCTTAAAGGTTCCCCTATGCTTTGATGTAGACGAAGAACCACCAACCCCAGATCCTGCCATGATAACAGGAATACCCATACCAGAATCATCCACAGAACCCTAACATGTACCTCGTCTCATACCATGGGTGCAGAAAAACTAAGTAAGGATGTCCAACAGATCACACTTACGGACATACTCAGCGCCCGCTAGTTTCTCTTGCCCGAAACTGTTTCCCTCTGTATCCATATTAACATGCACTGGTTAAACGATTGCACAGAATCAAAGCATATATCACCTACATCATACAATGACTACCAAGGATCCGAACATGGTTTGAGTTCAAGCATCCACTAGTGATACTCAATACTTCAAAGCACAAGCTCTGATACCATGATGTAACACCCTCAAAATCCGGCTAAATGCCACGTCATTTACAATACACAAGTGTCAATAACCCATATAATACTCATTTCATAATGTCAGAGGTTTAACGAACACCATTAATTAAAACTTCTAACATAAAATAAATAACCCTGTCTAGCTGATAACCCCTATAGTACATAAACCCAATACAAGTATAAAAAGTCTTCCAAAGGTAATGATAGCAACATTCAGTCAAATAGATGCAAAATCCTCTACAGATTTCCCAAGCTCCTAATTCTGCTCTTGAGCCGGTGCCCAATCTTCTCACCCCCTGATATACACATTTCGGACTCAAATATGTGGCTTTAACAGTTTGTGAGTACACAAAGGTTTAGACTCTACAACTAACACATAAGAACATATCACATGTTAATTGTAGTAACCCTACACCCTTAGCATATCCCATGCATTACTACCCGCATCCAAGAGGGGCTTGAGATCCAATCTCAAACTGAGATACAGATCTCAACTAGAAAGACCCCTCCCCCCTACTGTGAAGCCATGCCTGTGGAGGCTAACAAGACTAATAAAGCTCAGGATCGACTTGACAATAATCGCAGCCATACACATACATAGATATATATATATATATATATATATATATATATATATATATATATATATATATACATATATATATATATGTATGTATGTATGTATGTATGGTAACCCTACACAGTCTAAATAGGGCTACTCAACCCATGCGATAACTGTAACATCCCATTTTTTGAGATAATTGCGTGGAATTGTTTTAGTGGATATTTAATATATTATTATTGCGTGGGTCCAATGAGAACCCGATTAGTGGATATATACGTGTCGGGTTGTGAGTTACGTGTCTCCGAGTAATTAATTTAGTGGATTGATTATATATTTGGGTTCGTGGATTTAAATGGGTTAAGTGGATTTTAATTGAGAAAAAGGGGTATCGGGTTCGGGTTATGGGGTCGGAACCCGTCGAAACTAGAAAATATATGTACGTGCGTTCTTATCCTTTTCCTCATTTAGAAAGTATGTGTGAAAGTGTGTGTATTATGTGTGTGTTCGTGGCTTTCCAGCAGCAAGGGAGCTTCCAAACCCATGGGTTAATTGCTGGAAATTGGGTTAGCCATCCCCATCTTTGAGTTCTTGAGTTTTGAGGTAAGAGTTCTTGAATTTATAAGCTTAATTTCGTGATGGGTGTCGCTGAAATTGTGTAAAGTGTTTAAGTGTTTGTAAGGGGCTTTTGTATATTGATTTTGAAGTAATTATGGTTGCTGGAACTGAGTTTGGGAGGCAAAACGCCTTTGGTTCAGCCATGGCGTCGAACAGGGGGAAGAAGACGGCGAGCGCGGCCGAGATGCGCGCGGCGCGACCGCGATGCGCGGCGCGGCCGTGATCCCTGGGGCGTGGGCGCGTTCGGTGGGCAGGGTGGTCGGGTCGGTTTTGGGGCTTCAGGAGTGCGTGGGAGCTGTGTTTTGAGTCGTGTTGTTTATAATAGCTGTGTTTAAGTTATGTGATCTATCGGTTGGATTCCGTTGGGGATTTTGGGTCGGGTTTTGATCGGATTTTTGGGTTTTCCGGTTGAGATTGTTTCGGGGGTTCGGGTCTGTTATGGGTCGTATTCCGATTGGGTTTTCAGGGTTCTGTTGGAATTGCTTTTGGGTTCGAGTCAAGTTCATTATGAGTTTGGGATATGTGTTTGTGGATTTGTGTTAACGAGTAGGGATTTGTGTAATTTCAGGGACGAGTCAGCGAATCGAGCCGAGTCAGAGATTCCGGGATTAGTGGATCGACCAGGTGAGTACCCGAGTCTTTTCCAAACGAGCGCTCTGTTTTCTGAGTTGTGTTGTGCTATTTGTGTATATTGTGCTATGCTGTGTACGAGACAGGGACGTGAGCCCCAGGTATGATTCTATTCCTACATATGTGATATATGTGCATGAGATGAGATCCAGTCCGGGGGCCCGTGAAGAGTTTCATACGGACGGTGATTCGCGATGGGTTATCGCGCGGGTTGACTGTCCCTAACAGTCCTTGGGGCGTGTATACACGGCAGGGCCTGTAGCCGGTTCGCGCCCGTGCTACAGGGTGTGAGCTAACCACCGGTGCGCACGGTCGTTAGCTGGGGAAGGGTTTCCCCCTTAGTGATTCTGTGTGCAGGGCTCGGGATCTCATGTATGTGTTCATACCTGCATCGTGATGTTGATTGCCAGAGACAGAGTTAGGGTTTGTGCTGTGTGTATGTGCTATGTGTACGCTTGTTATGTGTTTATTGTGCAGAGTCCAACCCTCGAGTACTCACGAGCTTTCGAGCTTACGTATTCGAGTCTTCCGTGTTCAGGGTTTCAGTGAAGGGTTCAGTAGCTGTGCTTGTAGATCTGGGAGCAGGGATTATCTAGAAGGCTTGTGCTAGTTTCGTGTAGCGATCTGTACAGTTCAGCTTATGTGATTAGTGGATTATATGTTAACAGTGTTTATGTAAAAGTTTTAAATTATCAGTGAATCCTGTTTATCCTATGACATATGTGCAATTGAGCTATTGAGATGTGCCACTTGTGTATTGTATTGACGTGGCATTTTTGAGTTAGGGGAGGGTGTTACAGCATGGTATCAGAGCTTGTGGTTTGAAGTCTGAGTATCATTAGTGGATGCTTAACTTAAACCTTGTTTCGATCCATGGGGGATCCATTGCGATTGATATTAGTGGAGTTAACTAACCTGGCTTAGTGTATAACGCTGGGTGATCTATCTATGGTTCTCAATTGTTTTGGGTTTGTGCAGATAGTTATGGCAGATCTGGGCGAGGGATCCGGCACGGGTAAGCCGACAGGGGACGAGTTTATTCGTAGGTCAGAGCTTCTGGGGGTACTGACAGAGTTTTACAGGCAGCAGAGAGAGCAAGAGCGGGAACAGGATCAGGGTATGGGACCACGTGTTGGGGGTGGTCAGGATACGGGCACGGGTGCTTCTTCATCTACGTCGCGGCGAGGGGGTTCGTTTAAAGATTTCATGACCGGGAATCCGCCAGAGTTTAGAGGCGGGGGTGAGCCAGGGATGGCTATGGCATGGGAGCGTGAGGTGGAGGCTGCCTTTAGAGTTGCGCACGTGGAGCCGAGAGATATGGTCGGTTATGCGACCTATCTGTTGAGGGGAGGGGCGTCACAGTGGTGGCAGTCTATAGAGTCAGCAATGACATCTTCTGCGGCGTATGCGATGACGTGGGATCAGTTCAGGGCTGTGTTCGAGCTACAGTATATCCCGAGAGACGAGAGGCGAGAGATGGAGCGGCGATTCCTTCACCTACAGCAGGGAGAGATGACGGTGCAGCAGTACGTGGACCGGTTCAATGAGTACTCCCAGTTTGCAACTCATTACGTCGCCACTGAGCAGCGAAGAATCGATGCGTTTGTTGATGGACTGCGAGCCGATATTAGAGAGTTCGTCGGGATGCACGAGAGTTCTACTTTTGCCAGAGCACTAGAGATGGCCCGCATAAGGGAGCGGGAGATAGCCAAGCAGAGGGAGGAGCCATCTTTTCAGAGTCGACGTGCGAGGACTCCTGAGCGGTCCTCGAGAGACCGGAGGCATTCCAGAGACGATTCCAGGGAGCGGCGTTCGGGCCAGAGTTCAAGAGACAGACGGGATCGAGACAGAGACAGGGACAGGGAGCAGAGATCGAGTGGATCGGGGTGGAGCCAGCGATCGGATAGTCAGAGTCAGAGGCAGAGTTCGAGGTATACAGGGCAGAGTCAGAGCAGCGTAGGGCAGACGCCTCGAGATGGGGGCGATAGGGGAGACAGTTCGGTTGGAGATCGGGAGTGCCCGAGATGCCACCGACGCCATAGTGGGCCGTGTGTGCCCAGGTGTTATCGATGCGGTCAGCGTGGGCATGCTGCCGCCACGTGTACTGTTCCAGAGCCATTGTGTTTCCGTTGTGGGAGGCCGGGGCACAGGGTGCGAGACTGTCCAGAGCTGGGATCAGCGATACAGGGTACGAGTTCCAGTGGGGCTAGAGCTGAGCCGTCGTCATCCGGTCGTCATGACTCTCGAGCGCGGGGTCGGGTATTTCAGGCGACTACAGAGGCAGCTCGAGATGATGCTGATATGGTTTCGGGTATGTCTTTCTGAGCTTGTTTTGAGTATGTGTCGATTGTGGGGCGGGTCATTGGGTTATGTCTGTGATAAGTGTATGTGTTCTGTTGTGTGTGACTGCTTCGTTTTGTCTGTGATTATGTGGCTCTGTGATAGAGGTGTGGAAGGGTTGTGTATGGGTTATATGAGATTGTTATATCTGGGTATGTGTGTGAGAGTGAGATATATTGTGGTAAGATGGGTTATCAGAGTTCTGGAATTGGGCATTGTGTCATGATAGTGGATCAAATTATATGAATAATTATTGCGAATGTGTTTGTGATTGTGGGATTCAGTGACAGAGGGGCGGGATTGTGTGTATGGGCTGAATGGGGTCGTTATGTTTGGGGAGTATATGTGGAGTCAATGTGCTAGATTTGGGTTTATTGTGATCTGGGTTTTCGAGTTCTGAATTGTGCTATGTTAGTGGATTAATCTTGTGGAGCTATGTGAGTTATATGAGTGATTATTGCGAATTTATCGTGATGTGCTAGTGGATTATCGTATTGATAGTGGATTTAAATTCTTGTGTGTGCCATCCATATCTATGATATTGCGTTTTATGAGATGTGTTTATCCGTTGTGGTGAAAAGAGTTGAGAATTTTGCCGTGATAGTGGATTAGTCTATTGAGAGTGGATTTAACCCCTTTGTGATTTTAACCATGTTTATGAGCTTGCGTTTAGTGATTCGATGGAGATGTCTTTATGTGTTGCGTTAGTGGATGATTTGTATAGAGCTATGCGAGCATGTGATGAAAGAGAGTAAAAATCGATGGATTGAGATGATATGTGAATCCGGTGGCTTATGAGGTAACGCCACGAGAAGATTCTGTGAATAGGGGATATACCAGTTGCCGATATGTGAATTAGGGGATTTAACCGAGTTATTAGTGGATTGCCTAAATTGAGCTAAAGATTTGAGGGAATTGACTTACTTCGAGAGTTGAAATAAAGATGTGTATCAGTGATGATTGTGTCATTCAGAGTTCAAATGCGAATTTGTCAAGAGTATTGATAATTATATCGAGAGTTGTGAGTCAACATTTCGGGGATTTGACATAGAGATGTGTATTTGCGAAGGGCTTGAGATAGATTCCGGGGACGGAATCTTTTTAAGAGGGGAGGATTTGTAACATCCCATTTTTTGAGATAATTGCGTGGAATTGTTTTAGTGGATATTTAATATATTATTATTGCGTGGGTCCAATGAGAACCCGATTAGTGGATATATACGTGTCGGGTTGTGAGTTACGTGTCTCCGAGTAATTAATTTAGTGGATTGATTATATATTTGGGTTCGTGGATTTAAATGGGTTAAGTGGATTTTAATTGAGAAAAAGGGGTATCGGGTTCGGGTTATGGGGTCGGAACCCGTCGAAACTAGAAAATATATGTACGTGCGTTCTTATCCTTTTCCTCATTTAGAAAGTATGTGTGAAAGTGTGTGTATTATGTGTGTGTTCGTGGCTTTCCAGCAGCAAGGGAGCTTCCAAACCCATGGGTTAATTGCTGGAAATTGGGTTAGCCATCCCCATCTTTGAGTTCTTGAGTTTTGAGGTAAGAGTTCTTGAATTTATAAGATTAATTTCGTGATGGGTGTCGCTGAAATTGTGTAAAGTGTTTAAGTGTTTGTAAGGGGCTTTTGTATATTGATTTTGAAGTAATTATGGTTGCTGGAACTGAGTTTGGGAGGCAAAACGCCTCTGGCTCAGCCATGGCGTCGAACAGGGGGAAGAAGACGGCGAGCGCGGCCGAGATGCGCGCGGCGCGACCGCGATGCGCGGCGCGGCCGTGATCCCTGGGGGCGTGGGCGCGTTCGGTGGGCAGGGTGGTCGGGTCGGTTTTGGGGCTTCAGGAGTGCGTTGGAGCTGTGTTTTGAGTCGTGTTGTTTATAATAGCTGTGTTTAAGTTATGTGATCTATCGGTTGGATTCCGTTGGGGATTTTGGGTCGGGTTTTGATCGGATTTTTGGGTTTTCCGGTTGAGATTGTTTCGGGGGTTCGGGTCTGTTATGGGTCGTATTCCGATTGGGTTTTCAGGGTTCTGTTGGAATTGCTTTTGGGTTCGAGTCAAGTTCATTATGAGTTTGGGATATGTGTTTGTGGATTTGTGTTAACGAGTAGGGATTTGTGTAATTTCAGGGACGAGTCAGCGAATCGAGCCGAGTCAGAGATTCCGGGATTAGTGGATCGACCAGGTGAGTACCCGAGTCTTTTCCAAACGAGCGCTCCGTTTTCTGAGTTGTGTTGTGCTATTTGTGTATATTGTGCTATGCTGTGTACGAGACAGGGACGTGAGCCCCAGGTATGATTCTATTCCTACATATGTGATATATGTGCATGAGATGAGATCCAGTCCGGGGGCCCGTGAAGAGTTTCATACGGACGGTGATTCGCGATGGGTTATCGCGCTGGTTGACTGTCCCTAACAGTCCTTGGGGCGTGTATACACGGCAGGGCCTGTAGCCGGTTCGCGCCCGTGCTACAGGGTGTGAGCTAACCACCGGTGCGCACGGTCGTTAGCTGGGGAAGGGTTTCCCCCTTAGTGATTCTGTGTGCAGGGCTCGGGATCTCATGTATGTGTTCATACCTGCATCGTGATGTTGATTGCCAGAGACAGAGTTAGGGTTTGTGCTGTGTGTATGTGCTATGTGTACGCTTGTTATGTGTTTATTGTGCAGAGTCCAACCCTCGAGTACTCACGAGCTTTCGAGCTTACGTATTCGAGTCTTCCGTGTTCAGGGTTTCAGTGAAGGGTTCAGTAGCTGTGCTTGTAGATCTAGGAGCAGGGATTATCTAGAAGGCTTGTGCTAGTTTCGTGTAGCGATCTGTACAGTTCAGCTTATGTGATTAGTGGATTATATGTTAACAGTGTTTATGTAAAAGTTTTAAATTATCAGTGAATCCTGTTTATCCTATGACATATGTGCAATTGAGCTATTGAGATGTGCCACTTGTGTATTGTATTGACATGGCATTTTTGAGTTAGGGGAGGGTGTTACAGAACTCATCACGATCAAATCTACAATGGATCTCATTTCACTACTCAATATACATACGCATGGATAACATAATAAAAAAGGAAGGTAAGATCATACATGAATGACAGCTCACAATGCCCAAAATATAATCTCATATAATGGATACACATGTAAGGATTCAAAGAAGGCGGCATGCCTTTTTAAAGGAACTCGAGTACTCACCTGGTTCACGGTTGCTAACTCTAACTAGTTCCGGTTGACCTAAATCTATCTCAGCTCGATCTGTACCAGTCCTTGTACACACAACGGATCTTTACAGATTAATCTCAGTTCAATAGAAAAGTCTGAATACTCGATAAACAATGATACATCTGATGAATTCCTAACCCTAAATAGGCCCAAGGCCCAAAACCTCAATCTGGCCCAATAGGCTGATCAAGGTCGCACTCAACCCATTATGGTCGTGCCCTTCATTGAGGTCGCGCTCTTCCTATTACAGGTCGCGCTCACACCATGGGCCATGCTCATGAACCCTGGCCCTAGCTCGACCTCACACCACCTCAAAACCCATCGCGATCGCGCTCCGGTCATCGCAACTGCGATCGAGACAAAGTGCAGGTCCTTTGTTTTCATTTCAGCTTCTGTCCAGGGACAAATTAATTCCCCAAATCTGATCCAACCATATTAGCTCAAGATTTTAAAACAAAAACACTTATAATAGACTTGCCAATCAATTCACACATTTTGGTAACAATTAACATAACAAAATCCATAAATTTGAAGCTTCCACATACCTTGACCTTAAAGAACACAAAGATGGTGACATGGAGATGATTCACAGCAATCCAATTCAATCATTATGGCATCCTTTCAGTTGTCCTAATTCTCACACTCACACACACACATTTAACACAATTTCTTTGGCACAAAGGTTGTGAAGGAAAGAAGATAAGCACGTCACCTAATATACATTTACGAGTATCTCGCGAGTTCGACACCGATACCCGGTCCCATTATCAAAATTTCAAAATTAATATCATTAAATCTTATTTAATATCGTGATTTTCCTATTATTATTAATCCATTAAATTTATACTCTGGAGTCACGTGATATCGGTCCCGACACGTATAGTTTATTAATCGGGACCTAATTGGACCAACTTATTAATCAATATAGTAATCAATCCATGGGATAAATTCACGTACCTGTTTGGAAGTCGGGTTGTTACAAAAAAAAGCCTGGTAAACCATGATTTAATCAGTCAATGGGATAATTCCATGTATTTGTTCGGAAGTCGGGGTGTTACAAAAAAAAAAAGTCAATCTCGAGCTTTGCACATACAACTCGAAACGAGCCGAGCTCAAGCTAGAGCCTGATACTTTAAAACGAGTCGAGGTCACCCCTACCTTGAGACACCATTTGATATAACTGATTCTATTTTCAAAAATAAGCTAAAGGGACTCACAATCTTGCAACTACAACACAAAATTACATCATGATTTAGGTAAGGTTTCAAATTTCTTGAGTTATGGTGAACGATGGTTTTAAAGGGACTCACAAGATCGAATTGGTGTTGGAAATCAAGTTTATAAGAAGAATCTAAAATTGGAGTCAAATTGATTTAAGGTAAGAAATTTAAGATTTCATAAAAATGGTTAATAATATATCCTAGTAAGTTGCACTCACAAAACAGTATAAAACACAAATATGGATGAATTCATGGATTTTGTTGATATTAAACGGTTACAAAAACAATGATTTGCTCATACACTCTATCTCTTACACCTTAGAAAACGCACATGAATAGTAGAAAATGTTTTTATACCTTGTACAAATAAATAACTAAGTATTATTAATTAAAAAGGACTCCAAAGACATTTATAATTTAAAATATACAACATTAATTTTTACCAAATACATTTATGAATTAAAAGTTCTAACTACAGCTCGTAAAAGCTCGAGCTCACAGCTATATATCTAGTCGTGTCAAACATACCCAAAATTAGATTTTGATTGAAGAAGTTCTAGACTTGAAACTATAATATCTTGGACAAAGCATGTACAAAGAAGTAAACTAATTCTCGATCCCTATATTAATCGAGAAAAATATATCTAGACATTAAAAACCTGAGATAAACATTATGTTTCATGAAAGGAAATCTCTCAGGTGCTATTGCGTACCACTTAAAATACTCGTGTTCAAGGTATATACTTTAACTAAAATAAGGGTGAAGTTTATAGAAATCCAGATCCTCGGGAGTTATGTCACCCAAGAAAAAAAGATCTCGGGCAAAGAATCAACCGAGAAAACTGTTTCTTTGTACAAACTAAATTACAGAAACATGAAGAAAATAACTCGGGCTCTGTATGACCCGAAAAAAACTACAACCGAGAAAATTAATTCTCGGCCATAACTAATACGGAGAAACTTAGAACATAATAAATTCATACTTGACCAGTTAAGTTGATATTGGTAACAAACATTAATTAATCAAGTTTGAAGAAGTGAGAAGAAACCCTTAAACAATATCAAGGAAACTCTAAGGCAGCGTTTGGTTCGCAGAATGTTTATTCCTGGAATTGAATCTATCAAGGAATGGAATTCTGGAATGAATGGAATCTGTCGGAATAGAAATGGAGACCAGTGAAGATGAAGTCTAGGGTTTGGTTTTAAAACTGTTAAAATCCTTGGAATGGAATTTAAATTCCATGGTACTAACCTAAGGAATATAGATTCCTTCAAAAGTGGTGTTTTTTTTTTTGAAAAAAGAATCTTCATTCCATTCTTTTTTACTGCCAAACAGCACTTTGGAATGGAATTTTCATTCCAATTCCATCAAATTCCATCAGATTCTGTGAACCAAACGCCCCCTAAGTGTAATGAGAGAAACAATTAAAGTGTTAAATACTGCTAATGATTTTATACACAAATGACATCATTAGGCATTGTAGCTGACATCATAAATCATCAAAAGGTCGCCCGGATGAGCATCAAGGAACAAGTGTGAAAATCAAACAATTATAAATGATATAAGATATTATTATAGAGGGTTTAATTACTCATTAGATGATTAATTAAATAAACTAAAGTTAACAAGGACCTAAATGTAATATTTGATATTGCACAGGGATTCAATTGTCAAGTATTGATAAATTAAAATGTCGTATTAATTATAACTAGAAAACAATTATTGCATTATTATTTACATGCAATGATAATATAAAGATGCATACATTAGAATTATTAACCATTATTTAATGGGATAATGCATGACACTATAACTCTCGGTGGACACCCCATATGAGAGACCAACATTCAACAAACCTAAGCACACACTCAAAAATCTCTGGTTTGATTATCGGTTTGGAATCCAAGCTTACACTAGTCGAGAACTAGTATCGAGTTCAAGACGACATCACCAATGGACTCAAAAACATTCATTATTGTGCATTCTTTATCAACAAAGAAGTTACATTTATATTTTAATGTGTATGCATGTTTTATATTCAAAGACGCATCTTGATTTGGTTTATAGGTTTTTGAATTATGTTGCATTAAACTTTGTTTTGTAAAAAGCCTCTATAAACCCGAAAAAGACAAATGTTGTAAGTACTAGATTACCCTTCTAAATATACTGTAATGACCATTGAGACATGTTAATAATATCATGTACCATCAAAAAAAAAAAATTTTAAAATTATAGTAGATAAAAAATTTTTCAACCTAAATGGTTGATGTAATACCATGAGACTTATTTAAATTAGAGTAAATTGCATAAAAGGTCATTTAACTAACCACCAATTGCAAGTATTGTAATTTTTTCTTAAAGGTTGTGTTTTTTCTACCAAAATGTTGCAAATGTATTCATTTTTTACGGTAATCGTATAATCCTCCGTTTACTCAGTCAGTCAATTTCTACCATCATTTACTATCCCTTTAATCGTCCTGTTAATATAAGAAAGATGAATTTTTCATTTCTTTTGCTTCTGACCTCATAGACGTCTTTAACACGTGGATAAAGATTTTATGGTTTTTCATATAAGGTAAAAGAATTGTAACGAATATATGCTTTTGTAAATTCTGTCCTATTTTCATATGATTTTTTATTTTTGGTACTTCACGGATCAAAGTGTAAGTTTTTTGGTTGGTATGATCCTGTGACGTGTGAACGAGCTACAAAAATTATTCCACGATGTTTGAGGAGCATTGAAGTGCAATTGCAGGAAAGTCGACCAAAATTGTAAAAAAATTGAAGTTTTATCATATGATCAATTGGGTAGGATTAGATGTGTTTTTTAGTTGGTATCGTTGATGTATTGTATGAAGATGGGAAGGTATTTTAGTTTTCGTGATCCGTATGGTATTGTATTGTATGAAGATGACAAGGTATGCAATTAATGAAAAATGTTAACTTTAGTTGAAAAAAATCAAGGTTGGTGGTTGAATAAATTATCTGTAATCTATTATGTTGAAGTGTAAGTATATTTAAGCATGTATTTTATTTTGACCAAGTGGTATGCAATTAAACTCAGACCAAGTTCCGTAGTTGAAGCAATTAGCAGCTTCCATAAACACATACACTTTTTGTCTAAATAAGCAGCTTCTATAAATTTTTGTCATGGAGTTTGTAAAGCATAAGTAATGTCCTAATGTAAATAAATTCTACCTCCAGTTCCACAAGCACATATGGAAGAATGGCAGAACTATATATCTTCTACCACTACATACTCTTAAAGTAAATGTTACATATCAGTTGCATTCATTATGGTTGTTTGTAACTTGCAGATCATACCAGAAGGTTTTGTAAGGATGCATGACTTGCAACAGTACAACTCCTCCATACTTAGGTTTGATGACTGAGATCATAAGATGGTTTTGCAATTGCATTGTGATAGACGAAGGTCCAACATGCTACCAGATCACATGGTAATCAATGGTGATTCCGATGTGGGTTGAGAAACATACAATGGTTGAAGTTTCAACATGTATATGATGTTCTAGACAACAAAATGTTGTTTTGCTTAAAGTCAGTGCTCCAATTTTGTAGTGGAATGATGGTTAGTAGTTTTTGTTAGAGTTGGAGTGGAATGATGGGTTGTGGTTTGTGGATGTAAAAGCTTATGTTCAATGTTAGGGTGTTTATAGTGGTCCACTTGGAACACCTTATTTTATAAAGAGTTTATTATGAAATGTAAAACACACGTCTAACAGTTTATGATATATGATATTGTACCAACATTCCATACATAATGTCTCCAAAATGAGTTGCATAATCCAACATAGTAAAAGTTACATAATTTGTGTGCCATTATATGAAAATGAGTTTACTTAATGTATTCATAATCACCTTAACCAAACAGACCTAAAGAAAAAAATTAAACATAATGTCTCCATAACAAACAGACTTAAAGCAAAGAAATAGATCCAAAATTAGCTTGTAGACCCTTGTCCTTTACATGTTCTCTGATTGTGTCCAACATTTCCACACTTCTTACAGGACATGGTGACCATCCTCTCAGATAACCTGGTGTTTAAACCTTCCTTCCTGCTCATGTACAGACCTCACTCTTTTTTCCTTTTTTTTCTTTGGCCTCCCCACTGGTGTCTGATGCTTTGGGGTCAGTAGGGTGGATGAAACATTGGTGTTAGCCCACATTGGCATGCCATTTATGGGGTTAAACTTGTAGCTGTAAACTTTGTTCCACATGTCAAGCCAACAAATAGAATGAAACAAACCTTCAGGTTTTAGTACATTTATGCCATTGAAGGTCATGTTCCAGTTGGTTGCCACTATATGCTTGCATGGTATACCATTTAGTTCCCATGTTCTACAAGTTCATTCCATTGCATTCACATCTACAACACAATGATCTCTCCAAGTAGGGACAATGTTTGTAGAAGAGAGGGAAGCCACACCTAATGGTGTGTTGACTACCTCCTATGTCTACATAAGAAATTAAAGATTCCCCCAATCCCAATTGGAAGATGGCCCCCATCCCACAAAACTAACATAGGTAATTAAAAGATGAGGCCCAACAAAAGTATTCAATTACTCATAGCTTCTTTCCTCTCTCTCAATCTCACACGCTTCATTCCACTTAAAAACATAGTTAATAAGTTATTTTAGTTAAAATTGCCATAAGTTTATACTTTGATGTTTGAATTAGTTTGATTTCCTTTGTTAATTGGTAATTAGTAATTTCTACTTGTTATATAATTCTAAAGTTTTGGTAATGAAGTTGTGAGGTTATGGAATTGTGATATAAAAACTTACTTTTTCAATTTTGAAATGTGATTTTACGTTGAAATTTTGAAAAAAAAATTATCTAACATAACAAGCTGGTTGTAATATCATATGGTCAAATTAGTAAAGGTTTATTACTTTATTACAACATATTAGTTTGTTAAAATGTTAGAATATTATATCTAGTTAAATTGTTAGTGTTTATTTGTTGAATCAAATATCAAGTTGTAAGTTGTAACGAATAAATACACCTAAAAATGTCAAACCAACGAACCCCGCTTCAAAGCTTGAGAATCTCACAACTAAAACAAGTGATATGTCGCGCATAAGTGATGCCCCAAATGATAAGAATTTTTGAATTCGCCACTGTCTCTAAGGGCCACTCACTTAGTACTTATAATGATCATTCCAAAGGAATTTATACTTGTATGCCTTTTTTGTCCCCTGTAATAATTTGTTGCATTTTGGGTCAATAGACCATTACACTTTGTAACATCCCTATTTTTTTAAGAACATGTAATTTACAATTAAAGATTAAATTAATATGTTAATGGATTATCATTTCAATTTAAGCAAATTTCGTTCTCAAATTTAAAATGAGAAATAACGAGGAGAAATCCTCATCCTAGTTTTTTGAGCAAACATAACAATGAGAACTGGTTCAGATATTTAAAATAGTGTAAATAAGAAATATACAAAGTTGGATGGTGTTAAGTGAAATAAAGGCAAAATAGAAATAAATAAAATGAACAAAACGTTCATTTAGGCTTTTTCTCTCTCTCTCTAACTCCACCGTACTCTCTCTCTGTCTCTCTGTCTCTCTCTCTCTCTCTCTCTCTCTCTCTCTAAACTTCACGGATTCAAAATCAAGAACACAAAAAGCTTTGAATCGAAAGCTAAAAATCTGAATTCAAGTTACTAGGAAGGAACTATAGCTTGTACAACCATCAATTTAAGGTACTATTCACTCAAACTTGTGATTTTTGAAGATTTGTGTTCGGTTTTGGGTGTGAACCAAATCAAAGATTATGGTTCCAGATGTTATGCATGTTATAGAGTCTTATGGATTTGTTCAAATCGAGTATTAGAGAAGCTATGTACCAAATTTCAGGTTCTGATTCAAATTCTAAATACAATTTTGGAAACTACTATGTTTTTTTTGGTGTGTGTTCTTCGACAATGAAGAAAAACGGACAAAAGGGACTGATTTGGTACATAATATGTTATGGTTTATGTTAAAAAGGTGTTAAAATAGTATAAGTAAGCTTATATGAATAGTTTTCAGTCACAAAACATGCATAAATTACCAAAAGTGAAATCTGGAAAATATAAGAAATGTATAAGTATGAAATTCGGATCTGATGAACACAATTCGGATCATCCGAATTTCAGATTAAGTCAAATCTCGGATCCATCCGAGTTCCTATCATATCAGAATTTCGGATCAAGAGAACTTCGAATGGAAACTTGAAGAAATCATGTCAAAAACACTAATTTCGGATCGATTGATCATCTGATTTTTGGGTCACATATCATCCGAATTTCGGATGGGGTTACAAACAGAATTTCTAAGGATGGACTTCGGGCCATCCGGATTTCGGGTTCATCCAAAATTCGGATGTGGTCCGAATTTCGGTCCATCTTATTTAACTATTCAGAATCAAGTTTTAAGCAGATACTAACACTGATTCACTATTACACTGACTTAACAGGATCTTTGTGGTGTTGTCTAACAAAAATTTATTCATAGCATATTTACATTGACTAAAACCACTATGAGTAATAGATTAATATTCGAACATTTATTGTCTTTGCATTCAAATTTCACATTTGAATGGCATGTTCTTGTTGTTCAATATACATCATTTGGCACTCTCATATGATTCATTGGATTGATGCATACTTGTCACACCCCGTTACCCCGGTTGGCAATGAAGCGTAACGTCGCGGAAGCATAGTCATAATCAAGTGAACGACCACCATATGGACATTTTCAAAAATACATTGATTTAACTTCAAATATAAATATTGTTTTACATAATCGAAATAAAGTGTATTTAGTTCGCAAATTACAGAGATTCAAATACATAACCATAATGACATTAATAATGCAATTAAATCTCCGAAGGTTTGAAAATTTATGCGACTCCAAAAGTACGGAAGCCTTGAAATACTTCCGATGTAGTGCACGTGCCTTAGTTTCCTAAAAATACACGCTAAAATACGTCAACAAAATTGTTGGTGAGTTCATAGGTTTACACGTAAATATGACTTGAATGGACATCAACAGTTGAGTTTGAATTTATAAAATCATAAATTCCATGTTATGTATTACATATAAACCATCATGCAACCGAAACTTAATTATGAGTTTGCCCTGTGCGGTATTCCCCAATGTAATACCGTAATGTTAAATATATATGCACCCCTTAGCAGTTGGAGAGACCAACCTAGGTGGGGGACATTAATCCCGATAGATCTATCCATAATATATCCGCACTTACATAAAAGTGTAACTAACGGTTCATGATCTGAGGGCTGATGAAACCACATGTGTAATACATAATAGAAATGAAGTAGTTTCTGTGTCCATATATATGAAAATGCAGCATGTATTTCACCACAAAACATAATAGTGTGAACATAGGGGCTATGAAGACTCACCGTGAGTGCGATGGCAAATACGAACGTAAAATGCAAATTTGCGTTGTAGATGGGTGATGAAAGCGGATGTGTTTAACCGAGTCCTAAGTGATATAAGGGACTTAATAACTCCCATATTTGATAATATGTATGTATAATGGTTTCTATGTTTTAAATCACCCAACATTACAAGTTTATAAATAAAACCCACTTAAAACATCAAGTTTATATATATATAATTTTTCAGCTTTTTAAAGGTTTTTCGGCCTACTTTGAGGCTGTTTTTGACCAAGCTCCAAAACGATTTAGGCTTTGGTTTTCTTAGACATATAACTAATATATACAAAGAATTTTTAAAGTCAAGAATGGACATTTTTTGAAGTGTTTAGGTTCGTGAAAAATCTTGTTAAAAACCCTATGTTGGCCATTTTTCAGCTGTCAATCTTTCGGGTTCCCAAATAATATCTGGGGGTTCTAAACTCTATATTAAATTATGAAAACCTCCAGATTTTTAGTTAAGACATAGATCTAACTTTTGAGACAAGAATCAACTCATTTCGTTAAGTTATGAATTAGTTATAATTTTTCAAAGTCGATGTAATATTTATGCCGAAAATCCGGATTTCATAAACTTGAAACAAGTTGTGATTCTTGTTGTTTATTTAAAAACTACTTGTATAAAAGGTTATAAAACACATTTATATAAATTTTTTTCATGATATTTATACTTAAATAATGTGTTTATACATTTATAAACACATTTGAAGGAAACAAACTTAAAAACAAAACTAGTGATTTATAAACTTGAGTTTTTATGAAACTTGTTGTTGTTGGTGATTATATATATTATGCAAGACTTATATGAGCATAAATACAAGAGATTATAAGTTAGTATTTACTTACTTTGGGGTATTAGAAATATAGAAATGAGTAGAAGTTGAAACTTTTGAAGAATGCACCAAGAACACTTGAAATATTTTAAGAACAACAAAGTTGCTATTTTTTTTTAGCTTTGAGAGCCTTGTGGCCGGATCTTGCAAGGGATGAGAGGAGAGAATTTTGAATGCAAGATGTGAAGAATGAAGTGAAATTCGGGTCTCTATTTATAGATGAGAAAAGGTGAATGAAATGATGAAAAGTTTGAGGTTGAGTGCACCTTTTAGCAAAATGAGTGTGTTTAAAGTTGATTTTGATGGTGAAAGGGATTTGTAATAAAAAAAAATGAAGTCAACCTCTAGTTTGGTACTATGAGGGCCGGCCTAAGGGGGTTATTTTTCATGTATTTTCATTTTATTTGTATAAATGTATTTAGGATGTATTCTTGTATTTCCCTTTTTATGTAAACTCATAAATACTTATGAATGCATTAGTTTAATGAATTGTTTTAGTCTTGCATAATTAATGTTAAACAAGTGTATTAGTGCATTATTAGAGTCGCTAATCTTAATTTAATTATGTACTTAGTTGAATTAATCCATCATATCGCAAATCGATCGGATTAATTAATTTGCCGATTCATCGCACTGATGAAATTGTTTCTAACTGAATTGAATTTCCTTATGAACATTGTTAATCACTTTGATTAATTGCTATTGAACACTTATTAGGTTATAATTGGCTAGTAAATACTGGTTAGGTCATAGTTGCTAACCTGGTTTAGTGCCGGATGTTACAGTCTCCCCCTTTTAAGGAAATTTCATCCCGAAATTAGCTCGTGTTCTCCAGTGCTTGATTATTTGAGAACAGATGAGGGAATTTTTCCCAAAACTGATCTTTGTGTTCCCATGTAAACTCACGACCTCGCTTAGAGTTCCATCTAACTTTTATTATTAGGATTCGGCTATGCTTTAGTTTCTTGACTTCTCGGTCATTATTTCCACGGGTTGTTCAATGAAGTTCAACTTATCATCTAGTTCCAGTTCGTCCATGGGTATGACGAGTGTTTCATCAGCCAGACACTTCTTAAGGTTGGACACGTGGAAGGTATTATGAACATTACTTTGCTCTGGGGGCAGATCGAGTCGGTAGGCTACCGGGCCAATTCTTTTGGAGATCTTGAATGGTCCGATACAACGAGGATTGAGTTTTCCTCGTTTCCCAAAACGGATTACACCTTTCCAAGGCGAGACTTTCCGCATTACCTGATCTCCCTCCTGGAATTGCAAATCCTTCCGTCTAACATCTGCATAGCTTTCTGCCGATCCCGTGCGATCTTTAATCTAATCTGAATCTGGACTATCTTTTCTGTAGTCTCCTGGATGATCTCGGGTCCAGTGATTTGGCTATCTCCTACCTCAGCCCAACAAAGCGGTGACCGACACTTTCGCCCATAAAGTGCCTCAAATGGAGCAGTCTTAATACTCGAATGGTAGCTGTTGTTATAGGAAAACTCAACTAATGGCAGATGTCTGTCCCAACTTTTGCCAAAGTCGACAACACATGCCCTTAGCATGTCCTCCAATGTCTGAATCATTCTTTCACTCTGACCATCCGTCTGTGGGTGATATGTCATGCTCATGTCCAGGCGTGTACCCAATGCCTCTTGTAACAATTGCCAAAATCTTGATGTGAACCGGCTGTCTCTATCTGATATAATCGATACGGGGACTCCATGCCTCGAGACAACTTCTTTAAGATAGATTCGGGTTAACTTGTCCATCTTATCAGTCTCCTTGATTGGCAAGAAGTGTGCAGTTTTTGTGAGTCGGTCCACAATCACCCAAATGGTGTCATAACCTCCAGAAGTCTTTAAGTGGCAACTTTGTGATGAAGTCCATGGTCATTTGCTCCCACTTCCACTGGGGTATTTCCGGTTGAACCAACAATCCTGACGGCTTCTGGTGCTCAGCCTTAACATTCAAACATGTTAAACACTTGCTAACATACGTAGCAATGTCAGCCTTCATGTTTGGCCACCAGTACATTTCCTTCAGGTCGTGATACATCTTATCTGACCCTGGGTGAATAGCATATCTTGTTTTATGCCCTTCATCCATGACCAGCTTCCTCAACCCTCTGAATTTTGGTAGCCAAATTCTGTTCATGAAGTACCGACATCCATCGGTCTTTTTATAAACTGTTTATCCATTCCTCTCAAGGCTTCATCTAGGAGATTTCCCTCCTTGACTGCTTCCTCTTGTGCCTCGCGGATTTGAGAGTTCAGGTTTGACTGTATAGTCATGACCAAAGCTCGGACCCTTAGGGGTTTAACCCGTTCCTTCCGGCTCAAGGCATCAGCTACAACATTTGCCTTACCCGGATGATAACGGATCTCGCAGTCGTAATGGTAAGCAACTCAACCCAGCATCATTGCCTCATGTTTAACTCCTTTTGGTTCAGAATATGTTAAAGGCTTTTGTGGTCTGTAAACATCGTGCACTTAGTACCGTAAATGTAGTGCCTCCATATCTTAAGAGCAAATACCTCAGCTCCAAGCTCTTAGTCGTGAGTCGTGTAGTTCACCTCATGAACTTTAAGTTGCCGCGATGCATAAGTGATAACCTTGTCTCTTTGCATTAACACACAACCCAATCCATTGTGTGAGGCATCGCAGTAAACAACAAAATCTTCTGTTCCTTCTGGTAAGGACAAAATAGGTGCACTACAATCTTTGCTTTAACAGTCGGAATTCCATTTCCTGATCTTCACCACAGTTGTACTTCATGTCCTTTCGAGTCAATTCCATTAAGGAACCAGTTATCTTCGAGAAGTTTTCAATGAATCGCCTATAATAACCGGCAAGGCCTAAGAATTGACGGATTTCGGTGAGAGTCCTAGGAGTTGCCCAGTTCTTAATGGCCTCAATTTTTTATGGGTCTACTTGAATTCCTTGGCTATTGATCACATGCCCTAGGAATTTGACTTCTCGTAGCCAAAATTCACACTTAGAGAATTTGGCGTACAACTGTTCTTTCTGTAGAAGCTCCAAAATCAACTTCAGATGCTGCTCATGCTCCTCCTTACTTTTGGAATACATAAGGATATCGTCTATGAACACTATTACAAATTTATCCAGATACGGTTTACACACTCGATACATAAGGTCCATGAATACGGCTGGTGCGTCGGTCAAACTGAATGGCAGCACCTGAAATTCGTAATGTCCATAACGAGTTCTGAATGTTGTCTTGGGAATATCTTCTTCCCGAACCTAACTTGGTGATACCCAGATCGCAGATCAATCTTAGAGTAGTAACTGGATCCTTGCAGCTGATCGAAAATCGATCCTAGGGAGAGGGTATTGGTTTTTGGTCGTTAACTTGTTCAGCTCTAGGTAATCGATGCACATCCTAATGGATCCGTCCTTCTTCTTGACAAATGAGACCGGAGCTCCACAATGTGAGGAACTTGGTCGGATGAATCCTTTATCCAACAGTTCTTGCAGCTGATTGGATAATTCTTGCATCTCTGATGGTGCCAATCGGTAGGGTGCTCGTGCGATAGGTGCAACTCCAGGCACCAAGTCAATCTGAAATTCTACTTGCCTAGTTGGTGGAAGTCCAGGCAAGTCTTCAGGAAAGACTTTTGGGTAGTCACGAACTACTGGGATTTCTTCGAGTCGCTTCTCCTTCGACTCTTTTTCTACTAGTTGAACTAATACTGCTTGACAACCTCTTCGAAGGCATTTCAGTGTTCTCAAACCAGAGATGACATTCAACTGGTGATTCTTTCTTTCTCCTTGGACTGTTAGGACTTTCTTTTTCTTAAGTGGTATTCTAACGACCTTCTTACCACATAAGATTTCGGCATGGTTTTCTGACAACCAATCCATACCAATAACTACGTCGAAGCTTCCGAGTTCAATAGGCATCAAGTTTATCTTAAAGGGATGATCTGCCAATTTTAGTGTGCACTCCTTAATCATACTATTTTCTTCAATCAACTTTCCTTCCGCTAATTCTACGGCATAAGCATTTTCTAATGGGGAAAGAGTGGCATTCAGTTATTCACTAAACTTAGCAGATATAAAACTCCTATCAGCCCCAGTATCAAACAACACATAAGCATGCATATCATTAAGAAGGAATGTACCCATTACTACGTTGGGATCTTGACGAGCATCGCCTGCTCCTAACACAAAGGCTCTCCCTTGAGCTCCACAACCGTTCCTTAACTTTGGACAGTCCTTCTTGAAGTGCCCAGCTATCCCACATTCGAAGCAGCTCCTTTGCGTGTCGTTGTTGCCTCCGTTGGTGTTATACTTACAATCTTGGGTCAGATGACCGAGCTTCTTACATTTCCCGCAAGGGGTTGGACAGGGACCTATTTGATGGTACTTACATCGGTTACATAATGGTTTGTTGCCACTATAGCCCTTCCTTGGCTCAGTTCCGGCGACAAAATTTTTAATGGTCTTGGGCTTTTTGGACTGTGAGCCCGGACCTTTCCCTGACTTGTCCTCCCATTTTCTCTTGTTCTCTCCTGCTTTGGCCTCATTCCTTTGGGCCACTTGATCCATCAAGTTATTCGTCATTCGGATGGCGCTCTGGATTGTGGTGGGGTTTGAGGCAGTGACGTTGCCTTGGATTTGAGGGGCGAGTCCCCGAATGTAGCGTTCGATCTTCTTGTACTCGGGGGTCACCATCTTAGGGCATAGTAGGCTTAGTTCATGGAAACGGTTAGTGTACCCAGCGACATCCGTTCCCTTCATAGCAAGATTCCAGAACTCAGACTCCATCTTTTGCAGTTCGTTTCTAGGGCAATACTCATCTGTCATCATTTGCTTCGACTCAGTCCAGGCGAGTTGGTAGGCCGTGTCAATTCCCACAGATTGAGCATATGAATTCCACCATGTCAAAGCGCCGTCCTGAAGAGTGTGGGTAGCGAACTTGACCTTCTCATCCTCAATACAGCCACTAACGCGGAACACAGACTCAAGCTTCTCGAACCAGTGAACCAGTCCGACAGCGCGTTCCGTCCCATTAAAGTATCGAGGCTTACAGCTTAAAAGTCCCTTAATACCACACCCTTTCGGGGTTGAGTCAGACCCTCCCGTAGTGCGGATGGCTCCTCCATCACCGTTTGCGGTGCTATTGCAGTTGGTTTCATAAGTGGCTATAGCTACTACCACTCGTTGGGCGACCAGTTGCTCGATCTCGGTGGTGTTCATGGCTCCTTTTGGTGGCATTATCTTAAAGTATAAAGAAAAGAGCATAGTGTGAGAAGTTGAGTCTTAAAGATTTAAATTTTTCTTAAGGCACGATTCTATAATCATCAAACACAGATTCATAAATAAATTTAAATTTTCATTAATAATTCATAATTTCTTACATCGGGGCAGGTTATTACCCTAAAATTTTTAAGTCCTACGCTATTACATAATAATTCCTAACATTACAGAGATAAGGGGGGGGGGGGGGTACTAGGTGCGGGAGTGATCGGGGGTCTCTCCTTGCGCTAATGCATTGAGGCGTTGTGTTAGCTCCTCATTGCGGGCCTCAAATTCGGTTAGTCGTTGCCGAAGCTCCTCCAGCCCGTCTTGTTGAACAGTGAGGGTGTGATGGTTGGCCCGAAAGAGGTTGGAGTTTTGCAACTCCTACCGCTCTATACAAGCAGTCATCTCTCCAATATCCTGGTTAAGTAACCGGATTTGGAGTTCGTGCCGTGAAGACCTTGCTACCAAAAGAGGTATGATCTGATCGGCCGGCTCCTGAGTGAGCGGTTGGGTCGGTGCAGAGGATGGTCCCCCGATCTCAAATTGGGAGGGGATTCCCTCCTCCCGTCTCCATTCCTGGAGGGTATTGGGCATCCAGTCCCAGCGATGAGCGTTTGCCCGTCGCCTCGGTGGTAAACTTGGTTGGGGAGCCGGGAATGGAATAGTCGCCCGCCTCGGTAACATCACCCTCTTTCGAGGTGTAAATAGCATCCGTGGACCATTGGGGTGGGGACGATATGGTTTAAACGATGGAACCTCGGGATTTTATGGGGTGTAGGAGGGGACCACCGAGGTTGGTGGGTCCTCTCCGGATTTGTCCTCCTCCATGGGTTCTTCCTCTGATTCCTCCATCGGGTCTTCTTCTTCAGAGGGGTCTTCCTCTTCTGACGGGTCTTCTTCTACGAACACCTCCGTGACCTCCGGGCTTAAAGGGGCGTACTCGTCTTCGGAGTCAGACAAGATGATGATTGTGTTGTTTGACATGATTCTGCTATCAAGGTCCATTTATAGTCTTTTAGTTAGTTACAAAACTATCTTTCAAAAATCAATAAAACTTAAGTGTAGCTATAGTCTAGCGTACTAATGCAACCTAGTTCACTATAACTACGGCTCTGATACCAATCTGTCACACCCCGTTTCCCCAGTTGGCAACGAAGCGTGACGTCGCGGAAATAGTCATAATCAAGTGAACGACCACTATATGGACGTTTTCAAAAATACATTGATTTAACTTCAAATATAAATATTGTTTTACATAATCAAAATAAAGTGTAATGCAAATTATAGAGATTCAAATACATAACCATAATGACATTAATAATGCAATTAAATCTCCGAAGGTTTCAAAATTTATGCGACTCCAAAGTACGGAAGCCTTGAAATACTTCTGATGTAGTGCACGTGCCTTAGTTTCCTGAAAATACACGCTAAAATACGTCAACAAAATTGTTGGTGAGTTCATAGGTTTACACGTAAATATGACTTGTATGGACATCAACAGTTGAGTTTGAATTTATAAAATCATAAATTCCATGTTATGTATTACATATAGACAGTCATGCAACCGAAACTTAATTATGAGTTTGCCCTGTGCGGTATTCCCCAATGTAATACCGTAATGTTAAATATATATGCACCCCTTAGCAGTCGGAGCAACCAACCTAGGTGGGGGACATTAATCCCGATAGATATATCCATAATATATTCGCACTTACAAAAAAATGTAACTAACGGGTCATGATCTGAGGGCTGATGGAACCACATGTGTAATATATAATAGAAATGAAGTAGTTTCTACGTCCATATGAAAATGTAGCATGTATTTCACCCCAAAATATAACACTGTGAAAATATGGGCTATGAAGACTCACCGTGAGTGCGATGGCAAATACGAACGTAAAATGAAAATTTGCGTTGTAGATGGATGATGAAACCGGATGTGTTTAACCGAGTCCTAAATGATATAAGGGACTTAATAACTCCCATATATGATAATATGTATGTATAATGGTTTTTATGTTTTAAATCACCCAACATTACAAGTTTATAAATAAAACTCACTTAAAACGTCAAGTTTATATATATATATATACATATATATATATATATATATATATATATACATATATATATATATATATATATATATATATATATATATATATATATAATTTTCCAGTTTTTTAAAGGTTTTTCGGCTTACTTTGAGGTTGTTTTTGACCAAGCTCCAAAACGATTTAGTCTTTGCTTTTCTTAGACATGAAACTACTATATACAAAGAACTTTTAAAGTCAAAAACGGACATTTTTCGAGGTGTTTAGGTTGGGGAAAAATCTCGTTAAAAACCCTATGTTGGCCATTTTTGAGCTGTCAAACTTTCGGGTTCCCAAATAATATATGGGGGTTCTAAACTCCATATTAAATTATGAAAACCTCCAGACTTTTATCTAAGACATAGATCTAACTTTTGAGACTAGAATAAACTCATTTCGTTAAGTTATGAATTAGTTATGATTCTTCAAAGTCGATGTAACATTTCTGCCGAAAATCCGGATTTCATAAACTTGAAACAACTTGTGTTTCTTGTTGTTTATTCAAAAACTACTTGTATAAAAGGTTATAAAACACATTTATATAACTTTTTTTCATAATATTTATACTTACATAATGTGTTTATATATTTATAAACACATTTGAAGGAAACAAACTTAAAAACAAAACTAGTGATTTATAAACTTGAGTTTTTATGAAATTTGTTGTTGTTGGTGATTATATATATTATGAAAGACTTATATGAACATAAATACAAGAGATTATAAGTTAGTATATACTTACTTTGGGGTATTAGAAGTATAGAAATGGGTAGAAGTTGAAACTTTTGAAGAATGCACCAAAAACACTTGAAATATTTCAAGAACAACAAAGTTGAAAATTTTTTTTGGTTTTGAGAGCCTTGTGGCCGGATCTTGCAATGGAGGAGAGGAGAGAATTTTGAATGCTAGATGTGAAGAATGAAGTCAAATTGGGGTCTCTATTTATAGATAAGGTGAATGAAATAATGAAAATTTGGAGGTTGAGTGCACCTTTTAGCAAAATGAGTGTGTTTAAAGTTGATTTTGATGGTGAATGGGATTTGTAATAAAAAAAATGAAGTCAACCTCTAGTTTGTTCTATGAAGTCAACCTCTAGTTTAAAGTTGATTTTGATGGCCTAAGGGGGGTATTTTTGATGTATTTTCATTTTTTTGTATAAATGTATTTAGGATGCATTCTTGTATTTCCCTTTATATGAAAATTTATAAATACTTATGAATGCATTAGTTTAATAAATTGTTTTAGTCTTTCATAATTAATGTTAAGTAAGTGTATTAGTGCATTATTAGAGTCACTAATCTTAATTTAATTATGTACTTAGTTGAATTAATCCGTCATATCACAAATCAATCGGATTAATTAATTTGTCGATCCATCGCACCGATGAAATTGATTCTAAATGAATTGAATTTACTTACGAACATTGTTAATCACTTTAATTAATTGATAATGACCACTGATTAGGTTGTAATTGGCTAGTAAATACTGGTTAGGTCATAGTTGCTAACCTGGTTTAGTGTCGGATGTTACAATACTCGTACTTGACATGTGACAAACAAGTAGCCAGCGTTAAACTGAAATTGGATCATTGAGATCATGTTCTATAATGATTACACTTCATAATCTGATGCGACCTGGACTGGAGTTGACAGCAGGCCATTGTCGGGGACTGATCATCCCATACACTTTCCTGGTCAGGTTCGGCACATCCCCGATC